>JAJHPE010000002.1:2396692-2696692 GCA_024447655.1 Carex scoparia | reverse complement strand
TCTAATTGACTTTAAACGATGAATCCAAACCGTTGAAATTTTTCTATCTAATGAGTGATGCATCTACATGTGAAAATTTTAAAATTTCGAATTAATTTAATATAGAGTCAAGTGGTGAAAGGAGTCCAAAAAATGAATGCATTAAAATCAATTTATAAACCTTGAACTTTTGACCACTTGACTCTATATTAAATTAATTCGAAACTTTAAAGTTTTCACATGTAGACTCATCACTCATTAGGTAGAAGGGTTTCAACGGTTCGAATTCATCGTTTAAAGTTGATTCGATATATTTTAGACTTGAGTTCACAAAGGGGTTTGGTGAACTTAGGAGCACCCTAGTTCTACTCTCTCTCTCTCTCTCTCTCTCTCTATATATATATATATATATATATATATATATAGATGGACTATGGTACTCTATAGAGTAAAACGCCTTTGTACTCTATCCTATATTTTCATTTTAAAAATCCAAACACCCGATCCAAACATTTGAACATGTTCTTCATATTGTAATGTACTTGGAGACCAAATTTTATATATTTTGGAAATTTTTTGCTATTTATTAAGCCACTTTGAAAAATCTTAGATACATACATACATACATACATACATACATACATACATACATACATAGACATACATACATACATACATACATACATACATACATACATACATACATAGACATACATACATACATACATACATACATACATACATACATACATACATACATACATACAGGACAAGGCTACGGTGCTACGCGTAGCATAGAGACCTCCGTTCAACAGTTCAAAATTTGAGTTTTTAAAATCCTAACGGTCGATCCGAACCATTAGATGTGTTCTCCATATTGAAATGTGCTTGGAGACCAAATTTTACATTTTTTGAAATTTTTTATTATTTATTAAGCCACTTTGAAAATCGCTGATCCAACGGTGGCTTAACCAAACAGTGAAACTGTTGGATCAGCGATTTTCAAAGTGGCTTAATAAATAGTAAAAAAAAAATCCAAAAAATATAAAATTTGGTCTCCAAGCACATTTCAATATGTAGAACACATCTAACGGTTTGTATCGACCGTTAGGATTTTGAAAATTAAAATTTTGAGCCGTTGCACGGAGGTCTCTATGCTACGCATAGCATATTAGCCAAAACATATATATATATATATATATATATATATACACCTACATACATATTAGCCAAAACCTACATACATATATATATACATGTATATAGTTGGGCTATTATGCATTGCAATGTATAGGCCCTCTTGTACATTGCACTACAAATTTTATAATTTTTGGAAATTTTTTGCTATTTTTTTAGATTTATTGAAAATCGCTGTTTTTTTATGGCCCAGATTTGTCTGAAAACAACGATTTTCAATAAATCAAAAAAAAATAGTAAAAAATTTCCAAAAAATGTAAAATTTTGTCTCCAAACACATATTAATATGGAGAACAAGTTGAACTGTTTGGATCAGCTATTTAAACTTTGAATCCGACGATTTATTGTCCGATTTACAAAGGAGCCTATACATTGCAATGTACCGTAGCCCATCTCTCTCTCTCTGTACACACACACACACACACACACACACACACACACACACATGTGTGTGTGTGTGTGTATGTATGTGTGTGTATATATATATCTATATATATATATATATATATATATATATATATATATATATATATATATATATATATATATATATATATCTATATATAGAGTAGAACTAGGATGCTCCTAAGTTCACCCAATTTCTTGTGAACTTGACTCTAAAATATATCGAATCGACTTTAAACGATAAATCCAAACTGTTGAAATCCTTCTACTTAACGATTGATGCGTCTACATGTGAAAAATTTTAAATTTCGAATTAATTTAATATAGAGTCAAGTGGTCAAAGGAGTCCAAAAAATTAATGCATTAAAATTAATTTATAAACCTTAAACTTTTGACCACTTGACTTTACATTAAATTAATTCGAAATTTTAAAATTTTCACATGTAGACGCATCACTCATTAGGTAGAAGGATTTTAACGGTTTGGATTCATCGTTTAAAGTCGATTCGATATGTTTTAGAGTCAAGTTCACAAGAGGTTGGGTGAACTTAGGAGCACCCTAGTTCTACTCTATATATATATATATATATATATATATATATATAGAATATATAATATAATATAATATAATATATAGGGATGGGCTATGGTGAGTTGCGAAGTAAAACAACGTTTTACTTCGCGCGCGTATTCCAATTTGAAAATCCAAACGACCGATTCGGACAGCTCAATATTTTCTCCATATTGAAATGTGCTTGGAGACTAAATTTTGCATTTTTTTGAATTTTTTTACTATTTATTAAGTCACTTTGAAAATCGCAGATCCGGGTGAACAGTAAAAAACAGTAAAATTTTCTAGACCGTTGGATCAACGATTTTCAAAGTGGCTTAATAAATGGTAAAAAAATTCCAAAAAATGTAAAATTTGGTCTCCATGCACATTTCAATATGGAGAACATGTTGAGTGGTTCGGATCAGTTGTTTGGATTTTCAAAATAGAAATATAGTGCCATGGAGTAAAAATTTGTTTTACTTCGCAACTCACCATAGCCTATGCCTATATATATATATATATATATATATATATATATATATATAGAGAGAGAGAGAGAGAGAGAGAGAGCTGGGCAACAGTGCCTCATGGAGTTAAACAAGTTTTTATTCCTTGGAACTATATCTTCATTTCAAAGTTGAAACAGCTGATCCAAACCAGTCAACATGTTCTCCATATTGAAATGTGCTTGGAGACCAAATTTTACATTATTTGGAATTTTTTTACTATTTATTAAGCCACTTTGAAAATTGCTGATCTGATGGTCCATAATTTTTTTATTGTTTTTTACTGGTCATAGTGGATCAACGATTTTCAAAGTGATTTAATAAATAGTAAAAAAGTCCAAAAAATGTAAAATTTGGTCTCAAAGCACATTTCAATATGGAGAATATGTTGAGCTGTTCGGATCGGCTGTTTGAACTTTGAAAATGAAGATGTATCGTGAAGTACAAACGTGTTTTACTCCACATCTCACCCTAGTCGGAATCTATCTATCTATCTATCTATCTATCTATCTCTCTCTCTCTCTCTCTATATATATATATATATATATATATAGGAAATTGCTAATATGCTACGCGTAGCATAGAAGACCTCTGTGCAACGGCTCAAAATTTGTGTTTTTAAAATTCTAATGGTTGATCCGAACCGTTAGATGTGTTCTCCATATTGAAATGTGCTTGGAGACCAAATTTTACATTTTTTGGAATTTTTTTACTATTTATTAAGCCACTTTGAAAATCGCTGATCCAACGGTTTCACTGTTTGGTTAAGCCACCGTTGGATCAGCGATTTTCAAAGTGGCTTAATAAATAGGTAAAAAATTCAAAAAATATAAAATTTGGTCTCCAAGTGCATTTCAATATGTAGAACATATCTAACGGTTTGGATCAACCGTTAGGATTTTGAAAATTCAAATTTTGAGCCGTTGCACGGGGGGGCTCTTAGCTACGCGTAGCATATTAGCCAAAACCTATATATATAGAGAGTGTCTTCTATGGACATAAGGACCTATTTGTAAAATGAACATATTTTTATTTTTAAAGTTCAAACAGTTGATCCGAACCGTTCATCTTGTTCTTCATATTAATATGTGCTTGGAGACCAAATTTTACATTTTTCTGAATTTTTTTACTATTTATTAAGATGGGTACAAAAAATATCAAATTCAGACCATTGAATTTTGTACCCATCTCAATAAATAGTAAACAAATTCAGAAAAATGTAAAATTTGGTCTCCAAGCACAAATTAATATGAAGAACAAGATGAACGGTTCGGATCGACTGTTTGAACTTTGAAAATAAAAATATATTCATTTTACAAATAGGTCCTTATGTCCATAGAAGACTTTGTCATATATATATATATATATATAATATCACCACCATCGGTTCATTATATGGAGTAGTTGGTGTATAGCTGAAATCAAGGTTCCAATTATTTACAACGTTGCCCCTGAGAATATCGCCATCGGTTCAGAGTCCGAATCTGCTGCGATTCTTCTCTCATGAACAGTAGCCTACAATCCCTGCTTTTCCAAATCCAACTGTTGAATTGTTTCGAGATGCGTGCAAGCAAAAAATCAGATGCTTTGAGATACGTGCACGAAATTATTGGACGGTTAGATTTGGAAAAGCAGGGATTTTAGGGTTACTGTTCATCCTTTTGGGATCGCAGCAGATGTCAATTCATCGGTTCAATATAATAACGAGTTGGTATTGCTCTAGCCAACACCAACGGCTCATACCACATAATGGATGGTAAATGTCAATCCCTCAACGCCATCGGTCCCTATTGCCCAACCGACGTCGAAGAGTCAGTCGAAACCAACAGCAAGAGAAAATTAACCGATGGCAAAAGAGCGGCCATCAGCACCATCGGTTGGTTAGGCCCGAATAGTCGGTGAAAATTTCCAAGTAATTACAGGGCTGCGCCTAGTTACAAATACCATCTGTATCATAGGCCACCCAATAGTAATTGAAGGGGGGCGGGGTGGTAAATAAGTTTTTTTTGTTGTAGTGTGAGCGCGGGGGTGGCACTTGAACTCGACTCCTAGGCCTATGGCTCAAAAAAATAAAAAATAAAACATTCTTGTAGTATGATTTATTTTTACAAAATTACAAAAATAATTGTACTAATAAATTTAATAACACTCTTGTACAATGTATTAGATAGCCCGTTGTGAACATAGTTGCTCCACTAAGCTATAAACTAAATTAACCATCAAGGATATAATCATAGCCCGTTGTGAACATAGTAGTTCAGAATTGGCCGAGTCGGATCAAAATCGGACCACACTGAGCTGATTTTGGACCGAGTTACTCAGCGAACAAAGTCTTCTGCGAAAATCCGAGTTGAATAGTGAGTAATCTGCCGAGTCAAGCCAATCTGCAAAGATTCTAGACCGATTCTCACTATTTGGACGATAATCTTCTAGTTGAGTCCCATTCTGTAACTTTTTTTGCATCAATTTGTGTTACGATCTCGAGATAGATTAGTGGGCAAAATCTGTGATTTTGACTGGATCAAAATACTGATTGGAGAAGAAGAGTTCATGGGCCGTTCGGTCAGACTTGAGGAAGCATTAAATTAAAAAGAACACAGATGGCCCCAACTTTCATGAGCTGACTGGGTGTTAATAAGATGTTCTTGTGCGAAATGGGCCGGGACAGCCTTATCAGAACTAGAGGAAACGCTAATAAACAAACTGGATGACACGATTCGGTCATAGAGATTCACATGAACACTAGCTAGTTCAACGATACATCACTGAAGATGAGCAAAGCGCTACCTGACGGAGGATAAGAGCAGATAAATCTCAATTCAAACAATAAAATTCTTATATATTCAATAATCTGATTACAAAATCACTTTGGGTTCTTATATAACCATATTTCTTCCTTTAGAATTAACTAACAATTAATACCACTTCAACTACTTTATATTCTCACAAAATAGCTTAATTAACCTCCCAGACACTCTAAAAAGACTATCCTAGAAACCACAAAATAAAGCTGGATACAAACATCTTTTTGACCACATTAAAACACTCAAAATTCCCACCTAACTAATTAATAACAAGCTGATTGAAACTGATTAGTACTCTTGGCATGCCTTTTTGACCATGATATGTTATGAATCTGAAATAGTGTTTCCAATAAATATTGTGGAGCTTATTGTCAACTTTTCATAGAATTTTGGATCACCTTAATCGGAGCTCATATGAATAACTTATGGCCAAAATATTGAAGCGTATCAGTAGGTGCCGTTTTGGACGGATAAAACTGCTGCTGCTGGAAATATTCTGATTTTTTTTAGCAACTGCATGTTCTCAAGACCTGTTGAAGCGTTCCATATGACTTGTCATTAAATGGTGAGGGCTAACGGCTAAAAGAGTATTGGAACAGTGTGATCCGGGTGGTGTCACTGTAGAGCACCTCAGAGGAGATCACTGAATAACTATAGAAGGAAAAATTGGAATCAGTCTTTTGACCGTGGAATCAGAATAGGATGAATCGGTCTTTTGACCGTGTACTTTTTGCCAGAAGCTTAATTTGTACTAAAAATAAGAAACAAATTGATAAAAAGTTAATTTGTCAACAATTTATGTTTTAGACATATAATTACATTCAATAGCCAACAATATAATATAATACAAAAAAATCATATTTGCACAAATAGTTGCAATATATTTGTTTCAATAAAATAACTCAAATTTAATAAGCAAATAATAATTTTGTTAGACAAATGAACAAAAAAATAGTTAATTAAAAATAAATACGATAAATAGATTATTTCAAAATATATTTGTCTGAAAATAAATTACGTATGAAATAGTTAAAAATGAATGTTGAAAGTTGGTTTTTATTCGGAATAGGCACAGTATGAAATTTATATTTGATAATAGTTAAACTGTAATTTTCATTATTAATTATTGGGACTGATTTACAAAATCTTAAAATTTTAAGGTTGAAATTGTAAAAAGAAATATTTTAATAAGACAGGTGGACCCGTCCCCATCAGTTTCCTTTCTTTCTCCTCCCACTGCTTCCTTTGTCTCTCGCGTACCTTCTCCTCTTTTTCGATTTTTTTTTTTATTTCTCGCTCAAACCTCAGCTAGAGATTGCGGAATCAGCCCCAAAGGTTTAGAATCTGTCCGAATCAATGAAGAATCAGAGGAAAACTGCTTGACTTGGCCAGTTTGAACAGATTTTTTGTTGAAAAATCGCAAACCGAGGAACTCGATCGGTCCAAAATCAGATCGCCGGCAGCCAATTCCGGTCCGACTTGACTGATTCCGGTCTGACTTGGCCGATTTTTCTTTCTATGTAAATAACTGTTCGAACATATCAGCGATTTCAGCCGTGATCAATTAGAATGATTTAATTTACCATTTTCTCTAATTGTGGTTTCTCTAGTTTGGTCTATAAATATAGAAGTGATATGTGGATTCAGATAAAAAATTAATAAGTAATTTTGTGTTTTCTACAAAAAAATTTGGCCACATATATCGTTAGATTTATTATTTTTCATACAAATTTTCTTTTAGATATCTTAAAATTCTATTATGGCTTCTAAGTGTGGTGTTTTTGGTGAGTGCATAAACTTGCTTATTTAGCTTACAGAAAAAGAAATATTAGGATGGGTAACCGTAAATTAATTTTCCTACAAGACGTTGAAATTGATTTATGTTTTCTAACGGTTCTCCATCCTCACTATTCAATTTGTATTTATTATCAATTGGAGTAGAGGCTGGCTTACAACCTAACTTACCGGTTTCTTTTAATAGGTCAAGAGTATATTTTCTTTGTGAAAAAAGTAATCTTTTTTTAAAAAAAAAACTACCTCAATTCATAAAAAAAAATTAGATATCCAAGGTCCTTAATTTCAAATCTTTCCCTCAATTGTTCTTTATTTTTTTTTTTAATTTCTTGATAATCACTTTCAGTGATTATAATGTTATCTACATAGACTAAAACTAAGGTTGTTAATACACTATTAATTTTAGTGAACAATGAATGATCAGCATTACTAATTTTAAAATTGCAAGAGATTAAATAAGAGCTAAGTTTGCCATACCATGTCTTTGGAGATTACTTTAATCCATATAACAACTTATTTAACCTACAAACTAGGTTAGAAATATTTTCTATTTTATGACCGGGTGGTAGTATTATGTACACTTCTTTTTCAAGTGTTCTTCGAAGAAAGACATTTTTAACGTCTATTTAGTATAGGTTCCAACCATTATTTATAGCCACCGAAAACAAGACTCCAGTATTCATTTTCGTGACCGGTGCAAATGTTTTATTATAATCTATGCTATAGGTTTGTGTAAATTCTTTGGCTACTAACCTTGCTTTGTACCCTTCCATGGTACCATCACAATTGTATTTGATTTTGTAAACCCATTTACAACTAACGAGTTTTTTATTTTTTGGTAATGAATAATTATCCATTTTTTTCCTAGAGTTTTTAGCTCTTTTTTCATTGCTTTATCTCAATTTGGACTTTGAATGGCCTCTTGGTAAGTTTTTGGTTCTCTCTCCTTTTCTATAGATGTGAGGAAAGCTTGGTATGACGGAGAAATTTTTTCATATGAAACAAAATTTTGTATAGGATATTGAACCGTATAAGTTATAAAATCTCTAACTCTACTCGATGATTGTGATATTCTAGATGTTCGTCTAAGACCCGAATTATTCCCTAATTGGGTGTCATGTATTTCATTATTGTTTCCATCTAGTTCTTCTACATGCTCACTCAAACTATTATTATCCTCATGATAATTATTTTGAACAAGATCTTGATTTTCAATGTGAAGAATTACGGATTTTATTTTTTCATTTTGGTACGGTATTTTTCCATCTTGACAAGTTATTTGACTTTCTCCCTCTTTTTTCAAATATGAGTCATTTTCAAAAACTACAACATTTCTAGAAATAAATACCTTTTTATTAATAGGATCATAGCATTTGTACCTCTTTTTGAAAGATGAATCTTATTTTCTAGCCTTGAACTCAGTAATCTATTAATTAAATGCATAGTGCAAAGTATAGCATCCGACCAATATATTTTTGGAACATTACTTTGAAACATTGAAGTTCTTGTCATTTCTAACAAATGCCTATTTTTTCTCTCCGACACTCCATTTTGCTCGAGTATATTTATACAAGTGGTTTGGTAAATAATTCTTTTTTCTTTAAAGAAAGTTGCAAAAATTTTGTTTACAAATTCCGTCCCATTATCCGATCTAAATATTTTTAGTTTGGCATTAAATTGATTTTCTGTAAGACAAAAGAATTCTTTGAAGTTACTAAATACTTCATCTTTAGATTTGAGCAAATATAACCAATTAGTTCCGAAAAATCATCAATAAAAATAACAAAATATTCAAATCCATTGTAAGATTCAATTGGGGCTAGTCATCATACATCAGTGTGAATCAAATCAAACATAGCTTCATTTTTACTAATGGAATGAGCAAAAGGAAGCTTTGCTTATTTTGCCAATTTACAAATTTCACAATTACTACAATTTAAGTTTTTCCAATCCAAAATAGGATTTAAAATCTTGTCAGAGGGATGCCCAAATCTTCTATGCCATAGATCAATATCAATGGATTTAGCAGAAGCAAAAAAGTAATTTTTTGAGTTAAAAAAATAATGCCCATTTTTAAGAAATCTTTCACCAATCTTCGTCCTAGTTTTCCGGTCCTGAAATATTACCTTTTTATTAGAAAAAATTACGTCACAATTTAATTCTTGTGTTAATTTTTGTACCGAAATTAGATTTATTGGAAAGGTCTCTAAATATAACACGTTAAATATTTTTTGTTGCAAAAAATAGTTTCACCTATACCATTAATTTTAGCCTTCATACCATTAGCTACTAAAATAAATTGGTCATCATTGGTTATATTAAATTGTTCAGCAAGGTTTGATTGCCAAATATATGATCCGTAGCTCCATTATCAATAATTATTTTATCAAACAAATTAAAAAATTTCGAGTGTGAAGAAATACCAGAAAAAGAAGGATTTTGTTTGGCTAGCAACACAGACATCTGCTGAATTAGTGTCTGCAATTGATCCGCTGCCCCTGCTGACCTGTTTCGACTAGACCCTGACCCGCCAGTGAAAGAATTAAACCTAGGACCATTTGGACCTGGTTCAGTCGGACCAAGAGCCCTCTTTTTATTTTTCTGTTGGTCCGCTCTGTGTCGCTGTGGAGAACCCCCCACGAGTTGCCCCCTTGTTCCCTTCTTTCTTTCTCTCTTCGTTGCCTCTAGTGGTGTTCTTCCCCTTCCAATGCTTTGGTTTCAAATGGGGATGAAGGAACCAACATCCCTCATGAGTATGCCCCTCGTTCTTACAATAAGTACATCCCTCAATTTCACTGGAATTTGTGCGAATTTGAGAGCTAGGGTTTTGGCCGAATTTGGGGAAATTGGATTTTTTGGCTGTGATGAACCTGAGTCTCGTATCCCTCGTCATATGCGACTTGTGGGTCACTCATGGCTTCTCTCCGTCTTTCTTCTTGCTGTATCATGTTTTGGATTTGTGAATATGAAGGAAGTGGAATTGTGTTCATGATTTGAGCTCGCACAGCTTCGTAGCTAGGGTTTAACCCTGCATGGTACTCGAAGATATCATCTTCTTCATGTCTTTTTCTGATTATGTCCAAATTAGTCGTTGATGGCTAGTATGTTCGGAGGTCATTTTTCTTCCTTTTGAGAGCACGAAGATACTCAATATGCTTTCTTGTGCCCTGTTTTTCTTGTTGGATCTCTTGTTTAAGCTGATAGATACGTGAGTAGTTATTTTTTTGCCTGTACATAGCCTTCACAACTTCCCAAAGCTCGAAGGCTTTGTCAGAGAGAAGAAGTTCTGAGATAGATGGCTCAATGGAATTTATGAGTCAGGTTATAATTTTATTGTTTTCGGTTCGCCATTTTTTGTTGCCTTTTTCGACTTTGGTTAGTAAATTTGGATTTGCCGGTTCAGGCTCTTTGTTTTCTCCGGTGATGTATTCTCACATCTCTCAACCGCTGAGTGCTCTAGATGCTGCCTTTGCCCATGACAAACAATTCTTGCCATTGAGCAAAGTATTGGTGAGCTTGGTGGTATTGGTGGCTTCATGCTGTCCCTCTTGAGCCATTTTGATTCTTTGCTGAATTTGCGGTTTTGATTGTTGCTTGTGTTGAGTGTACCAGTTTTACTGGTACAGAATTTGTGATTGTTTTGTGAGTCACATAACTAAGTGCTCTGATACCATATTGATTTTGTAAGAGAGATGCAAAGCTGTGGAGAAATATGTTATATTATAACAACAACTTTTTAACAATTTGATTCGAGTAGAACTAGGGTGCTCCTAGGAGGACCAAGCTTCTTTGTACTCTTCTTTGTACTCTTAACTCTAAAATCTATCGGATTAACTTCGAACGACAAATCTAAACTGTTGAAATCCTTCTACCTCACGAGTGATGTGTCTACATGTGAAAATTTTAAAATTTCGAATTAATTTAGTATAAATTCAAGTGGTCAAAATTATAAGGTTTGTAAATTAATTTTAATGCATTCATTTTTTGGAAGCCTTTTGACCACTTGACTTTACACTAAATTTTCACATGTAGACGCATCAGTCACAAGGTACAAGGATTTTAACAGTTTGGATTCATCGTTCGAAGTTAATCCGATAGATTTTAGAATTAAGAGTACAAAGGAGTTTGGTACTCTTAGGAGCACCCTAGTTCTACTCATTTGATTCTATCTCTATTTATAATTACATTGGCAATATAGCCATTGGAGTTACTTTTTCTTATTTATTGGTACCACTGTACCACTGTACCTCTTTATTCTATTCCTTCCTAATATTATATTTAGACCCTTGATCAATGATGAAATTATATTCTGAGATCATTATTCAACATAACAGATCAAATTGAGTAATTGATTTTGTCTTTTATCAGTCCAATTATGTTGCGTTCATGAAATTGAGTACAAGAACGTTGCAATTTGTGTTGCTTGAAATTGAGTACACGAAGTTAAAAATGTAACATAATATATTATGTATGGCTAACTTATAAATGTAATAAACTTGAGCAATATTTGTTTGCCCTAACATAATTTTTTGAAAAATTATGTTTTTTCCTTTTTTAAGTACAAAAAAAGCTTATGCCAAAAAAACCTGAGTTTCCGATCCGATTCCAACCGATTCACCTGATTCTCATTTTATGGTCTAAGTGACCGATTCCGATTCCCATTCCGATTTTTCCTTCTATGGATATATTTGTCAAGGGCATGTCTATAGTGCAGCAAAATGATTTTGGCTATAGTACAGCAAAATTATAATCGTTCATTTTGTTTTTCGAACGGTGTATATTAAATCAACTCTCCCTTTCACTCCGTTTCATATATTGGACGCTAATTAACGGAGAAGGGGTATAACAATCTTTTGACAAAAATAATTCCGATCGGAAACTTTTTTCTCTTCGTCTTTCACTCGTCTCCCCTGGGACCTTCCTTCCCTAGTCGGCCATCTTTTTCGCGCAATTTCTTTCCTTTCTCTCTTTTCTTTTGAAACCTTATTAGATTCTTTCCTGTCTCTCATCTCCTCTCTCTCTCTCTCTCTCTCTCTCTCTCCCTCTCTCGTGCGCTCACTCGCTCTCTCCTGTAGAGTTTCTCCTTCTACCCGATCAAGATCCTTTCCAATCTGTGCGTAATGAAGGGGGCAGATCTGATAAATACCGCTCACTATGAAGTAAATGCAATTGCAGCCCCTTGAAAATTAATCAGACTAAATCTACAACCTATATGTTTATGAATAAACCAATGAAAACGACAGATAATATACAAAATGCTTCATAAAAGAATGGTGATAGAAATCTTGCTTCAAAATTTATATTTTCCCAAATCCCATATATAAGATATCATTCTTCTTAGATTGGTGCATGCCAGTGTGCCAAAGCTCTACACAAAGAGCTAAAAAATGAATTTCTAGGAGGGCAGATAATTTTCCCATGAAGATGCTTCCCTGCAAGGTAGGTATAATTTGAACCAGTCTTCTTTAGTCTTTCAGTCTGCAATGTAAACCAAAAGTATCAGTATACAAGATTATGTTATGCCTCAATTATGCACATTAATCCTTCTGATAGGGTCAATTTGCTAGTAACCGCAAAATTTACTGAAAGCCTTTTAAATTTTGACAATTTCACAACTAAATCCTTAGAAAATTATAGCAGAATATATCAGAAAATAAAAATGCACTGGTACTATTCAGTTTCAGTAAACTCTAAAGAGGTGACATAGGCTACGCACAAAGGAAAACAATTTGGGTACAAATTTCAAAAGGAAAATAAGTTTCATAAGCAATCGAAGAGAGTGTGAGAGAAGTAAATTTCAAAATACTTACTTGAATAAGGAACTTGATAATGAAAGGATGTAGTACTTATCGTTTTACCATATATTTTAATAAGATATGACCATTTTGCCCTTATATTAAGAGAATGTAGTACTTTTGGTTCATCTGATACTGTTACGTACCATTACCATAGCATTATCAGAAAAATGGACTCTTGTTGAACATTTCCTATGCATACTCAAATGAGGATCCTCTAGGATTGATCTATCACCGACCAAAGATAAAAGATACTTCTGAGAATTTTGTTGTTAGAGGGTTTTTTGAAAAAAAAAAAAGATAGAGTTAGTTGTTAGTAACAGGTAGGTACCTAAACAGGCTGGTACATGGTAAGTGTACTAATATGTTCATACTAATAAGTTTCTCATATTGTTAAGATTAGATGAGTAAAAGCACAGATCAACAAATTAGGTACCAGTAAAAAGTGTTGAAAATTAATTCAAATTGATAGAGCATGTACAAATCAGTTTTTACCAGCATAAAAACTGCATGGGTTATTTTTGGGCAGTGGTTATTTTAAGCATTGTTATTTTAGGACTAGTTGGTGTAGTGGTTAGTTATTTTTCAGCATATTGTGTTGTGGGGTCTTAATTTAGTAAAGTTGTGGGTAGTTATTTTAGGAATGTTGTACTATTATAAATACCGCAGAACTCTATGTAATTGAGTAAGAGAGAAAGGAAATAAAGCGCCATTTCTGTTCAGAAAAATATTCTTCTCTCGTCAATCTTTAGCATACTGGCACAAAGCAGTGCAGTATTGCTGAATTTATCCCACAAGTTTGGGCACTATCAATCTGAGTGCTATGAAGCCAAGAAAAACATCCAATGCTACTACTGCAATAAGTTTGGGCACTACCAATCTAAATGCTACAAGAAGCAAAGGGAGGAGAATCAAGCAAGCTATGCTGTAGAAGAAAATGAGCAACCGTCACTCTTAATGGCATACACCGAAAGCAAGATTAATGCAAGCAGCAAGGGTACAGTAGGAGTGCTCATAAAAGAAAATGGTGGCAGCAGTCCAGAAAGTGGCAAAATCATGGTGAGTAGAAATATTTTGTTTGATGAAAAGGCCCTCAAGGTGGAGAATGTAGGGCTCATTCGTCAGAGGCCGTTGAAGCTGGTGTACAACCATGATATACGGCTGGCTCAGATGCCAGAAAAATGTAGTTTCAAGGTGTTGAGAGATATTGTGACGAAGAGGTTTCCTTCATTAAAAGCTGTGCTGATCAAATACAAGGATTCTGATGGAGATCTGGTTACCATTATTGATACACAAGTGCTGAGGATGGCAGAATCATGTCTTGACCAGCCTGTACAGATGGAGGGAGAGAAAGAAGAAAAGGGACTTTCCTTGATGAGACTACATATTGTAGAAGTCAATCTTGAGCAAGAGCCAACAATCACAGAGGAAGAAACTGAAGCTCCTAGGAGTGAAATTGGCACCCCAGAATCTGATGAGAAGCATGTGCAGATGGAAACCGATATCAAGGTGGAGTCTAAGAATAAAGTAAAGAAGACCAATGTGTCAGTACAAGAAATGGTATATGGTGCATTGCCAGCTGAGGAGGCAAAGACAAGTAAGAAGGAGAAAGAAAAGGAGAAGCAATTGAAGAAGATGCTAGAGGGTAAGCTTCTAACTGGGAAACAAAAGGAGGAGCAGAGAAAATTGGAAGCTATGAGATGACAGTTCATTACACAAAGTGCTGAGGGTTTAGGCAGTAAAAGTTCTGGTACAACTGAGGTTAAAGAGAGGCCGAAATATGAGACAAAGAAGCAAAAGCCCAATGTGGTTGAAAAGGAGGTCATAGAGGAGGTCATGAAGGCTAATAATGAAGTGGAAGAATCCACGGTGGATAATGAATCAGTCGAGTCACAATCTCAGATAGCTGCTATCGAAGAGGCTAAGGAGCAGATAGAAGAGGTGAAATCGACATGGGAGGATGACAATTGGGATACGAAGATCTGGAATGATGACTCAGAAAAAGAAGATGATGTTGAAGCCTGGAGTAACCAATTTTGTATCAAGGGAGAGTGTTGAATATTGATACAAAAATAGAATTAGAATACTCCCAGATTTAGAGATCTGGATAATAATGTGTTGTGATGTATTTTTAGCATGCAGTTGAGTTAGTGGTTTCCTTAATTACTCTAGACAGAATTAGTGCGTGTAGTGGGGTTAGTTATTTCTATATTTAGTTTGTGTAGTGGGTTTAGTGGATGCCTAAATATGGCAGTATTGTAACAGGAGGTTAGGTAGTGGCATACTAAATTTAGATAGTCCAAATTTAGTTGTTGTAGAGCTATAAATTCAGATGTACTTTGTATCTGAAAAAATTAAGCAATAGAAGTTAATTTGAGCAGAAAATTTCTTCTCTCTGTTTCGTTGTATCCTTCTGAAATTTCCAACAAAAAGTACTTGTTGGTACATCACCAGTAAAAAGCTCTTGAGCTGAAGCGGCTTTGAGAGATCGACAGCCAAATCCAGCAGTCATCCTCGCAAGCCCCGAGCCACTTCAGCTCAAGAGCTGCCCGAGCTGTCTGCCTGAGCCCATCAGCCGAGAGGCCGCTGTCGATTGAGGTCTTTGACACCGGATTGGTGCGAATAACAGCAGCTGTTTCAAAGGTCGACTCGCCAGACTGTACTAGGAAATAACAGTTTGCAAAGGCGTGGCGGTGGCATGCGAAAGAGGCCCCGAGAGTGGGAGGGGGAGGTGACGGACAGATGGGCCCAGGTGATGGTCCTTGGAGGGGTTATCAAGAAGGGGGGAGACGCCCCTTGGGAAGGAATACGGTGAGAAGAGAAAGGTTCTCCGCTTACTACGGAGAGAGGGAAAGGTGGAAAGGTTTTGCAGTGACAGGAGAAGAAAGGGAGGAGAGAGCGAAAAGGGAGGGAAGGAGAGGGGGAAAGGAGAAAATGTTTTCGAGTGGCTGGAAAAGAAAGAGAGAAATCTCAATTTTGCCCTTTTACTAAATAATCCGTTAAATTTAATAAGGAGAAATCTCAATCGTCTGATCAAACAGATAGATAGTTACTGTACTATAGCCAAAATAGCTTTACTATACTATAGACATTCACATTTGTCAAATACTTACAATGGCTTTGAACTTCAATTTTTTAGATCAGGTATCTAAGAAAAAAGTATAATTGATAAGACTATGTGAAACTACGAATATATAGCAGGGAATATATTAGTGTAACCATAAATTAATTACTGCTATAGTAGGAAAAACATACATTTTATTGGAAAACCATACTTTGCGAAGCATGCACACCCCTAGTTACCAGTGCAATTACTTGAATGCATTTTAATACAGTTTTAATTTTAAATACACACATATCTCATTGAGCAGAGTTTCTTAGACATCTATCTAAACATCAGACAAAGGAATTAACTCGCAATGTTGGTACCAAATATAGTGGCTCTTTCTTGGTAGAAGCAAATGCAAAGCTCTCCGTCATGTCCACATCCTTTGGCTTCATACCGTCAGGTAGTTTCCAGTCAAAGTGCAACAACAGACTTGCCAGAGCATCCTCCACCACAGTCATACCAAACTTTAGTCCTGGACAAATCCTTCTCCCAGCACCAAATGGCACAAACTCAAAATTCTGCCCTTTAAAGTTAATGGCAGACATTTCAAACCTCTCCGGTTTGAATTCATCTGGATCATTCCAATAGTTCGGGTTTCTTCCCAAAGCCCATGCATTGATTAGCAAGCGGGCCCCGGAAGGAATTGTGTAGCCAAGAACTTGGAAACTCTCCTTGCATTGTCATGGCAGTAAAAGAGGTGCCGGTGGATGCATTCTTAGGGTTTCTTTGATGACTAATTGTAGATAACTGAAAAACCATAGCGCCAGTAGGTGCCATTTGAAAAACCAATATCCGTGCAACCATAGAAGAGAACATTTGCATAACGGTTCACATGGTCTGCATCTTGTGTTTGCATAACCTATGCAATTTGTATGCATCAATGTTAAAACATGTAATTTTCCTCCAATATAACATATTTTGAGGACCACTAACTATTGTAATTCATATACAAATATAAAGACATCAAATTTTTGTAATTAGATGCTATTGTGTTTGTTAATTAATATTATCTTCATAGTGTCCTTAATTATACCGTGGAGATTTACTTGGAATTATGAAAAAAGAAAAGCACATGGATTTTATCAAGGGATTTCCCCAAGTCTGAATTCTCAAGAAAAATATTATTATATGTAATAATTGCACGTTCGAATTCGAACCTCATTTAAACTTTTCTACTCTATGTCCTGCATATGAAGAACCCTATTCACATGTTAACTTTTAGAACCATAAATTTACCAAGGGCGATATCAGTTGACACAGCTGTTGGTGATCTAATAAAGTAAGAGTGAGGTTATGGTACTATGCATAGCATGCATTGGTCCGTACTTTGGATCAAGATCTTCGTTTTTAAAGTCCAAACAATCAACCTGAATTGTTCAACAGGATTTCCATATGAAAATGTACTAGTAGACTAAATTTTACATTTTTTTTATTATTTGTTAAAATGAATAGAAAATCACTACTTTTAAATATTCTGGAATCTTTAGATCAAGTGATTTGAACCTATCTTACAAGTAATTTTAATATGATAATCATGTTGAACAATTCAGATCGACTATTTGGAGTATGAAACAATGTTTGCTACAAAGTACCATAGCATTACTTATAAAATAAAATGATCAGCTACATAGTCACCTCTTTTGCAGCTTCGCGAGAAGAGATAACAACGAGGTCTATCTCACCGGCACGAAGGAACATAACGGGTCCATGGAACTGGGCAAGATCACGCAAAGCATGATGTTGCCAACTGGCAGTTGCTAGGTGGTGCAGACTTCCAATAAATGGCAAGGTCTTCGGGCCTGGAGGGAGATTAGATTTGGAATTTGTAGCTTGCTTCTGGAGGAATTGAAGGGAGAGTATGAGTAGGAGAAGAGAAGTAAGAAAGTAGAGAAGAGAAGGGAGTGCAAGTAGCTCCATTTTTGCTCTTCTCTGTTATATCAGAGATTTTGAGAGTGAGTTTATAAAACAAGCAACGTCCTAACATATATATAAAAGTATTCAAGCGTTTGATTTTCAAACTTAATTATATATTTTTTTTAATTAAGAGATGGTGACCTCTGTTCTCTCATATGTTAATACTTCATAGGCCCATAATTCATAGGGTGTTGATTTTTTTTCTTGTGTAGCATAAATAAAATCTAATTTTTGGCATCGAAATTTCCTAAATTACAAAATCAGTCATCTTTAGAGACTACACTCTACAGCCGAAAGTTAAGACGCTCTATAGAAAATAAATTCGCTAGATATAAGTTATTAAAACTAAAGAATTAACAAAAATAATCAATTAAACAAGGGGGTTTAATGCAGAAAATGTAGCAAAATCAGTCAAGGGGAGAGAGATCAGGCTTGACCTAAAACAGCAAAGATAAAACAAATGAGGAAGAAAAATAAGATTAAAACGGGTGTACGTGTTTGAACTAAAAATTAAAGATGGAGTTCCTTCGATATGAAAAGTAGTAGTCCGAGTGAGAGTTGGACTAATTTGAGTAACGTGTCCGGTTTCCAACTTTTCTGAACCAATACTTGGATGAATGAAAAGTAAAAGTAAAGGAGTTACTTGGATATATTGGATATTAAAAATATAATTTTTTTTATGAGCTCTGAATTTGTTTTTTGTTTTTTTGCTTCAGATGCGCTCAATACTCACAAAGGAAAAGTAGGAGTGTGCACGGTTCCACGAAATGACTACATCGGTTAGCGACATTATTTTTTGCCACATTAATTGACTAGCACTACTACAAAAATACACAAAAATACAGTTTGTACACGGACTTTAACTGGAGAGCTACACGGATTTGAAAACGTGTGCAATACTGGAGTGTAGGAAAGTCAACCATTTACACACGGATAATTATCCGTGTACGATTATACTAATCCTACACGGATTATTTAATCAAGAGCCGCGTGGAAAGCCTCACAAAGTACATCTCCCAGACGAGAGCTACACGGTTTTTTTAAATAAAAATCCGTGTAGGAATAGTCTTCCTACACGGATTTTAATTAAAAAACCGTGTGGCTCCTTCCCTAGTGACACGGCTTTTGTTCAAAATATAAAATTAATTTTTTATATTTCTTATTTTTACCATATCCTACACGGCTTTTGTTCAAATATCCGTGGAGGATTTTCATTTATTTTTTGTAATTTTTTTGTTTCTAGCTAGCCTCCAATTTTGCTAGCCATTAAATTATATACAATCAGAATGTTTTTTACCCAGCACAGATAAAAATTGCCAAAATATAAAATAACAATTCAAAATTGATAATTACACAAATTAATTCATACAAAATCCATATTGTTGGGTACAAAATTCAGAATAAACCACCTTGACCACATTCCTCTCACTTCGTCGACTTGCTCGGGTGAGTAAGCGGCTTGTCTCCGGTTATACTACAATTATAATTTGAGTTAGTAACGAGAGACGGATCGAATTATTGAAAAAAAAATGGAAACTAATTTTTGCAAAAGCAAACTAACAAAAGAAAGTGAACTGACAAAAGTCTACAAACAATATTAGAGGAGGAAGAAGTGAACTGACAAAAGAAAGAGAGAGAGGCAGCAATGGAGGCCCACACACCACCTAAACCCTAACAAAAGAAAGAGAGAGAGAGACAAAGAGAAGAGAGAAGAGAAAGCGCGGCGGACCAGAGGTGAGGGTTTTGAACTCGGACTTGGAAGAATTTCAAAATCAGAGGAGGAAGAAGTGAACTGGGGACTTAGAAAATTCTGGAAGACATAATCTAGTTTTGAACTGCTACAAGGATTCCTACACGGATTTTTATTACAAATTCGTGTGCACTAGGTATCCTACACGGATATTTAAGTACATATCCGTGTAGCTCTCCTCTTTTCCTACACGGTTTTTATATAAATATCCGTGTAGGATTACTCTTTCAACACGGCTATTTACATAACTATCCGTGTAGCTCTCCTCTTTTCCTACACGTTTTATATAAATATCCGTGTAGGAATACTCTTTCAACACGGATATTTACGTAACTATCCGTGTAGGAAAAGATCGGTACAAATTCTTAGGAGGGACAGGCCTATTTATTTCAAAGCATGCGCGCCCTATTTAATTAATTACAAATTTAATATTGAATATACCGAAAATAAATACATAAAAACGAAGAGTCACCTTAAACCCTATATATCCTCGGAATCGGTTCCTCTTCAACCTATCTTAATTTCTCTAAGTGAAAAAATGTCACGTGTCACAGAAGAACAACTTGTTGAGGCACCACCACCACCTGTTGAGGCACTACCACCACTTCCAGAGGATTTCATGCCAGTGCCTTGGATCCCACCCGGTTACGAACAACCACCACCAGGTTATCCCAGAAGTTGACCATGGCCACCATGGCCGACTCGCCCACGTCGCAGCCCCAGGGGCCATCCGCCACCGAAGCCCTACATTCGTCGGACAAAGAAAAAATCTGTTGTTTAGAGTTTTTTTTTTTTGTTATTATAGGAGTTTCTTTTTTTTTGGTTTAATTATATCAATTTTTGAGTAACTTTTGTAATATATATCAGTAGTAATATATGAAAGTTTACTTGTTTCCATTTTTGTTCTTCTGTATTTATTTTCTGTATTAATTGTACAATTTTAAATTTGTTAATATTTAATATTTCTAACACAGTGATGAATATTTTTATTTGTAAAATAGTGTACAAAAATGAATACATAAATTATAAAGAAATTAATATTTACAAAGTTCATATCTAAATGAATAAATTTCTTAATGTATAAGAATGAATATTTAAAGAGTTTCACAGCAATGAAAACATCTACATAAGTTCATTTTTATATTTAAATAATAACAAAATATGAAATTGAAAGTATATTATATTTAAAAAAAATAAAAATTGGGAATTCTACACGGATATCTAACTACATATCCGTGTAGGAATATGAAATAATATAATAAAATATTTGGGTAAACATTTAATAAAATTTCACATCCGTGGGCTATCCTACACAGATATTTAACTGAATATCCGTGTAGGAAGATGAAGAATCACCCTTCCTACGCGAATTTGTAACTGCAAATCTGTGTAGCTCTCTCCATAAATATACACGGCTATTTAATTTAAAAACGTGTGAGAAGGGTGCTTCCTACACGGATATTTAATTAAATATCCGTGTAGCTCTCTAACATTCCTACACGGGTAATTAATTAAATATCCGTGTAGGAAGGGTGATTCTAACACGGGTTTTCCCCGATACTGTTTTTTAATGAAAAATCCGTGAAGAATTCTTAGAGATATCGTTGATCATTGGAAAAATCTTATTTGGTACACGGTTTTATTTAAAACAGAAAAAAATCCGAGTACAACCACAGTGTAGGAAGCACCTTTTTGTAGTAGTGTGGACCTGAGTTTTAGGTGAATTTGATTAGTATATGGTTGTGCTAACCAAAATAATAATTCTAACAATACATGTGGCTATTCCGATGCATATGGATTGGAAGCTTCGATAGAAAATTGACAATCGATTTTTGTACATTTGTAGACGGAAATTTAGTCACCTGGAAAAATAAGAAACATAATGTTATAGCACGATCAAACACTGAAGCTGAATATCGTGCCAAACCATCAACCGCAAGTGAATTGACGTGCAACAAGCAATGCTATCAGACATGTGATTTAAAAGTCAAGAACCTACAAAAATATATTGCGACAACAATTCGGCACAACACATAGCATCAAATCCCGTATTTTATGAGTTTGCTTGCCACTTTATTACATAAAAGTTCAAGCTATGGAAATTGAAACACTATATGTAAAATGTGAAGATCAACTTGCTTCACTAAAAGCTTGGATCCAAGTTTATTTGAGATAATTACAAGCAAGCTAGCATTGTATGGTATATACATTTCTAGCTTGAGAGGAAGTGTTGAAATATAAAATAGAATTCAAATAGTAACTATTAGTTTATTTAATAGAATATGAAATAGTGTCTTGTAATTAATGGCAACAGGGAATAGTGCATTTGAACAGCTAATTTTTGTTGTCTTGTAAGTATAAATAAGGACACTTGTAATCACAAAAATAAGATTACAAATACAATTTTTTTTCCTTAATCTGTTATCTCTTTATCTTACAAAAAATAACATTTTCTTTACAATTTTAAAAGAGAGATATTTTGTTTTTTGTTTTGAAACAAAAGAGCATTATGTAAAATTTTCATATTTCAATCTTTAGTTTCTAGCTCTTTGATTTTATAGTTGGAGGATAGAATGAGAGCATGAATTTTTAAATAAGTTTAATAAATTAAAGTATTTACTTGTATCACTCATTTTTTTCTTTCTTTTTTTTAGACATTTTCAAAGGCAAATACCTACTTAATGAAGACGGGAAAGAATAGACCGAATGATCCGTTGGAGGGGCCAGCATATGAGAAGATATTTCAAGCCTTTGATGGAGGTTGGAGATGGAGAATTATGGCCACTAATGGGTCAGAGTCATTAAACAATATTTTCAAACAGAGCCGGATATTGCCCGTGACAGCAATGGTGGAGTACACTTGCTACAAGTTAAATGCTTGGTTTGTTGTGTGGTGTGCTAAAGCGGTTGATTTAGCTGTTACGGATCAAGCATTCTCAAATAGGGTGGAGGAGAAATTAAGAAAACACAAGGAAAAATGTACTCTCATGCATGTTGTAGCATACGGATATGGAGGTTCGGAATTTGAAGTACATGTTCCAGATGAGATCATTCCACTAATTATGGAAGAAAATGACACTATAGAAACTCATCAAAGGGCTTGCAAGTACCTGGGCATTATTGGAGCGAACAATACGGTAACGTGTCAATGCCAAGGTCCCCAAATAGCTCACATGTCGTGTTCTCATGTATGGCGGTTTGCCGGGTCCGAAACTTCTCTGAGGATAACTTTGTCGCAGACATGTACCATACCGACTACCTTTTGGCCACTTGGAGAGCATCATTTCATGGCTAGCCCAATTAGTATACCTAGCCTCCCTACCTTGGGCCTACAGTGGTTCCATATATGAATTGGATCAAGCTGGAGAGGAGGAAACACAAGCGAGCCGTAACACAGAATGCACAGAATGCATGGTTCAGCAAGTGGGACATTAGACTCACTGTTCTACTATTGACAGGCAGAGAGCAGGTATGTAGTTGATCATACACAATTTAAAATTGATTTCAAATTAAATTTAAATACTGAAAATGAATATTGAATGAAATGCATTGCTGAGGTAATAAACGAAGCCAACGAAAGAGATAATGCTAGAGTTGTTGCCGAGGCTGGACCTTCTGGGAGAAGGCAACCCACTCAGGGAAGCCACTCATCTAGTAGTTAGAGCTCTCTACATCTTCTAGTGCCGGGCCGCCAACCACTAGCAAAGCCAGAGGCATAAGAAGTAGACTTAGTTTGTTCGGATGTCGACAGAATGAATTTAACTTATATCGGACTTATATTTGTAGCTTATGTTCCAGACTTATTTGTTTTGTTTATGTTGTAAACTTATTTAATTAACTTATGTTGTGAACCTTTTTCCTTAGATGAATTTCTAAATTTAGTTGGATCTGACAACAAAGCCTTATAAAATAAACACAACTACTGCATAAATTGTTGGCAATAAAAAATACATCACAATCGCTAAATAATTATTACAGGCCTTGAAATAATATTACTTCTTAGAATCATTATCGAAGGTAGAAACAAAATCATCGTCTGAATCTGGTTCAATCGTAGCAGATGAAGAGAAAGTATTACCAGCATGCGGCTTTGGATTGACCTTGCCTATATGAGTCGCAACAGGCGGATCTTGATTGACCTTTTTTTTCAAACCATAACTGTAAGGGTTTTCCACAAAATCATCTGAGATTTTGTACGGAATACGGTATGAAGACTGCTCAATACATATTGGACAATCATTTCTATCCTTACCGGTTACATTACATTTCCCTTTTATAGCGAATGGTTTTTCTCGGTATGTGTCCCTCCACCATTGGACAATCCACCACCGGACAATCCACTAGGTTTGTTTTCGTTAATCATTTTCTCCTAAAAAAGAAAGCGAACATCATAAGCAATAGATAAAATAATAATACAATCTACAACATCCAAATAATAATATAGTCTACAACATCCAAACAATAACACAGTCTGCAATATAAATTTGAACAATATAGGAGAACATAAAATACTTCAAATACATCCCAAAAATAAAAAACTAAAATCTAGACTATGGATTTGGAGTTCTGGAACTCTCTCCCTTCGTCTTCTTAGGTCGACTGATACACATAACACACTCCCACACTTCGTAATGATAGTCATTTGTCCGATCTACATCCTTATTGAGACATTTGGGATGAATTCTGATGCCAAAAATATGACACCATAATATATCACTAATGTCTCCCTGGACACGGCATGCGGCGCACATTTCCCATTCAGGTGAAGGGTCGATATCGGAAAACATATCCTCAAACACTTCTCTAGCCTTCGGATCACCGGTGTTCATGATGTTTTCAACATTTTTGGGTGGAAGTCCCATATGAGCTAAATGCCTCCTATTACGGGCGTTGCTAGTCCAAAATTGATCGACTACGGTTCTACGAACATTGCGTTTGGACTGATTTCCTTCATACCGGAGTACAGATTTTGGTACCATAGCAAGAGTTGGGTTTCAAATGAGCACGATATATTAAACAAGTTTCAAACAATTTTTTTGGCAATTTCTAAGAATTTCTAACATTTTTTTTTAAATATAAAAATTAATTAATTAATAAGTAAAAAAAAATACCTCATTCACGCTCAAGAATTTGCCTTAGAATCGCCTGGAGTCATTGTTTGAGAGTTGAGATTGGAAAATTGGATGTTGAAATGAATTGTGAGGGGACAGGAGAGAGAAAGACCATATTTATAGGGCAAAAAATGAACCACCCCACTGGGAGGCAGTTTACTGTGTGGACTGGACCACTCCCAGAGGGGGCGGTTTGGTGCGAAGGGTGGACCGCCTCTCAGTGAGGCGGTTAGGTTAGTTTAAATTTTTTTTTAGGAATCTGATTATTTTTATTATTTTTTTGGGAGTTATTAATAAAACAATCAGCTCTCTCTTGGCTGCTTGATTTTTGTCCAAAACTGAATTAATTTTCTTTTCTATTTAGAGGCCCAATTTAAGCTCGGCCCAGTCATTCCCTTTTTATTTGGGTCCGAAACTTCCTTTCTTTGTCTACTTGGGTTCGAGTAGATAAAATGATGCACCTCTTTCATATTTTTTTTAATTTTCTTTGGGCTTTTTGTTCTAGTATCCTATTTTTTAAATTTCATTCTTCAAGTTTCCGGCATTTTTTTCCATAACCAAAAAATTAAATAATATAATATTAATAATCAAATTTTAAAATTCATTTTATCCATAACCAGACCGCCCAAACGTGGGACGGTCCACTGTGCATACCAAACCGCCCCCCCGTGGGGCGGTCTGAGTTAATTTTTTTTTTTTTTAGGATTTCAATTTTCAATCTAAATAATGAATGTATTTTGTTTGAAATTATAGATATGAAATAAATGGGTAACTTGACTAATATAGGTCGTCGGCAAAATGATTTTCATGCATAATTGACTTCTCAGAAATAATTTTCTCTGGACTGAACTGAGTGGTGCTTCGAAAACTCAAAAATAATTTTAATGCGATGATGGATACATAACAATATATGCCCAAGTCCGCAATTTCTAAGAAAAATGGTTCACAACATAAGTTAATTAAATAACTTACAAATGTAAATACAATATTTATTGAATTAACTCTTCCTGCGTCCGAACAGACCAAATCTACTTCTTAGGGTTCTGGAAGTGGATGACGGCGCGACACTAGCAGTTGTAGAGCCCTGACTACTCCCTGAGTGGCTTCCCTGACTGGGTCGCCTGCTTCCAGAAAGTCCCGCATCGGCAACCACTCTAGCATTCTCTCTTTCGTTGGCTTCGTTTATTGCCTATGCCATTTCATTGAACATTAAGTATCAATATTTATATTTAATTTCAAATCATTTTTAAGTTGTGTACAATCATCTACATACCTCTAATCTGCCTGTCAGTAGTCGAACGGTGAGCCTCATGTCCCACTCGCCGACCTTGCATCCTGTCCATTTCCATTAGGCGCCGCTTGTGTTTCCTCCTCCCCTTCCTGATCCATTTCTTATCAGGAACCACCGTAGGTCCAAGGTAGTATGGCCACCCGGTGCTTGGTTGGGGTAGCCGTGAAATGATGCTCCCAGTGTTCGGAAGGCAATCAGTACGGTAATAGTTGTCAACAAAGACGTCTTCAAGGAAATTCCGTTTTCGACAAACCGCCATAACATGAGAACACGGAATGCGAACTAATTGGGGGCCTTGGCACTCGCACGTTACTTGATTGTTCGCGCCTAAAACGACTCTGTACTTTCATGCGCGTTCATGAGTTTGTATAATGCCACTTTGTCCCACCACCGGTGGAATGATCTCACTTGGAACCTGCACTTCATATTCCGTACCTGTGCTGCCATATGCTACAACGTGCATGACAGAACCTTTTTCTCTGTGTTTTCTTAATTTCTCCTCTACTCTATCTGAGAACAGTTGGTCCCTACTCGCTAATACAGTAGCTTTAGCATGCCTCTCAACAAACCAAACATTTAACTTATAAAATGTATCCTCCACCAGTGAAAGCACGGGTAACATACAGCTCTGTTTGAAGACATTGTTTAACGACTCTAACCCATTAGTGGTCATAATTCCCCATCTCCAACCTCCATCACATGATTGAAATATCTTCTCATATGCTGACGGCTCCATCGGATCGCGCGGACGTCTCTTGCCCGCCTTCGCTAAGTAGACATTTGCCTCTGGAAATGTCTACAAAAAATAGAAATATATCTCAGTGATACAAGTCATGCAAATGTAAAAAAAATAATAATAATAATGCATACATACTCTAGCAAAATCTCTGAACATCTCTTCCATTCGTCGTGGTTTTTTCCTCTTGCAGCCAATTTTGAACCTGTCAGCAACCCATTCTCCGCCGCCGGTATTTTTGCACAGGTTCTCTCGAAATGTGTTGCATGCGTACTGTGCACTGAGACTCTCCCGTATTCGTATTCCACCCATAGTTGAGGCTATCAAATACATGCTTGATGCCCTTGTGCTGGTCTGATATCACGCAGACGAACCTGTTCCCTATCACCTCTCTTCTCAGAAATGACATGAAAAAACCCCAATTTGGACCATCCTCCCTGTTGAACAATGGCAAAAGCTATGGGTAACAGTGGTTTTCAGCATCATATGCACATGCTATAAGCGAGAACCCCACCATACCAGTAGTACATGAAGCATGCATCGATGCGATCACGGGTTTAACATATTGAAATGATTCAATACATGGACCGAAAGCCCATGCTATGCCCTTGAATTGTACCTCACCGGGTGTATCGGTTGGTACATGCCACTTGCTCGAACCCGGTTCCCGGATTTGTACTTGTTATGGCCATCGGCAATGGTGCGAGGAGATTGTACGACCCCTTCCAGGTTCGAAGCATCCGCATACCGCAAGTTCCCGACCCCTCCACAACCTATTATAATGTGGGACTACATGTTCATAGACTCGTCTCACCGCACGAGCGACCTCCTTAATGCTCATCGCGGGGTCCTCCTTAATGTCCGTCATAATTACATCGGCAATAAGTGCTGCCGTCGCCGCACTATGATCCGATCTTCTTTACGCACTCTTGCAAGTGTGTGGTCCTTCGACCTTCTTAATTATCCATGCCTCTCCCTTGCCTTTAGGCGCGGCAGACATTTTCCATTTGCACTTTGTATCCTTGCAAATTACAACATACCGGTTCCTCTCCCGCCTGGCCACTGTAAACTCCCAATTACCCTTCAAATGGAACTGCTTAACTTTGGTCGACAGTTCTTCTATGTTGGTGTAAAGCTGGCCCGGGCTAATCTCTTCGTTATATACAACGCGTCTCCCAAAAAAAGAAATGCCTGCTTCTTCAAAAGAAGTAGTGTCATTGAATGTCCTTACCGGGTGTTTGTCTCCTCGTCCCCTGATCGGAAATCTGTCTTCAATTGGAGGAGGCATAATCTCCTCATCGTCGCCCTCTGATAATCTGTCTGAACCCCAATCCCCATCCCAATCATCACCAATATCAATTTCCTTTGTCGGTATCTCATCAAAATCAATGCCTCTATCATTTCGATCGACTGTGGACTGTCTTCTAGGTTCAGGGGGGCTGTAGTTAGGTAATAGATCGAGTGCGATTGGTATCCAACCCGACCAACACATGACCGTCTTCTAGTTTCGGCCGGGGTGCAACACTATACTCGGTACTTGCAAATACCTATCTCGTCTCATTGGCTCACGAGGGGGTGAGTTCACATCCTGGTTGTGATCATAATCCTGTTTGTGATCAGAATCCAGGTTGTTTTGGGTAGAAGGTCTAGCCCCAGTATCCAGTTTGTTCTGGGTAGAAGGTTCTCTCGGGACACCAACTGGTTGAATCGAAATTTTTTTGCAAAATAGGTCCATTACCGGGATTAAATTGGACTCAAAAAATCCGTATATAGCTTTCCATATATCCTGCTCTTCTATAGGATATTTTATATAGTAAGGTTTGGCACCGGGGGGTTGATTGTTAATTCGGGTACTGATTTGTACGATAAATTGGACACGGTCCCAACCGGTTTGTTGCATTATTATTTCCTTTACTTCATAAATTGAAGTATTGGCATTCACCTGGAAGCCGTAAGTCGCATCTTTCGAGTATTGGCATCCGAACTCTCCTTTCGTGATTTGTCGTTCAATATTAGTTATTTTGTTTATTTATGAAATTTTTAACATTTAAAAAGAAAATTAAAAAAACCTCGGTCACTGTTGAGCGCACTGTTGATCGCAATCGCCTCAGAATCGCCTAAAAAATCGCCTCGCAGCACTGTTTGAGAGCAGAAGTCAGTTTGGAAGAAAGATTCACATTGGTCCAATTCTTCTTCAGAAAATATCTGAATCATTTAATGATCCGTCTGTTCCACTTTAATATTCGTGCGGATTAGATGCATAGGTGGATCGAGGATTTTCATCGAGGGAGCAAAAAAATATCAAATCGGATTTAAATAGCTAATCGGGTTCAAATCCATTAATTAATTAAGTACTTTATAAAAAATATTGCTTTAATCTATACTTTTCAATGCTTTGACTTATAATTTCTTATATTTTAATCTATAATTCTAATTATTAATCATAATTGAAGAAATCTATTTTAATTTTAATCCGAACAACAAATTAAACATTTAACGGGGGGCAAAAAAATTTCCAAAGAGAGGCAGAGTCGATCGAAACGTTCCGACTTGCACTAAAACGCAAAATCCAGGAGGGCAGATGCCCCCCCCCCGGGTTGCACTTAGGTCTGCCCCTGGCATGCATGAATCATTTAGAGAATCTAATGGTTCCGAGTGAACATCAAAACGATTTACGTCTGATGCCCAATCGGACACGCCCTCCTTCGTGCTTCCCACTTCACGGCACCAATGGATTGTGCACCCACTCATATCTCATCCGATATTTTATTAATCGAAACTAAATAAAAAAAAATATCTTTAAAGAAGAAAGGTTTAAGGAAAATTTGAAAAATAAGTAGAACGGGTAAGTTTATCCCGTTCCACGGGACGGGTCATTTTTACTCATCCTGCTTAATTCGCCCAGCTAAATATCTAAACAAACTAAGCAGCAAAAAAAAAACACTAAAAAAGAGCCATAGTCCATACACAATTACGATAACCATAGTCCATACACAAAGTAAATGTAAATATACCCGATTTTTTTATTTTGGGTGTAACCCATCCCAGACTTTTGTTTTTTTATTGGACAAGATGGTTGAAATCGTCCCTGGTGTTTTTTTTTTTTTGCTACTTAGTTTGTTTAGTTTGTTTAGATGGTTAGATGGACGAATTAACACTACTACAAAAAACGTCTTCCTACACTGTACCTTATACACGAATTTTCTCAATTTTATAAAAAAACGTTTATGAAATAAGATTTTTTCAGTGTTCTAGGAATCATACACGAATATTAACTTAAAAATTAGTGTCCGTGTGGAAATTAAGCTTTTATACACGGATATTTCATTAAATATCCGTGTAGAAAGGTCTTTTGTACACGGTTTTTTATTTAAATAACCGTGTAGATATGTTGACAGAGCTACATGGATTTATAGTTAAATATCCGTGTAGGAAAGGCTTAGTAGGGTTTTAATGAAATAAAATTGTTATCTTCCAGCGTCGTTTTAATCAATATTACTCTCTCTCTCTCTCTGTATTGAGTTTGATTTCTGCGCACAAGGAGGGAATGAAAAATTCGAATTTTGTATTTCTCCTCTATCTTGCTAAGGTTAGTCATGTGTGTGTGTATATATTTTTCTTTACCATTGTTGAATTATTGAAGAAATTCGTTTTTCTTAAGATTTTAGTAGTAGTAGTGGTAGTGGTAGTGGTAGTGGTAGTAGTAGTCGTAGTGGTAGTAGTGGTAGTAGTAGTGGTCGTGGTAGTGGTGGTAGTAGTAGTGGTAGTAGTGGTAGTAGTGGTAGTGGTGGTAGTCGTGGTGGTGGTCGTAGTGGTAGTAGTGGTAGTAGTGGTAGTGGTAGTGGTACTGGTAGTGGTGGTGGTGGTGGTGGTGGTGGTGGTAGTAGTAGTAGTAGTGGAGTAGTGGTAGTAGTAGTGGAAGTAGTCGTAGTGGTAGTGGTAGTAGTCGTAGTGGTCGTAGTGGTGGTAGTATGGTAGTAGTAGTGGTAGTCGTAGTCGTAGTGGTAGTAGTAGTGTTAGTAGTAGTAGTAGTAGTGGTAGTATGGTAGTAGTAGTGGTAGTCGTAGTCGTAGTGGTAGTGGTCGTAGTGGTAGGTGTAGTGGTCGTAGTGGTGGTAGTGGTAGTGGTAGTGGTGGTAGTGGTCGTGGTGGTAGTGGTGGTAGTAGTAGTGGTGGTGGTAGTAGTGGTAGTGGTGGTAGTGGTAGTGGTAGTGGTAGTGGGAGTAGTGGCAGTAGTGGTAGTAGTAGGAGTGGCAGTAGTGGCAGTAGTGGTAGTAGTGGCAGTAGCAGTAGTGGCAGTAGCAGTAGTAGTAGTAGTGGTCATAGTAGTGGTGGTGGTAGTAGCGGCAGTAGCAGTAGCAGGAGCAGTAGTTGTCGTAGTGGCAGTAGCAGTAGCAGTGGTCGTAGTAGTGGTGGTGGTGGTGGTAGTAGTGGCAGTAGCAGTAGCAGTGGTCGTAGTAGTGGTGGTGGTGGTGGTAGTAGTGGCAGTAGCAGTAGCAGTGGTGGTAGTAGTAGTAGTAGTAGTCGTAGTAGTAGTAGTAGTCGTAGTAGTAGTCGTAGTAGTAGTAGTGGTCGTAGTCGTAGTAGTAGTAGTCGTAGTAGTAGTAGTAGTAGTAGTGGTCGTAGTAGTAGTAGTCGTAGTAGTAGTAGTAGTGGTCGTGTGGTCGTAGTAAGTCGTAGTGGTCGTAGTGGCACTACTACAAAAAACATCTTCCTACACTGTACCTTATACATGGATTTTCTCAATTTTATAAAAAAACGTGTATGAAATAAGATTTTTTCAGTGTTCTAGGAATCATACACGAATATTAACTTAAAAATTAGTGTCCGTGTGGAAATTAAGCTTTTATACACGGATATTTCATTAAATATCCGTGTAGAAAGGTATTTTGTACACGGTTTTTTATTTAAATAACCGTGTAGATATGTTGACAGAGCTACATGAATTTATAGTTAAATATCCGTGTAGGAAAGGCTTAGTAGGGTTTTAATGAAATAAAATTGTTATCTTCCAGCGCCGTTTTAATCAATATTACTCTCTCTCTCTCTCTCTCTCTGTATTGAGTTTGATTTCTGCGCACAAGGAGAGAATGACAAATTCAAATTTTGTATTTCTCCTCTATCTTGCTAAGGTTAATCATGTGTGTGTATATATATTTTTCTTTACCATTGTTGAATTATTGAAGAAATTCGTTTTTCTTAAGATTTTAGTAGTGGTAGTGGTAGTGGTAGTGGTAGTGGTAGTGGTGGTGGTGGTAGTAGTAGTAGTAGTGGTAGTGGTAGCGGTAGTGGTAGCGGTAGCGGTAGTGGCAGCGGTAGTGGTAGTGGTGGTAGCGGTGGTAGTGGTGGTAGTAGTCGTAGTAGTGGTAGTAGTAGTAGTAGTAGTAGTAGTGTAGTGGAGTAGTAGTAGTAGTAGTAGTAGTGGAAGTAGTAGTAGTAGTAGTAGTGGTGGTGGTGGTAGTGGTAGTAGTAGTGGTAGTGGTAGTGGTAGTAGTGGTAGTGGTCGTAGTGGTAGTAGTGGTCGTAGTAAGTCACAGTGGTCGTAGTGGCACTACTACAAAAAACGTCTTCCTACACTGTACCTTATACACGGATTTTCTCAATTTTATAAAAAAACGTGTATGAAATAAGATTTTTTCAGTATTCTAGAAATCCTACACGAATATTAACTTAAAAATTAGTGTCCGTGTGGAAATTAAGCTTTTATACACGGATATTTCATTAAATATCCGTGTAGGAATGGTGAGAGAGCTACACGGATTTTTATTAAAAAATCCGTGTAGGAAGGGGTTATTGTACACGGATTATTGTTTAAATAACAGTGTAGAAAGACTAGAGAGCTACACGGATTTTTACTAAAAAATACGTGTAGAATAGCTAAAAAAACAAAAAAACCGTTCAGCAACCTTTCTACACGGATTTTTAAATAAAAATCCGTGTAGGATAGCTTAAAAAAAAAATTGCTAGAGAGCTACACGGATTTATAGTGAAAAATCCGTGTAAAAAGGTAGTTTTAGGGTTTTGGTTATATAAGAAGGTCTTTTCCCTCCAACGCCGTTTTGATTTCAGCTCATAGCATCTGAGATATTTGAAGTTGTTATTTTCTCCTCTCTATCTTGCTAAGGTTAGCCATGAATATATATATTTTTTTTCTTTATCTAATTTTCTGTTACTTATTATTGCTTATTTAGGTCATGTGTAATTATTATTGCTTACGAAAAGGGGCGTAAGCAATATGGTCCTGCGCGTGCCTTACGAAAAGGGGCGTAACTTTTGATCCGTCCGTCGGATCGGGCTGAAATTTTGACAGGAACTCCACAGTCCAAAACCGGATCAAGGAGTTTTCGCAATCCGAGTCTTCCTTCATGGACTTTTGGACTTTTTTTTTATAATTTTAGAGTTTTTATAGTCTTCCTCCAATTTCTCTATCGTTTTCGTGCATCAAAGAGTGTATGTTATGTGTTAGATCACATGGAATTGCATGTACAAAAGGCTATGTATATATATATATATGTTGCAAATGGTTATGTATTTTTTTTTTTTTTTTTGCAAAAGACTATGTATATTCATTCTGAAATATATAATTACTGACTATCAAAACTGGAGGCTAGCTAACAAAAAAAAAAAAAAAAAAAACGGTTCAGCATCCTTCCTACACGGATTTTAAATAAAAATCCGGGTAGGAAACAATTATACACGGATTTTTACTTAAAAATCCGTGTAGGAATGTTACTGAATCCGGTTTATTTATTTAATATTCTGTTGAGGAGAGCTACACGGATTTTAACTAAATATCCGTGTAGGAAGAGTATTCCTACACGGATATTTAGTTAAAATCCGTGTAGCTCTCTTGTTTTTCCAAACGGCTCTTTATTAATAATCCGTGTAGGATTAGTGTAATCGTACACGTATAAATTATCCGTGTGTAAATGTGGACTTTCCTACACCCCAGAATCACACACGTTTCCAAATCCGTGTAGCTCTCCAGTTATAATCCGTGTACAAACTGTTTTTTTGTAGTAGTGTGGTAGTGGTAATAGTAGTAGTCGTAGTGGTCGTAGTAGTGGTTGTAGTGGTCGTAGTGGTCGTAGTAGTGGTAGTAGTGGTCGTAGTGGTCGTAGTAGTGGTAGTAGTGGTAGTGGTAGTGGTAGTGGTAGTGGTAGTGGTGGTCGTAGTCGTAGTAGTGGTAGTGGTGGTAGTGGTGGTCGTAATGGTAGTAGTGGTAGTAGTAGTGGTGGTAGTAGTAGTAGTAGTAGTGGTAGTAGTAGTGGTGGTCGTAGTAGTGGTGGTGGTGGTCGTAGTGGTGGTGGTGGTGGTGGTGGTATTGGTGGTGGTGGTAGTGGTCGTAGTGGTAGTGGTGGTAGTAGTAGTAGTAGTCGTAGTAGTCGTGGTAGTCGTGGTAGTAGTGGTCGTAGTCGTAGTGGTGGTGGTGGTTTAGTAACAACAACAACAACAATTCTAATTAATGTCAAAATTAGTATTAAGGTTATGCAATTAGTTTTATAACATTATTTACTATTTATTCACCTTTGTATAACACTAGTTACCAAGTGGAGAAATAGCCTAAATGTTTACCAAATTAGAAATTTAAAAAACTAAAAAATGAAGAAGAAAGAATTTCTCCTTTACCTGACGTCTCACTGCCCTTGGAGTAAGATATGGCTTCAAAATCTGAACGGAAATAAAATAGGTATATAAGATTGGGGGAAGTCAGTTCTCTATTTTTTTTTAGAAGCTAATATATGTCAATTTGAAGAATGTGTTTTCAATGTATGTGGAGACATATAAACTGATATCAGGATAGAGGGAAATATATCTAGTGCGTCAAGCCAAACGCATATATTTAAAGTCACGGGCTTTTTAAATTTTATATTTAAAGTCACGGGCTTTTTAAATTTTTCCTGTCGTTTTGCTATTTATTTTTTAGAATCTGATATATGAAAATTTGAAGAATGTGATTTCAATATATGTGGAGACATATAAACTGATATCGGGCAAGGGGGAAATATATATAGTGCATCAAGACAAATGCATCTAATTGTACTAACGGGCTTTTTAAGTTTTTCCTTGCTGATTTCAGATAGGAAATCAATACTTTTGGATGATCTGTTTGTTTTTTTCCCCTTTTTTGTGTTGGTAGAAGGTGGAGGCCAAACCACCTAACTATGTAAGGGACAGAGAAAAATACCGTAGCATTGAGATCAGCACGTGTTGTGAGGAGATCATTGACAACGAATAGGTGGATGCAGTCAACTATGAAATGCGAAGGAGTCTTCCCCTCTCACTCTGAAACAAAAAGGAGGTTAGTTAAAAAAGTAATTGCAAAATTAAAAAAATGGAAAAGGAAGAATTTATCCTTTACCTCACGTCTCACTGCCCTTGGAGTAAGATATGGCTTCAAATCTGAACGGAAATAAAATAGGGATATAAGATTGGGGGAAGTCGGTTCGCTATTTTTTTTTTCAGAAGTTAATATATGTCAATTTGAAGAATGTGTTTTCAATGAATGTGGAGACATATAAACTGATATCGGTATAGAGAGAAATATATCTAGTGCGTCAAGACAAACGCATATATTTAAAGTCACGGGCTTTGTAAATTTTTCCTGTCGTTTCGCTATTTTTTTTTAGAATCTGATATATGTAAATTTGAAGAATGTGCTTTCAATGTGGAACAGGTAGATGGGAAACCGGAAACTCATTTTGAAATGGCAACAAAAATGGAAGGACAGTCAAATTGAAAAAGAAGAATTAATCTCGTAAGATGAAAACAGTGATAACCCCCACGGTGTTGTCTATTTTTCAAATATGTCTTAGGCCGAGAATTTGACAAATATAGCTTATGTAAACATAGTGGAAACAATTGAAGCATGTGGACAGATTCATGTATATGAAACTATCAAAAGGGAAGACAGGTTATACCCCAACATTTTTGTCTATTTTCCAAATATGGTTTAGGACAAGCATTTTACAACTACGTACATCTGATGTGAACATATCGGACACTATCAAATCATGTGCACAAATCCATATATATTAAATTATTAAGAAAGGAAGACTGTTTAGACACCGGTACCGACTCTACAATCGGCAAATACACAGCACCACCCAAATTACTTTCTAAATCAGAACTTGGTAACTAATATTCTAAATACATGGTCAACCAAGATGCAGCATATTTGTTTGAAGTCAAATAATAGAAAGAAGTCATTACTATGTGCCTGGAGGCTGATTTATGGTGCGATAAATACCCTCAATATGCTCAGTTCTCCTGTAAAAAGAAAATTTAAAATACTAGACTGAATATTTATAATAATTATGCAACAGATGCATGATAGGAAGACCAATCTTGCGATCCAATATTTTTGCACAACGAATTAAAGAAAGTATAATTTTTTTTTTCTTTTTGCCAAACAGTCTGTAGGCATTACATTAAAGTGATATATGATAGTACATGTAGTTCATATTCCACTGTGTTTGCAGCGGAATTTTTTTGCAAAAGTGTAACCTCAATCATACCATTTAGTTAGCCTCCTTGTGCCGATACGAATTGCCCTCTTCGACAATGCGAACTCATCCCATTCATTTATGTGGCCATCGTAATGGAAGAGCGGTACGGTGAATTTTTCTGCGAATTACATCAGAAAACCGTTTGTAAATAATAGAAGCTAAATATCTCTCGACGGTACTGACAGCTAATGGTACTCACAATTAGGTGAAATTTCCTCGAGTGTAGCAGCAGCAGGGGGAAACTATTGCTGGAATTTGCAAATTGGAGCAGTAGGAAGTTAATTTCAAAATCAACATCCAGTGTCCTTCCAATTGGTGAAATCGAAAAGAGCTTGTGCAATGCAATAGCGCAGCAACACTGACTGGATGAGGGAGGTTCCTTCCTACTGGACCAGAATTTGGGGGAAAATGGAAGTGCTACAAAGAGGGCCAAATAGCAAAAGAGGAAGAGTCGATGCAGGCATGCAGAGGCGAGTAATAAGGAAACGATGGAATTGATGTTAGAGCGAGCAAGGAACTTACAGGTGATTGAAGCGTCAGCAACCGAAGGAGATGGAAACAGGAGGAGCGTCGAGTAGGAGACAAGTGCGACAACAGAGGTGGGTACGCTGATAGCGGCACCGAAGGTAAGTAGGAAGCACAGGAAGGGAACGCACCGCATAGCATGTAGCGACACGCGTCTGGGAAATGAGGAGCAAAGCGGCGAGAGAGTTTGAAGGGCTGGATCAAGCTTGAGATCAGGAGAGGAGAGTTAAATTATATTTGTGATGTCAGCTGAGATCATCGAAATAAATCAGCGCTGTTTATTGATGATCCAACCGCACAGAATGGGGGTGGCACTGTTGCTCGCTACAGTGTCACCCATCGCCCTTTAATAATGTATAATAATAATAATTACACTGAGATTTTTAAACAGAGACGTAACTAGACTTTCAAACTATATGAATCAAACATATATTAAAAATTAATTATATAAAATTTTCATGCTGAGTACAGGGATCACTTTTATCGTACATACAGCATATTGTTCTAAACTATATAAAAAAATCATATATACGCACAAAACAATTGAAAATAATGGAATTAATTGATTTCAAACGACAAGTCGCAAACTATAGAGTAGAACTAGGATGTTCTTAAGTTTACCGATTCTCTTTGTGAACTCAATTCTAAAACTTATCGGATTGGTTTCAAATGATAAATCACAACCGTTGAAATTCTTCTACCTTACAAGTGATGCGTGAACATGAGAAAATTTTAAATTTTAAATTAATTTTGCATAGAATCAAGTGGTCAAAAAGTATTCAAAAAATAAATGCATTAAAATTAATTTATAAACCTTCTAATTTTGGCCACTTGATTTTATACTAAATTAATTTGAAACTTTAAAATTTTCATATGTAGACGCATCACTTATAAGATAGAAAATTTTCAACAGTTTGAATTCGTTATTTGAAATTAATTTAGTAGATTTTTGAGTTGAGCTCACAAAAAGACTTGGTGAACTTAAGAACATTCGTTCTACTCCTGACTTTTGACAAGAGTCATTTTTTTTTATTTTTTTTAAAAAAAATCTTCTTCGCAGTTTATTTTGTGGGCAGAGATTTATTAACAACGAATTAATTCGTCAATGGAAACAATCATATAAATAGTTTACAATTTTAAAATATAGCAAGAAAATATAATTTATGCTCCATACACATTTTTTACATGAAAAACGATGAGCATTTGATGTATGTTTTATAGTTGTCAAAATGACATAATTTTTTGCAGAGAATTGTATTAAAGAACATCAAATATCTTTTCAATTACATTAGAATTAATACAAAATTAATTTAAAAGAAAAACAACATGTTGGTAATTTTTTTTTTTTAAGTAAAGATTGGATATCAAACCATATAACTATTTAATATTGAAAAAAAAAACTCAAATCTATTTAATATTGAAAAAAAAAAATCTCATTTGAGTTTGAAATCTGCAACTTTTCATACGGACCTTTGCCACTAAAACAAGGAATTTTTTTATTTCTATTATAAAAATAATATTTTTGAAAAAAAAAATCAAAATTAGACATTATCAAGGAATCACCATCCTTATCACATTTAGTAGGTATTTTGTCAACAAGGCACCGAAATTTTTTTTTTGACACTGTGAAAATTCGTTATTAATTAAAAACCATTCGGACTGGTTTATGTAAAAAAATAGCATCTCTGCACAATGATTTCGCACACTAGTCAAAACGGATCCGCAAAAGCATCTTGCGCAGCTATTAGTCCGCACCATAGTTTGGCGCATCAGGTCTGCGCAATAGTTTTGGGCACCAAGGGGTTCGCGCAAGGGTTTGGCGCACCAATAGGTGCGCACGGAAATTGACATACTTGCACATTTTAATGTACTTTAGCACGGATCTTGATGCAATCAGATGGTCCTTACAAATTGGGCTTTCAATAGTTGTGAATCAAGATCAAAGGCGCAGAAGCATGTGGGAACTCTCTTGGTGTGCAAAATCATTACGCGGACCCAGTGCGTCAAATCAGGGTGCGGACCAATAGGTGCGCAAGGTGCTTGTGTGGACCCATTTTAATTGGTTCGCGAAACTATTGTGTGAGGTGGTATTTTTTTACATAAATCGATCCGGATGATTTTTAATTAATAACGAATTTTGATAGTGTCAAAAAAAAATTTCAGAACAACGCAACGTTGACAATAAAAGACAAGTGTCAAAAAAATTAAAATTGAATTATATTTTAACATTCGTAATACTGTTTCTTTTTCAGAGAGAATGACAGTTTTTAATACTATAAAAATAGAAAAGTTCAAAATTTTCAAAATAAAATTGTGAGATTTTATATGTTATATATTTCTCTCTATTCAATTAAAAAAATATCACTTTTTAATTTATTTTATTTAAATTAATAACATTCAGAAATTATTCACATTAGTGCAGTTTTCAAACTCTTGGTGCAAATTAAAACAAAATCGAAACGTCATAATATTTTACACGTGTATTGAGAAAAATGATATAGTTCATATCTAACGGTTTTATTTTAATATTTAAATTTAAATCTTAAATTACTAAAATTTATAAAATGAAAACATAAGAAAGACATAAACGATGAAATTTTTTTAACCCTCCTCTAAAAATATAAGGTTTCAAAACTGTAAATTTTACTCATGCTTTTAAAATACTTTTTAATTATTTTTCATTTATATTATGTATTGTATAGGTTTTTTCTTAAAATATTTGAAATGATATTTGTTCAGGTAACAACTCTTGTTTCGAAGTCACATTTAAAATTGAGAGTGAGGCTATGGTACCATGCAAAGCAGATCAGTCCGTAATATAAATTTATATTTCTATTTTTAAAGTTCAAACATTCAATTCCAACTAGGGTCCAAGGGTGATAATGGATTAAATATGATCTGAATAGTGATAAAACTATATCCATATCAGTTTTTATTTTCGGATATGAATACAGATACAGATCGAATATTAAATAGATATGAATACAAATCGAATATTAAATGAATATGAATACGGAAACTAATATAATTCAAATACCTATTTTAAATATTGTAGCAAAATCAACACATTATTCAATAAATTATTTTTCATTAGAAAATAAAGTAACATAAAATACATATATAATTTGGCCATTTAATAATTATGGAAACTAAAAAAATAGTCTTATGTTTATAATAATTAGGGTTGTAAGAAAATAGTCTTATATCCATATCAGCGAGTCTGAACCTCCCTGGTGCGAGTCTGAACCTCCCTGTGAAGTTGTAAGAAAATATTTGAGATAATTATGATTTAGTGTTTAGGGTTCACAATTAAAACATACTGAAATATCAAATTTCGTACCGAAGCAGCTCTGAACCGAGCCTCCCACCGACCCTCCATCTGAGCCTCCACTTCTCCGCCAGCCGAGTAGATATCCTGTCGATATCTTCTTCTGTGAGTTGCGGAGCTGGCGGCATCAAAGAATATGATTGTGACAAATGCGATTGAGTACCGCCGGAACTACTGGAGCGAAACATGTGTCTCGTGCTGGCTGAAACATTAAAAGTAAGACAATTAGTATTATCTAACAAAACTAAAAATAACTTTCAAATTTCAAACAATATTTATTTTACCTAGAGCACCGAGACCATAGTTATCTCCGTGGACATTCTGATCATCAATGCCCATAGAGTACCAGATGTCGCTGTCGTAATTGGACCATTTTTCTCTATCCGCTCCATACCTTTTCGTCATAGCATTCTCATATTTCAGCTGCAAATTTTGTAAATCAGGTATAATAGGAACAATGATATTTTATAAAACAATTCAAAAGTATTATTACGTGTGCATTTTTAGCCTTAACACTAATGTATTCTCATGTCTTCTTTTTCGTATGAATTGGCTGGAACAACTCATCGGACCATTGGGGTTCGCGTCCTTGTTCTAGCTCCTGTTAAGAATTTGAAAGACAATTTCATTTGAAAAAAAATATCAAGGTTAGTTCGATTAGATTTAATTGGAATGAAATAGATTAATTTCATTAAAAAAAAAAACAACTTGCAAATCGCTATTTGTGAACAAACATATATGTTCACAAATCCCGTGGCCCCTGAACCTTCAGCATTGACCCTATTTGAATTCTCCCATTAATTACTCAATTATCTTATTTAATATAGAATTGAATTCCTAATAAACTTTTCAGAATCATATATAGTACAACTCTTATATTCAATTAACTCAAACAGGGTTGGATTTCCAATTTCAATCAAATTCCAATTAGCTTATATACAGAACCATACTTGACAAAACAAGATATTAAGTTGTTATCTTTTTTTTTTCTCAACTATGCATCCAAGTATATAATGGACAAATGGACAAATTTCTGAAAAACAGAAATACTAAACAAAAGAGGGTCTTTAATTTAGTAGGGAAAGATTTCAAAAGGTATCAAATAATGCATTAGACTAGACAACAGTGGAAAAAGGCTACATGGCAACAAAATATTTAGTAAATAAAAAGACTATTTAATGAACTAAAACCTCAACTATAGAAATGTAGATAAAATAAAAAATTCGTTGTTTGCTATGACAAGGTGAAATCAGGGTATTTTACAAGCATTTGCCAGATAAGAAAAACTTCAGTGTATGCTTGCCAGTGAATGCATATCGGGGTATTCAGCTGAGAAATAGAGTGTACGAGAAGAAGAGAATCAGTAAGGAAGGTACGCTTGGTAATAATACCGCAATCTTCGACAGCGCGCAATGCATAACCCGTAATAGATTGAGGCTACCGATGCATTTTTCTAATAAAACAAGAAAAACAGAAAAATGTTGAGTTGATGCCGCAGGTGTTTTCCTCTGTTAAAGCCACAAATGCCAAGAAAAGGAAATATTTATATAAAGAGAGAGAGGAGTTGATTAATTACAAGTAAAAGTGCAGAGCCAAGAATAAAAAAAAAAAAAGAAACCAGAGAATTGTAGAGACACGGTGAGGCAGGAGCAAATTTCGCTACCTAAACAAAACAGAAAAAAATGGAGGAAAAACAGAAAAAAAAAAAAAAAAAAACTAACTAAACAAACTAACTAAAAATGGAGGAAAATGGAGCAAATTTCGCTACTTAAACAAAAATTAATAAAACAGTAAAAAACGGACTAAAAACAGAAAATAAAAAACAGAAAAAAGAAAAAGAAAAAAACAGTAACAAAAAACAGAAATAATACAAAAAAAAAAAAACTACAAATTAAAAACTAAAAAAATAAAAATAAAAACAAAAGAGAGAGAGTGGTTCTGATACCAGTCATTGCCAGATTTATACCCTTTAACCACCGAATTTCACAAATTTCACACATTTCACAGATTCAGCAAGATAAAAAAACCCAGAAAATTCAAAAATTTCAGTAAATTAACAAATTTCAAACCTTCTTTGACAGTGGTGCGAGTTGGTCCTTCAACTATCAGCGGCAATCGCAAGTTGGTTCTGCTGCGAGACAGAAGACAGGGAGAACGGCGAACGGCGAGTTGGTTCTGCTGCGAGATGGAAGACAGCGAGTTGGTTCTGCTACGCGACTTGGTTGTGGCGGAGAACGACGAATTGTTTTGGGGCGAAAAATTTCGCAGAAGGCGCCTAAAAAAAAAAAAAAATGTGGTAGCTGAAAGTCGTGGTAGCCGCTGATTTTGGTGTTCCTTTTTTTTTTTAGCGAAAAATCAACTATCTGCCACTGGCGTCAGCACTGGTAGCTGATACCGGTCGCAATAAAACTGTTATGTTGTAGTGTGTTGCATGTGGTACAGGTAGGATAAAGATACAATCTTGGGCTCTTAATGTTTCTTCTTGTGCCAATTGTCACTGACTGATATGGCCATTTTGAAGTGGTATGATGATCGACTGGCTGTAATAGCTATGGCTCTTTGCTTTGCCAGTTGCTACTTTGTTATTTCCATCTATTACGATCATTCCAGTTTTTTCATTATGTTTCTTTTTCTACCCGTAGCAGGTTTGGTACTGGTTTCATTCCTCAGTTTTTGTAGGTTTGTCTTCTTTATAATTTTAATAATCTTATTTATATACAGGAGGTATGATCCTACAATATGGATCCACAAACGGACAAAAAAGAGGACAAAATGAAAGAAAGAAAGAATAAAATCAATTATTCATATATGAAATTTGTAATTCAAATTCAAATTAATAACACCAAAATATGTAATGAGTTATACAAATTAGATTTCATCCAAACTGATCTCCTAACATAGTACTCGTAGATAGATAGTTCCAATCAAGACAAATGAAGACTTATCACAGAAATTGACCGATTACAATCCCAATAATCAAGAAGATAAATATCAGTAACCCTAGTGCAATCCACCACCCCTGAGAAGACCCATGATTTGTTGATGACTGCTGAGGCACATCTCCCTTTGGCATGGACCAATCATTACAAGGTGGCAATGGTAACCCGCAAAGACCTGAATTATTCTCAAAAACATATTTGGGGAATGTAACCAAAGAACCCCATTCGGGTATGGGCCCGCTTAGCAAGTTATTTGACAGATCCAATGTTTGCAAGGATAAGGCCGAAAAGGATGAGGGTATGCTGCCTTCAAAAGTATTGTGCGATAAATCGAGCTTTAATAAGTGTTTCATGCCACCCAATTCTTGTGGCAAAGGTCCTGATAAGTGATTGTGCTTGAGATTCAAGATTGCTAAATATTTAATTGCAGAAATCTCTATTGGTATTGGTCCCTCGAGTTGGTTGTATGACAAATCAAGAAAAATCATTGATAGGTTATTATTTGCATGTCCATCAATAGTGCCAATGACACCCAAATAAACTCTAGTGAAATTACAATACTGCATAGTTGGTAAGTGCAATAGGTCGTCCATTCGGATCCCATCAAACTCCAAAATACTTCCTTCACTATGACATAGACTATTTTCGGGGAATGACAAGGAAACATACAACCGAGGTTCCAGTGATTTTTCCAACACATTATTACCAGACTGTTTTGCTAAACTGGATGGAATAGAGCCATTAAGTTGGTTGCTGTTCAAATCTAAAAATACTAGGTCCTTGCAATTTCCAAGCTCGGGTGGTATTGCCCCAATAAAGGAATTATTTCCAAGTGATAAAATAACAAGTTTTTCTAGCTTATCAATCCAAATTGGTATCGACCCCGTAAGCCGATTGCTTGTGAGAGAAATCCAGTTAAGGCTGGTGCAGTTAACTAACCCATCAGGTATTGCACCAGTTAGGTTGTTGTAGTCCAAAAGTAAGTTTTTGAGTGACTTGAGGGATGAGAGCTCATCCGGTATCTCACCATGCAAATTATTCTGCCACATTATAATATCTTTTAAGTTGGAGAGGGACCCTAGAGAATTAGGTATGGACCCGAAAAGAAAGTTCAAGCTCAAATCAAGTGAGACCAAGTTGGTACAGTTGCAAAGTGAATCGGGTATAGACCCAGTAAAATAGTTATCCTGTATGTATAACACTTTCAAGCGCGATACACTATAAGTGCACAATGGACGTGGTATTGGGCCTGAGAATCTGTTTGCACTAAGATCCAATAACTCAAGACTTGTAAGCTTTGAAATCGATTTAGATAATTTACCATTGAAGTTATTAAATGCCAACTCTAGAACCTGGAGTCTGGGCATTACAACCATGGATAACATGGGGAATACACCAGAAAAATTATTCTTGGAGAGGCTGAGAGTGACGAGATTTGTGCATGCCTCTATGTCAGGTGGGGCCATACCGGTAAAATAGTTAGATGAGAGGTTTAGATAAGTTAATTTTAGACAACCTGAGAACGTACCAGCTGGTATGGTACCAGTGAGTTGATTGAAAGATAGGTCAAGATATTTCAAAGAGTTGCAATTGGTAATTTGTGGCATGGTTCCTTTAACAGTGTTATTGGAAAGGTCTAGCTGTTTGAGTAACTTGAGTTTAGAGAATAGCCAATGGATATCTTCATTGGTTGTGATCTTGTTATTGGAAAGATCAAGCATCCTCAGTTGGAGGAGAACTGGAGAGGAATGATTGAAGGCTTGGCCAATGTAATTATTCGAGAGGTTGAGTGACCGAAGAAAATGACAGGAGGCCGCCAAGAAAGCTATATCATAGACAGACCCTTGAAGGTTGTTACTGGATAGGTCCAGTTCTTTGAGCCGCATGGAGCAGTTTCCAAAGGCTGAGATGGATCCATTGAGATTGGTAGAATGGAGAGAGAGCGCTTCTAGGTTTTCAAGAGAGAGGATGTGAGTTGAGACTGAATTGAAGTTTGCTTCGAGTGGCATACCTCGAATGGTTAGAGAGGATACGTGGCTTCCTTTACATGTAACGCCTTGAAATTCACACACTCCATGGTTCTCGTTCCAGTTGGGTAACAAATTAGGATTTGGGAGAGAATTTTTAAAGGAAATTAGATGATCAACATCTCCAGACATGGCTGATGCCATGCAGAAGAAGAGAAGGTTCAAAAGGAAGCAGAATGTAAGTGTAACCACTGTACGCTGCACTCCTTTTTTCATCTCTCCTATGCTCGTTGTGGTTTTTCTCTTCTGGTTCATATCCATTGCAAAGCTTATTTTAAGTAAAGATAGACACAGAGAGAGGGAGTGGGGAGGGGGCGCTTTTGGCAGTCTCTACCAACTTTAAAAAGAGAGACAAATAGAGAGTCATTTGGCAGTCTCTGCTAAGTTTTCCGGACAGAGATAGAGCGCTATTGTTTTTCATCTCGTTAGTGTAAACTGTAAGTAAACCATGTGGTTCTTAATTTGTCGTTTTGTTAGTATTCCCAGTTGCACGATTTCTATCTCGTGCTAAGTGGGAAGAAAAATGAGTTACAGATGGCGTGTACACTTGTCATGTTTTGTTAAATTTATCCATTGATGTAGCGTTAACGGTCAGAACTCGCAATAGACCGTAATACATAAAAAATATGTGATTGTTAGTCAAAGAATGAAAGAAAGATTATTGCGGTCATAATTAATACACATAGTTGTTGAATTAGTCGAGGATCGATCAAGACTATTATTTGACCCGTGAAAAATTCATGGTGGTCGTTTAGTCAATAGTCTGTGTGAAGTGGGACCCAACAATCACTTGTTGTCTTTTTGAAAGGTTTACTGTGAGAGGAGCTCAAACTATCTAATTTTGAGTAACCACAATCTTAGAAATTTTTCTACTAACAAACTATGCTACCACTTCATCTCCAACAACCACTACTTGTTAATAAATATTAGAAATACAAAATAAAAGATCTCAAGGGAGAGTCAAATTAATTTTGTAATAATTTTTTTGGCGTGTGTGAATTACATATATGTAAAGTCTTATTGTATATACATGTAACATCCGGTAATTTAATTATTTTTTAAAATTTATTTTGGATCTATATATAATATTTAGACATTATATGGTTTAATTGGCAAAACAAAAGGTAGAAAAAAAAAAAGCTATTGTGGCAATAGATGCCACGTGCCTTATTCATGGTAAATCCCCCACCGCCATATTTAGCTCATAAAAGGATATCTCTCTTTAAAATCAATAGAGTAAAAGAAATGAAAAAAAACGAACTAAAAATAAAAGAGAGAAATTTGGTAGAAATTTGAAAATCAAAATAAATTTGATACAAAATCCTGATTATTTGATTTTCTATTCGATTGGAATTCCGACTGCGTCGCTTTGATTATGAACATTCATTGCAACTCGCTATTAGGTAACCAGACTTCTCTATAATCTGTGTTTTCGATTTGTTTTGGTTGAATTGGATATTTGGTTATATGTTGCATATTTAATGGGATAGCGGGTTAGAGGTTCGAATTTGATTTGTGACATGATGTGATTGTGTTCTGAGAATTTGTGAAATGAAATAATTGTGTGAAATGAAATGATATGGATATTGTGTGAATATCATGTGACTTGTTTTACTGATAACCCAGACCCATATGCTATCGCCGGTTAAATATGCAGGCATAATTTGATGTGAATTTGTGTGAATTAATCCAATATGTTTAAATAGTTGTTTAATTAAGCCAACTATAGAGAAGCGCGTCGTTAAATAACCAGTTATTGAGTTTTGTAGATGACTTCGTATTGTCTCTGTTTGTTATTTTTGCTGCGACGTAAGTTGACGGGACGAAGGATGAATGCAAGGGTGCCTCTCTTGTCGCGACTCCCAACCCAACGGCGGGGGTCGTGACAATACAAGTCAAATTGATTTTGTAATATTTCTTTGCAGTGTGTGTGAATTACGCATATATAGTCTTATTATATATACAAACATCAAAATTTGTTGATAATTTAATAAAATTTATTACCTATGGTCCAAGTCAAGACGGAAAGTCAAAGAGAAATGGGGCTAAGCTATTCACAAGGACACTAGCCAAGTCACTTTATGAATCCAACTCTAAAATCTATGGGAATTGGCTTTAAATGATGAATCCAAACCGTTGAAATCATTCTACCTTACGAGTGATGACTCAACATGAGAAAATTTTAATTTTAGAATTAATTTAGTATAAAATCAAGTGGGCAAGATGAGAAGGTATATAAATTAATTTTAATGCATTCATATTTTAGACGCTTTTGACCACTTGACTCCACACAAAATTAATTTTAAATTTTAAAATTTTCGCATGTAGATTCATCATTCGTAAGGTACAAGAATTTCAACTGATTAGATTCGTCGTTTGAAGCAAATTCGATAGATTTTAAAGTTAAGTTCACAAAGAGACTTGTTGAACTTAGCAACACCCTAGTTCTACTCTCTCAATAAAATATGATTACAAAACCACTTTGGGTTCTTATATAACCATATTTCTTCCTTTAGAATTAACTAACAATTAATACCACTTCAACTACTTTTTATTCTCATAAAATTTGCTTAATTAACTTTCTAGAGACTCTAAAAGAAATCTACTAGAAACCACAAAATAAAGCTGGATACAAACTGTCACACCTCGAACTGGGAATTTCAGATTAGGGCATGATTACCACCTCAAGGATGTCACACGTCTAACTGAGAATCTCGAATTAGGACGTGACTGATCCTCGCCTCGTGTTTATTAACTCAATAAACACGCAAGGCTAATCAAATACAAATAATAAATAAATGCAGAAGCGTAAATAATCGTAATAAGAGCACAAATCATACATCAATAAATAAATATACACACATAATATCCATACAATCCACGTCACAAAATAAAACACGAGTCTATGAAAAGGGATACAAATCTATCGAGTCTGATGTACAAAACAAAACATCGGATCTCGTAAACCTAATCAAAAGTCCTAAAAATATAAAATCAAACTGAGTGGTCCTCAGGGACAGCTCCTGACAACTACTACTACGGATCGCCGGACTCTGTACCTAAAACCCACGAAACAACTTGTGGGTGAGCGACGAATCGCCCAGTATGTGACCCAGAATTATCCCCTCGGGGATCCTCTATGGTCAAAGCACTTTTATTTATATAATTGCGTACAGTTATACTTGTACACTACTACAAAAAACGTTTTCTTACACTATACCTTATACACGGATTTTCTCAATTTTATAAAAAAACGTGTATGAAATAAGATTTTTCCAGTGTTCTAAGAATCCTACACAAATATTAACTTAAAAATTAGTGTCCGTGTGGAAATTAAGCTTTTATACACGGATATTTCATTAAATATCCCTGTAGGAATGGTGAGAGAGCTACACAGATTTTTATTAAAAAATCCGTGTAGGAAGGGGTTATTGTACACGGATTATTGTTTAAATAACAGTGTAGAAATGCTAGAGAGCTACACGGATTTTTACTAAAAAATCCATGTAGGATAGCTAAAAAAAAAAAAAAAAAAAAAAAACGGTTCAGTAACCTTCCTACACTGATTTTTAAATAAAAATCCGTGTAGGATAGCTATAAGAAAAAAAAAAAGGTTCAGCAACTTTCCTACACGGATTTTTAAATAAAAATCCGTGTAGAAAGAGATTATTGTACACGGATTATTCTTTAAATAACAGTGTAGAAATGCTAGAGAGCTACACGAATTTATAGTGAAAAATCCGTGTAAAAAGGTAGTTTTGGGGTTTTGGTTATATAAGAAGGCATTTCCCCTCCAACGCCGTTTCGATTTCAGCTCATAGCACAATTGGGATCTGAGATATTTGAAGTTGTTATTTTCTCCTCTCTATCTTGCTAAGGTTAGCCATGAATATATATATATATATATATTTTTTTTCTTTATCTAATTTTCTGTTACTTATTATTGCTTATTTAGGTCATGTGTAATTATTATTGCTTATTTCTCTTTTATTTTTCTGTCATCTTCGTCTTAGTTGGTTACTATCCTCTTCGCCTTGTATTGGATCTTGAGGAGTGTATGTTATGTGTTACATCACATGGAATTGCATGTACAAAAGGCTATGTATATATATATGTTGCAAATGGCTATGTATTTATTTTATTTTTTCAAAAGGCTATGTATATACTGATGCAATATGGTCCTGCACATGCCTCACGAAAATGGGCGTAACTTTTGATCCGTCCGTCGGATCGGACTGAATTTTTGACAGGAACTCCACAGCCCAAAACCAGATCCGAAACAATCTATGATTTGTTTCCCCCAAGTTACGGGTTCAGATTCGCGATCCGAGTCTTCCTTCATGGACTTTTGGACTTTTTTTTTATAATTTTAGAGTTTTAGGGTCTTTTATGTATTTTTCTCTTTTTAGGGTTTGTATTTAAACAGACTTCATATCTTTTGCAGAGGCAGTTAATTTTATCAGTTTTTTTTTTATCAAAGAATTGAGAATCTGTGTGATCTCAAAAAATCAAGTCTCTTGTTTTCCATTATTTCTCCAATTTCTCTATTTTTCAAAAGACTATGTATATTCAATCTAAAATATATAATTACTGACTAGCAAAACTGGAGGCTAGCTAAAAAAAAAAAAAAAACGGTTCAGCAACCTTCCTACACGGATTTTTAAATAAAAATCATTGTAGGAAACAATTCTACACGGATTTTTACTTAAAAATCCGTGTAGGAATGTTACTGAACCCGGTTTATTTATTTAATATTCTGTTGAGGATAGCTACACGGATTTTAACTAAATATCCGTGTAGGAATACTCTTCCTACACGGATATTTAGTTAAAATCCGTGTAGCTCTCTTGATTTTCCAAACAGCTCTTTATTAATAATCCGTGTAGGATTAGTGTAATCGTACACGTATAAATTATCCGTCTGTAAATGTGGACTTTCCTACATCCCAGAATCGCACACGTTTCCAAATCCGTGTAGCTCTCCAGTTATAATCCGTGTACAAACTGTTTTTTTGTAGTAGTGGTAATTAAATATGCACATGTGTGAACCTATCTCGATTTCCAATAAAAAGCAAAAATACTTTTAATTATCATAATGCGATTATACTAATATGCCAACATGCGAAAGGTTTCCCAAAAATAAAATCCAAGTAGAATATTATATTGATAGCCAAATCGGAAATTTAGTATCGAAATACTGTGTGTAGAATTTAATATAATAATAGTACGAAGAGAAAGTCACCCTGTGCTATGTTAATCGGATCAAAGATCCCATAAGATATGTCTAAGGACTGCGATCAGAGAGTCCAATGATACACGTTGCCTAGTGACATCGAGCATTGCCTAACAAGATCATAGCACGCTAGCCGATGGACATATCTTAATTCAGTGTTTGTTCCTTACTCTAAAATGATTCATTATCCAAACATATAAATTTAGATTTTGAATTAAACTTCGTAAAATTTTATTCCAATTAGTGAACATTTATTTAAACTAAATTTTTAAATAAACTTTTGTATCTAAACTATTCTTAATTCACACACCTTATTAAAAAAAAAAAATTTAGAACAAGAATTTATTACTTTAAGGTTATTATAATAATCATACGAAAATTTTACGTTGTTGATTAATTGTCCTAATTAATTAATAAATCGGTAAGTTTAGATTGTTTTTACTTTAAGTGGTTATTATCCTAATTAAATCTACAGGGTGGGGTGATTTGATATCTTGTTATTTTAGTTACATTTCCGACCGAATATTGTAGCAAAACCTGTGTCCAAAACTATAAAATCGTGTTTATTACATTGATTATCTATAGAATATGGTACTGCTGCGCTTTTGTCTGTTTATTGTAGGAAACGGGCGAAGAAAGGGCGAAATATGGCAATCTTGACATTCCACACGAGCCGTGCTACATCTCACATGGACCGTGTCATACCCTACTCGTCCCCTCACACGAACGCTGCACGATCCGGACAAGAGACACAGGCACACGGTCCGTACAACATCTCACACGGACCGTGTCAGACAAATCCAGCAGTTAATCTAATTTTGTTGATTAATGCCTAATTAAAGGAGGATGGTTATGGACAATAAAAGGACGACTCCTTGGGCCAGACAGGAATCCAATCTGACAAAAACGAACCCTAGGAGAGTTTTACAACAACTAACTTGGAGACGAAGTAGAGAGGAGGAAATCGAGAGAATTTCGACGAATCTTCTTCGTATTTTCGGTTTTGTCATGAATTGTTTATCTTTTATTTGTTTTTCTGTTTTAGAAACCATGTTTGAGTAATTTCTTTAGTTTCCTGGGTTATGATGTAGTCGAATACTTTGTTTACTTGCTAGTTGTTTGATTATGTGCGATGTTTTGTGTTTGCTTGTTTGCGTATGATCTTTATTGCTTTTCTGCATTGTTCGATCATTATTTGGTTCTTACCATTAGGTTTGGCCACGTCTAACAAGTCGGGAAAATCAACAATCCGTGCAAGACCAACCACAAATTGAAAAGACAAGACAATCACAACACACAACAAGCCTCAAGATAGACAAAGGGGCTCAAGTAATTACCCGGGAGGAAGCGAAATCACAGAGAGGTATGGGGAGTAAAAGGGGCTGGTACTAAGGGAAGCACCTCGCCTGGCGGCCACCTCCAAATTCACCACCGATAGCACCAGCCGGCACCAGTTAGCACCAGCCAGCACCGAAAGCACAAGCACAAGGCACCTCAATACACAAATCAACCAAAAACCCTAATAGGGTTTGGTAATCGCAAGCAACAGAGGAAAAATGAAAAAGGGAGAGCTAGAAAGTTTTGCTCAGCACATGAGCGAAAGAGAGGCAACCAAAGAGTGAGAGAGCCCAAAACCGAGAGAGAGGAGAAATATATATCACCCGGGACAAGCATCGTGCAAGGGTCAAAGCCACAGTGATTAGGTGCACAAATCACACTTCTAACATACGATAGTCGTCACAATAGGACAGGGGCAGGTCAAGCACAAACGCGCGGGAGAGAGAAGCCTTAGGTCTTCTCAAATTCGCGAAAGGAGAGGGAAAGGGGAAGAGCCCCTCACAGGGCTGTCCCAGCAGCATAGGAAGAGAGAAATGAGAGGAAGGTAAATAAAAACGGGTGGGTGCATCAAGATTCATGCAAAATCAGATTAACGGCTGTGATCGGTCCCAAGTCAAATACTTGATTTATAAATTGCGGAGTGGCATTTATTAGAATAAATGAATATATTTTTAGAGTCAATATTAAAAATTGGATAATTAAAATTAAGTTTAACGAGACTTGCTTGTTAATGATTTTGTACGAAGAATTCGACTGTTCGTGTTTTTAATTTATAATTTATTTACGACCGCATTAAGTATATAAATAAGATTTTTAGTAATAATTCTCTAAACCCTTCTAGAGTTCTTAATTATATATTTTTAATTAAATAAAAGTGGCATTAATCAAATATAGTTAACTAATTTGCATTTTTATAATTTAATATGAATTTTCGATCGTTCGCGATTTAATTCATGACTTTATTTATAACCTCCTTAATCATTTAATTTAAATTCTTTATTACTATTTGTAATTCCATATAAATTTTCTCTTATTATTTATTTTGAATTAATTGTCTTAATTGAATTTTAGAGATTTAATTGGTTCAGGGAAATCGAAGTTTTATAGGTTGCTTTTAAATGAGCCTTTATTTACAATTTAACGTGTTCATTAATTAACTAATTTTTTTAATTAGTCCTAATAATTAATTGTTAGTGTAATTAATTTGCTTAAAATTTTCAGACTATAATTAACACGAACACCTTTTGTCCACATTAAAACACTCAAAACTACCACCTAACAAATTAATAATTATTAGGTACTCTTGGCATGCCTTTTTGACCATAATTAATATGTTCCGGATCTGAAATAGTGTTTCACATAAATATTTTGGAGCTTGCTATCAGCTTTCCACGGAATTTTGGATCATCTTAATCGGAGCTGGTATGAATAACTTATGGCCAAAATACTGAAGCATGTCAGTAGGTGCAGTTTTGGACGGATAAAATTGCTACTGCTGGAAATATTCTGTTTTGTTTTGCTATCAGCTTTCTCAAGTCCTGCTGAAGCGCCCCATATGACTTGTCATTAAATGGTGAGGCCTAACGGCTAAAAGAGTATGTGGATCAATTAGAATGATTTAGTTTACCATTTTATCTAATTGTTGTTTCTCTAGTATGTCGTCTATAAATATAGAAGTGATATGGGGATCCAGATAAGATAATTAATAAGTAATTTTGTGTTTTCTACCAAAAAATTTGGCTTCAACCAGATTGTATCAGTTCGAGGGTTACCAGAGAAATTGAGTAATTGATTCATGAAATTGAGTGCAGGAACGTAGCAATTTGCGTTCCTTGAAATTGTGTACACGAAGTTAAAAATATAACATAATATACTATATGGCTATTTATAAATGTAATAAAATTTACCAATATTTGTTTTCCCTAACATAATTTTTCATTTAGTACAAAAAAAAGCTTCTGGGAAAAAGTCTGAGTTTCCAACCCAGTTCGACTGATTCAGACCGATTCGCCTGATTCCGATTCTATGGTCAAATGACCGATTCCGATTCCCACTCCGATTTTTTCCTTGTATGGATATAATTGTCAAACTCTTTTTGGATCAGGTATCTAAGAAAAAAGTATAATTGATAAGACTATGTGAAACTACGAATATATGGCTTGGAATATATTAGTATAATTGATTCTATCTCTATTTATAGTTACATTAGCAATATAGCCTTTGGAGTTACTTTTTCTTATTTATTGGTACCACTGTACCACTGTACCTCTTTATTCTATTTCTATCTAATATTACATTTAGACCCTTGATCAATGATTAAATTATATTATGAGATCATTATTCAACATAACAGATCAAATTGAGTAATTGATTTTTTTCTTTTATCAGTCCAATTATATTGCGTTAATTCATGAAATTGAGTACAAGAACGTTGCAATTTGCGTTCCTTGAAATTGAGTACACGAAGTTAAAAATATAACATAATATATTATGTATGGCTAACTTATAAATGTAATAAACTTGAGCAATATTTGTTTACCCTAACATAATTTTTTGAAAAATTATGTTTTCTCCTTTTTTATGTACAAAAAAAGCTTATGCCGAAAAACCTGAGTTTCTGACCGATTCACCCGATTCTGATTCCATGGTCTCAGTGACTGATTCTAATTCCCATTCCGATTTTTCCTCCAATGGATATATTTGTCAAATACTTACAATGGCTTAGAACTTGAATTTTTTAGATTAGGTATCTAAGAAAAAAGTATAATTGATAAGAGTATGTGAAACTACGAATATATAGCTGGGAATATATTAGTGCAACCATAAATTAATTACTGCTATAGTAGGAAAAACATACATTTTATTGGAAAACCATACTATGCGAAGCATGCACGCCCCTAGTTACCAGTGCAATTACTTGAATGCATTTTAATACAGACTTAATTTTAAATACACACATATCTCATTGAGCAGAGTTTCTTAGACATCTATCTAAGCATCAGACAAAGGAACTCGCAATGTTGGTACCAAATATAGTGGCTCTTTCTTGGTAGAAACAAATGCAAAGATCTCTGTCATGTCCACATCCTCTAGCTTCATACCGTCAGGTAAATTCCAATCAAAGTGCAACAACAGACTTGCCAGAGCATCTTCCACCATAGTCACACCAAACTTAAGTCCGGGACAAATTCTCCTCCCGGCACCAAATGGCACAAACTCAAAATTCTGCCCTTTAAAGTCACTGGCAGACATTTCAAACCTCTCTGGTTTGAATTCATCTGGATCATTCCAGTAGTCGGGGTTTCTTCCCATAGCCCATGCATTGATTAGCAAGCGGGCCCCGGAAGGAATTGTGTAGCCAAGTACATGGCAACTCTCCTTGCATTGTCGTGGCAGTAAAAGAGGTACCGGTGGATGCATTCTCAGGGTTTCTTTGATGACTAATTGTAGATAACTGAGGGTGTTCTTATCAAAATTAGTATTATCACTTGCAGCTTGCCTTATCTGTGTTTGTGCCTTACCCATTGCCTCAGGGTGCTTAATTAGTTCCACCATGGCCCATGTAATCGTTGTTGCTGATGATTTAGTTCCTCCTACAAATACATCCTGAATAAAAAGTATATAATCAGAGTAAACATGCAATCACTACTTTTAACCATTTACTACATACACACAAATATATTAATATATATTTTGTTAGGGATTGCTCCTGCGGTGGCTTGTTCAACACAATGAAAGAATAGTGATACACTGAATTTAACCATGAGGAACAAATCCTTTTCCTGTACTGGCTTCCCTAAGTTAATAAGGATCCAATACACTTTTTCATATATTCCCCTAGAAATGCAACAGATCAAAGGTCAACAAAAAGGATAAATACTATTGATTATTTTATGTGCAAGAGGTATGATCCACAAAGTGTTAATACAGTGCCCCATGGAGGTTTTATTCCTATTCAACAGATAATGCATATTTTCTTTGTTTGTAATTTATTAATTACACAAGTTTCTATGAAGTAACTGTTGATCAGGCACATACCAAGATAATAGCTTTTATGCTGTCCATCGTGATAGGTACCTCCAAGTCACCACGTGCCTTTATATCAATGAGGGCATCAACAAAATCATATTCAATATCTTCCTCTCCTCTATTCATCTCTTGTTGTTGATTCTTCAAATGCTCCTGTATAATCTTCTCCAATACCAAATCCAGTTTTCTACATGTATTAATATTAAACATATGAGTCTCAGCAAAGAATTAAAGAATAATAAGAAAACTAAGAATGCGGAATGTTCCTCAAATGTTACCTGTGGACCCTCTCAATTCTTTTGCTCAACTTCACATCCAGCCAACTCAATGATGGGAAGAGATCAGCTAGGTGAAACTCAGACAAGAGGTCCACTGTTTCTTGTAGTATTTCCAAAAACTCTTTTCTCATTTTAAATTTTCCTCCAAATGCCGCGCGAATAATAATATTGTTTGAAAGCTCATATGTCCATGTACTCAAATTGACTTGTGATTTACCAGAAACTAAACTGATGCTCTTCAACAGGGAATTGATCTCTTCTTGCCAATTTGAGGAGAAAGATTTCACCTGCTTTGAACTGAGGAGCACACTGGCAGAAATTCGACGAAGCTGGCGCCAGTAGGTTCCATTTGAGAAACCAATATTCATGCAACCATAGGAGAAGACATTTGCTACCCGTAGCGCAGGGCGGTTTGCAAAGTCTGCATCTTTTGTTTGCATAACCTATGCAGTTTGTATGCATTAATATTAAAACATATAATTTTCCTCCAATATAAGATATTTCGAGGAGCACAAACTATTGTAAATCATATACAACTATAAAGATATCAAATTTTTGTAATTAGAAGCCATTGTGTTGTTGAAATTAATGTTTTAATTTGGAAAATGGTAAACAAAATTAAATGGGTCAATTAGTCAAATGGTTAGCGTGAATATATTTGGAATTTCTAGATAGATTAATTGTTTATGTTTTCAAGGATCATGTTGGGAAATGCAATTCCTGCACTTGATATTTGTGTTGTGTTTAATTATATTAATGTGCTTAGATTTGTAAATAGTCACCATATAACATATAAATAGAAGGTATGTCATTTGTAAGAGTGTCTCAACATAATAGAAAAAAATTTCTGCATATGAGTTCTTCTTCTTTCTCTTTCTCTCTTCCACTAAAATATTAAACAAAATAACATAAGTCTTGAATAGGCAACATGTGTTTGTTAATTAATATTTATTTTTATAGCGTCCTTAATTATAACCTGCAGATTTACTTGCGATTATGCAAAAAGAAAACCACATGGATTATATCAAGAAAAAGATTATTATAAGTAATAATTACACATTCGAATTCGATCATCATATAAACTTTTCTACTCTATGTCCTGCAAAGGAAAAACCCTATTCACATGTTACCTTTTAGAACCATAAATTTACCAAGGGCGATACCAATTGACACAGCTATTGGTGATCTATTAGAATAAAGTAAGAGTGAGGTTATGGTACTATGCATAGCGTGCATTAGTCCATAATTTGGATCAATATATTCATTTTCAAAGTCCAATTAGTCAATTTGAATTGTTCAACAGGATTTCCATATGAAAATGTACTAGTAGACTAAATTTTACATTTTTAAATTGATTTTTTTACTAATTGTTAAAATAAATAGAAATTACTACTTTTAAATAGTTTGGAATCTTTAGATCAAGTGATTTGAACCTATCTTACAAGTAATTTTAATATAACAATCATGTTGAACAATTCAGATCGACTATTTGGAGTATGAAACAATGTGTGCTACAAAGTACCATAGCATTACTCATAAAATAAAATGATCAGCTACATAGTCACCTCTTTTGCAGCTTCGCGAGAAGAGATAACAACGAGGTCTGTCTCACCGGCACGAAGGAGCATAACGGGTCCATACATCTGGGCAAGATCACGCAGAGCATGATGTTGCCAACTGGCAGTTGCTAGGTGGTGCAGACTTCCAATAAATGGCAAGGTCTTGGGGCCTGGAGGGAGATTAGATTTGGAATTTGTAGCTTGCTTCTGGAGGAATTGAAGGGAGAGTATGAGTAGCAGAAGAGAAGTAAGAAAGTAGAGAAGAGAAGGGAGTGCAAGTGGCTCCATTTTTGCTCTTCTCTGTTATATCAGAGATTTTGAGAGTGAGTTCATAAAACAAGCAACGTCCTAACATATATATAAAAGTACTCAAGTGTTTGATTTTCAAACTTAATTATATATTCTTTTAATTAAGAGATGGTGACCTCTGTTCTCTCATATGTTAATACTTCATAGGCCCATAATTCATAGGGTGTTGATTTTTTTTCTTGTGTAGCATAAATAAAATCTAATTTTTGGCATCAAAATTTCCGAAATTACAAAAGCAGTCATCTTTAGAAACTACACTCTACAGCCGAAAGTTAACACGCTCTATAGAAAATAAATTCGCTAGATATAAGTTATTAAAACTAAAGAACAAAAATAATCAATTAAACAAGGGGGTTTAATGCAGAAAATGTAGCAAAATCAGTCAAGGAAGGGAGAGAGATCAGCCTTGACCTAAAACAGCAAAGATAAAACAAATGAGGAAGAAAAATAAGATTAAAACGGGTGTACGTGTTTGAACTAAAAATTAAAGATGGAGTTCCTTCGATATGAAAAGTAGTAGTCCGAGTGAGAGTTGGACTAATTTGAGTAACGTGTCCGGTTTCCAACTTTTCTGAACCAATACTTGAATGTATGAAAAGTAAAAGTAAAGGAGTTACTTGGATATATTGGATATTAAGAATATAATTTTTTTTATGAGCTCTGAATTTGTTTTTTTTTTTTGCTTCAGATGCTCTCAATACTCACAAAGGAAAAGTAGGAGTGCATGTGCACGGTTCCACGAAATGACTACATCGGTTAGCGACATTATTTTTTGTCACATTAATTGACTACACCTGAGTTTTAGGTGAATTTGATTAGTATATGGTTGTGCTCACCAAAATAATAATTCTAACAATACATGTGCCTATTCCGATGCATATTGATTGGAAGCTTCGATAGAAAATCGACAATTAATTTTTGAACATTTGTAGACGGAAATTTAGTCACCTGAAAAAACAAGAAACAAAATGTTATAGCACAATCAAACACTGAAGCTGAATATCGTGTCATACCATCAACCGCAAGTGAAATGACTTGGATCAAGCAATTAACTGCTATCAGACATGTGATTTAAAAGACAAGAACCTGCAAACATATGTTGCGACAACAATTCGGCACAACACATAGCATCAAATCCCGTATTTTATGAGTTTGCTTGCCACTTTATTACATAAATTTCAAGCTAAGGAAATTGAAACACTATATGTAAAATGTGAAGATCAACTTGCTTCACTAAAAGCTTGGATCCAAGTTTATTTGAGATAATTACAAGCAAGCTAGTATTGTATGGTATATACATTTCTAGCTTGAGGGGGAGTATTGAAATATAAAATAGAATTCAAATAGTAACAATTAGTTTATTTAATAGAATATGAAATAGTGTCTTGTAATTAATAGCAACAGGGAATAGTTCATTTGAACGGCTAATTTTTGTTGTCTTGTAAGTATAAATAGGGAACTTGTAATCACAAAAATAAGATTACAAATACACTTTTTTTTCTTAATCTGTTATTTCTTTATCTTACAAAAAAAAACATTTTGTTTACAATTTTAAAACAGAGATATTTTGTTTTTTTGTTTTGAAACAAAAGAGCAGTATGTAAAATTTTCATATTTCAATCTTTAGTTTCTAGCTCTTTGATTTTATAGTTGGAGGATAGAATGAGAGCTTGAATTTTTAAATAAGTTTAATAAATTAAAGTATTTACTTGTATCACTGATTATTTTTTTCTTTTTTTTGTAGATATTTTCAAAGGCAAATGCCTACTTAATGAAGGCGGGAAAGAATAGACCGAATGATCCGCTGGAGGGGCCAGCATATGAGAAGATATTTCCAACCTGTGATGGAGGTTGGAGATGGAGAATTATGAGCACTAACGGATCGGAGTCATTAAACAATATTTTCAAACAGAGCCGGATGTTGCCCGTGGCAGCAATGGTGGAGTACACTTACTACAAGTTAAATGATTGGTTTGTTGAGAGGCGTGCTAAAGCGGTTGATTTAGCGGCTAGGGTCCAAGCATTCTTAAATAGGATGGAGGAGAAATTAAGAAAACACAGAGACAAATGTGCTCTCATATGCGTTGTAGCGTACGGAGATGGAGGTTCGGAATTTGAAGTACATGTTCTAGATGAGATCATTCCACTAATTATGGAAGAAAATGACACTATGGAAGCTCATCAAAGGGCCTGCAAGTACCTGGGGCACTATCGAAGCGAACAATACGGTAACGTGTCAATGCCAAGGTCCCCAATGAGCTCACATGCCGTGTTCTCATGTATAGCGGTTTGCCGGGTCCGAAACTTCTCCGAGGATAACTTTGTCGCAGACATGTACCGTACCGATTACCTTCTGGCCACTTGGGGAGCATCATTTAATGGCTACCCCAATTAGTATACCTAGCCTCCCTACCTTGGGCCTACAGTGTTTCCCGATAAGAATTGGATCAGGCTGGAGAGGAGGAAACACAAGCGAGCCGTAATATATATCGACAGAATGCAATGTCAGCAAGTGAGACATTAGACTCACTGTTCTACTACTGACAGGCAGAGAGCAGGTATGTAGCTGATCATACACAATTTAAAATTGATTTCAAATTAAATTTAAATACTGAAAATGAATGTTGAATGAAATGCATTGTCGAGGCAATAAACAAAGCCAAGGAAAGAGAGAATGCTAGAGTTGTTGCTGGGCTGGACCTTCTGGGCTTTCACTTGCTGAAGGTAAGCGCTGAGCTGGAGCGCAGATGGGAATTTGGAGCCAGTGGGTGGGACAATAAATTAATACCCTATAATCTGTATTGCTGCCGTAACTTATCCGTGTCCATGCTGCAAATCTGTATCCGTAGCTTTCAACGACGTATCGGAGACCGTATCGGTTGTGTAAGGATACGCCACGTAAGTTGATACGCCAGCTAGCGTATCCGATACTTATCAGGGCCGTATCGGGCGCATATCGGTATCGGATACGTGTCCGATACGGGTACGACTCCTAATTCGGAGTATCCGAGTAACATAGGCCGCAGCAGACGAAGAGACAGTCTTACCAACATGCAGCTTTGGATTGACCTTGCATATATGAGTCGCAATAGGCGGATCTTGATTGACCTTTTTTTTTTCAAACCATAACCGTAAGGGTTTTCCCCAAAATCATCTGAGATTTCGTACGGAATACAGTATGAAGACTGCTCAATACATATTAGACAGTCATTTCAATCCTTATCGGTTACATTACATATCCCTTTTATGGCGAATGATTTTTCCCGGTATGTGCCTCTCCACCATTGGACAATCCACCACCGGACAATCCACTAGGTTTGTTTTTGTTCATCATTTTCTCCTAAAAAAGAAAGCGAAAATCATAAACAACAGATAAAATAATAATACAATTTACAACATCCAAATAATAATATAGTCTACAACATTCAAACAATAACACAGTCTGCAACATAAAGTCGAACAATACTGAAGAACATAAAATACTTCAAACTCAGTCTTCTAATGCAAAATACTTCAAACACATCCCGAAAATAAATAAAAAAACTAAAATTTAGACTATGGATTTGGAGTTCTTGAACTCTCTCCCTTCGTCTTCGTAGGTCGACTGATACACATAACACTCTCTCACACTTCGAAATGATAGTCATTTGTCAGCTCTATCTTCGCTGCTTGATTTTTGTCCAAAACAGAATTAATTTTCTTTTATATTTAGAGGCCCAATTTAAGCTCGGCGCACTCATTCCCTTTTTATTTGGGTCCGAAATTTCCTTTCTTTGTCTACTTTATTGGGTTTGAGTAGATAAAATGATGCACCTCTTTCATATTTTTTTTTTATTTTCTTTCGGCTTTTAGTTCTAGTATCCTATTTTTTTTTTTAAATTTCATTCTTCAAATTCACTTTTGAATTTATGGTTTTATCTCAATTTTTTAGAGTTCAACAGGAGCGTCCGACGGGCATCAGGCCTAAATCGTTCTGATGTCCGCATGGAACAATATTTGCTTAATGATCCATGCGTAATTGATATGTAAGAATATTGAAGTGGCATGCATATGAATATTAAAGCGGAACACAAATTATAAAGTGAATTGGACTAATTTGAGTGAAATGTGGGACTTTTTTATAGTTTTATTTTCGCCGAAGAAATAAAACAATTAAAAATAGTATCTGGACTCCAATTTTGGTTTTACCTTAGTGATTTCGTTTCAACTTTTTTGAACCAATAATTGAATATATGAAAAGTAAAATTAAAGATGGAGTTACTTGAATATATTGGTTATTAAAATGTGAAATATTCTCTGTGCTCCCAAAATTATATAATTTTGAATAGATATATGCGCTCACTACAACCAAGGAAAAGTAGGAATTAATGCGTATAGTTCGAAATGACTACATCGGGTAGCGACATATTTTTTGTCCCATTGACTTGGAAAAAATTGATACAGAAATATAGTGGCATGTTTGTTTTCAATTGATTGGGAACTGAGACCGTTTTCAGTTGGGTACGAATTCCTGAAAACGACACCTGAGGTTTAGGTTACTTTGATTAGTATATGGTTGTGCTCACCAGACTAATTTGAATAGGAGAAAGTTTAAATGTCTTTATTTTTTGTGTGATCCTATTATAAAATTTAATAACTCAAAATTTAAATTATAAACATCAAAATAAAACCATTACATGTGATTTATACTATTTTCTCTATGCGCTCACAAGAAATATCACATTTCAATATTGTTTTTATGTCAATTAATAAGTTGAAAAAATCAACGTCTAGAAATTATCCATATTAGTACAATTTTTACAAGTTGTTGATGACAATCAAGACAAAGTTTAAATGTCAAAAAAAAAATTACATGTGCATAAATAAAATTATGTACATCATATCCAACGGTTTTATTTTAACTTTTAAGCTTCAAATTTTGACTCATTAAAGTTTTAAAAAATAAAGGCATATGAATGAAGCATTTGAACCCTCCTCGTTGAACAATTAATGAAATGCAGTTTAATTACGAAGCAATTGATTGTGCAGCTGGTTCTTTGTTAAAAATATACAACATGTGCTTCAATTTTTATTTATATATGAATAGAATCATGATCAAAATAGTGTGCTAAGGAGCTGCATATAGTCTGTTTGGATATTGTTGACTCCTGCTGGTTTTTTCTATCCTTTAAATTTTTTTATTTTATGATTTTTATGAAATTAATTTTATGATAAGATGTATTTTTTAAATGATCAAGCAAGAAAAGAAGAACGAAAAAAATAAATGGAAAAAAAAATATAAAATAAAGAAATGAAAAAGAAGGAATAACAAAAAGGAGAAAACATGAAAAAAAAGAATTGATAACGAAATCAGAAAAATAAAAAAAATGAAAGTAATAGATGCCATCGGTTTTGACAGCTTTGTAAAAAAACGAAAGAATAGGAGGTGTGAACAGGACTCCAATATTGCGTTTCAAATTAGATATCAAATGAAGAAAGGAGATATAAGTGGGTCAACCCAGTATTGAACCAGAACAAACGGATCATAAAGAGAATTGGACAAGTTGAGTTTTGAGTCTAATGCCCATCGAACACGTTCCATGTAACTTTCTTGTAGTTTTTATTTTCGCCGAAGAAAATGAAAAATGAAAAATAGAATCTGGACTCCAATTTTGTTTTTTCCTGGGTGTCCTCTGAACCAAATACTTGGATATATGAAAAGTAAAAGTCCAATATTAGTATTTGATTTGGAGATTTTTGGATGTGTATGAATCATGGATATGAAAAGTAAAAGTAAAGATGGACATTGCCAAGGAAATATTTTAGTCTTGACAGAAAATGAATAAATGTTCTCGTCTATTTTGGATTTTAAAACAATACTACCATTTCGGGTTAAACGAGTATGGACCTAAAAGGCATCCTAAAGTTTCAATCATTAAGCAATAACAATTCAATACCGGTTCAATTCAATACACATTCAACACCAATTCGGTTCAATGCCAATTCAATAACAATACTAATGCAATACCAATTTGGGCGGATACCAATTTACCAACAATTTAATTCAATCCCAATTGAATCCAAATTCAATCCCACTTCAACCCAATTCAATAGCAATTCAATAACAATTCAATCACAATTCAATCACAATTAAATTCAATTAAATTCAATTCCAATTAAATACTTACGGCTCGAGCGAGTAGCAACGGGGTAGAAAGAACGATACCCCTACGGCACGAGCTAGTGGCAAAGATGCCAATCTTCTCCACCTCGTATCCTAATAAGAACAATATCAAGCTAATATTAGTTATAATAATTAAAGGGTTGTCTTTGCAAATTGAAATTAAGGGTTTAACCAAAGGGTGTCATTATGCTAGTTATGCTAGTTTGCTTATAGCATTGAAATTAAAAGTGAAATTAACGGTCGTCAATTGAAATTAAAGGGTTGTCAATTTGCAAACTAACTAAATTATACAGACTACCTAAATTAAGGGTTTAACTAAGGGGTTAAATCTAAATTATGCAAACTACCTAAATTATTCTAAATAAAGGGTTGTCATTGCTACTTATGTTAAACAAACTAAATTTATTGTTGGTATTTATGCTAAACAAACTAAAAAAAACTAAATTAATGCTAAACACACTAAATTTATTGTTGGTAGTTATGCTAGTCGTTATTGGTAGTTATGCTAAACAAACTAAATTAAACCAAACCTTTAATTTATTGTTGGCAGTTATGCTAAACAAACTAAACTAAACCAAACATTTAAATAAACTAAACTAAATATAAAAACGGATTAAAAACAGTAACAAAATAAAAGAAAAAAACAGAAAAAACAAAAAAAACAGAAAATTAAAAAAAACAGTAAAAATATAAGAATTTTTTTTTGAAAATATTTATTTTATTAGAAAAAATTTTTAAAAACAGAAAAAATAAAAAAACAGAAAAAAAAAATATTTGGAAATATTTATTTTATTAGATTTCATGTAACTTATCTCCATAATGTATATACATATCCAAAATTTATTTGGAAAAATAAAATTTAAAAACAGAAAAATACAAAAAAATACAAAAACAGACACTACTACAGAATGTCGCTTCCTACACTGTGGTTGTACACGGATTTTCTCAGTTTTATGTAAAACCGTCTACCAAATAGGATTTTTCCAATGATCAATGATATCTCTAAGAATCCCACACGGATATTTCATTGAAAAACATTGTTTCAAAAAAGCCGTTTGAAGTTTACATTTCCTACACGGATATTTAGTTAAATATCCGTGTAGGAATGGTGAGAGAGCTACACGGATTTTTGTTAAAAAATCCGTGTAGGAAAGGGTTATTGTACACGAATTATTGTTTAAATAACAGTGTAGAAATGCTAGAGAGCTACACGGATTTTTATTAAAATATCCGTGTAGGAAGGGGTTATTGTACACGGATTATTATTTAAATAACAGTGTAGAAATGCTAGAGAGAGAGCTACACGGATTTATAGTGAAAAATCCGTGTAGAAAGGTAGTTTTAGGGTTTTGGTTATATAAAAAGGTCTTTTCCCTCCAACGCCGTTTTGATTCTATAATACTCTCTCTATCTCTGTATTAAAATATTGGTCTGATTTCAGCTCATAGCACAACTGGAATCGAGATATTTGAAGTTCTTATTTTCTCCTCTCTATCTTGCCAAGGTTAGATAATGTGTATATATATTTTTTTTTCTTTCTCTAATTTTCTGTTACTTATTATTGCTTATTGCTTATTTAGGAAATGTGTAATTATTATTGTTTATTTCTCTTTTATTTTTCTTTTTGGTTGTGTAGGGTTTTGGTTGGTTACTGTCTTCTTCGTCTTGGTTGGTTACTATCCTCTTCGTCACCCTCCCTTCGTAAATTCATTTAAGATGCAGTAATTTTTTTCTTACGAAATTGATTTTCAGTGGTTTGTATAAAAGTCATACAGATTCAATTAATTTTATGTATCAATTTTAATTGAGAATTTTTATTCTCTATGATGTATGTATGTATGCACAAATATTGATCCTTGTTTTTTTTTTTTCCATAGGAGATGCACTATTGTTGGAGATCTTTAACCAAGAGCCATCATGTCATGGATCACATGCAAAAACCTCTTTTTTAATATGTTGGATCTAATACAACTTAGTATGTATGAAATTTCATGCTAGAGTAGATCATAGCCATGAGTTTTGGCAACATGAGCCCAACTTATGGAAATATGGCCCAAAACTTGATCACATGGTTACTAAGTGGTGAGCACATAATTTTTATACAAACATTGTATAGGATCTTGAGAGGTATATGTCATATGTTGGATCAAAAGGATTGCATGTATAAAAAGCTATGTATATATATGTGTTGCAAAAGGTTATATGTATATACAAAATGCTCTCTATTTATTTTTGCAAAAGGTTATGTATTTATTTTTGCAAAAAGCTATATATATTCAATCTGAAATATATATTATTGGCTAGCAAAAGTGGAGGCTAGCTTAAAAAAAAAAAAAAACGGTTCAGCAACCTTCCTACACGGATTTTTAAATAAAAATCCGTGTAGGAAACAATTATACACGGATTTTTACTTAAAAATCCGTGTAGGAAGGTTACTGAATCCGGTTTATTTATTTAATATTCTGTTTAGGAGAGCTACACGGATTTTAACTAAATATCCGTGTAGGAATGTTGATATTCCTACACGGATTTTCTATTAAAAAACCGTGTAGCTCTAGTTGGATTTCTACACGGCTTTTAATTAGAAATCCGTGTAGATTGTTGATAATTGCACACGGATAAATATCCGTTTGCAAAAGATGGCCCTTTCCTACACCCTAACATCCTACACTATTGGAAATCCGTGTAGCTCTGGGTGATTTATCCGTGTACAATCATGATATTTTGTAGTAGTGAGAAAAACTAAATCTGTAAACAGGAAAAAAAAAAACAGAAAAAAAGGAAAAACGAATTTAAAAAACAAATATAAAAACGGATTCAAAAATCCAAAAAATTAAAAAATGAAGAAAACAGAAAAAAAAATGAAAAAACAGAAATAATAAACAAAAAAAACAAAAAACGAATCTACCAACTCCTATTACTAAAATCTAAAAGAAAAACAACAAACTTAAAATTTCTAAACTACAAATAATAGCATAAATTGAAATAACTATAATATTGGAGAAAAATGGCAAAACCTAGAGAGAGCAAGGGAGAAATGACGGCTAAACGGCGGCGGGATCGAACTAGGCGCGGGGGCGGCGTCGATCGGCGCGGAGAAAACTTAAAATTTTTGGAAAAACGCGGCAGAGAGAAGAAGAAGAAGGGTTTCGCGGGGGTATTTTAGCGAAAAGTTTCAGCGACCGGGATTATTCCGTCGCTAAAAGTTTTTTCGCCGGTCGCTGAAAGTCTTTCAGAGACCAAGTGGGGCGCCGGTCGCTGATACTGGTCGCAGAAAATTTGGTCGCTTTTCTGTCGTTTTTTTTTTTTTTTTTAAAAAAAAAAATTGGCATCAGCGACCAATAATAGCGCCGGTCGCTGATAATGGTCGCTGAAAACTATTTCTGCTGTAGTGTTATTGCAAGAGGTACAAATACATTATTTTTGTAATGTTTGTTTTTCACTGGCAGAATACCCAGCAGAGTATGTGTTTATAAACAACTTCCTTTTACTTTTGTTTTACAGGGAACATAGTGAAATGGTGGATATGGGGCTATTGGATCTCTCCATTGATGTATGTGCAAAATGCTATATCAGTCAACGAGTTTATGGGACACAGTTGGGACAAGGTAAAGACATCACAGCTATTGGTTTAAAGAGAAGGGGGATATATTTTAGGTTCAATTTCTGCTCAAATGGGTTGAAGTACATAGATGTGGTGACACATGCACAAAACCTAAAGGCAAGGCAGTCTATCTCAAAAATATAATAACAAAAAAATAATGAAAAGAAGAAGAAGGAAAATATAAGCAGCAATGTAAACTTGAACTAAAATTTGATAACTCCATTGTGAAATTATCAATTTTAACTCTGATCAAAGTGCATAATTATGATCCCTTTTGCAATTTGTCTGACAGAGTTCTTTCCTAACACGTGTACATCCAAATGCGAACAGAATAAAGAAAAAAAGAAAAAGAAAAACAGAGCTAACATATAGACCCTTGATTTTTCCAGATTGTTAACGGAGAAAGAATTGGAACAACATTTTTGAAAAGTCGTGGAATATTTGCTGAATCCAGATGGTACTGGATAGGCTGTGGTGCCATGATTGGGTTCATCATTCTCTTCAATTTTCTCTATACTCTTGCTGTCACCTTACTCGAACGTGCGTATTATTCCCTGAGTTGCTTGTTTATTTAATTTTTCAAAGGCTTAACAAAATTATAAATGTTATCATAAATTTTGTCCTACATTGTAGAGAACTTACTCTAGATATGTTATTTTGCCATAAATAGATTTATTATACTAGCTAGTTGGAGGTTTTTAGATGCACAAATCTCTCACAAGGGATGAAACACCAGAAAAATATTAAAGAATAAACTCAAATGATTGGTAGCAGGATTTTTGTTTACAGTTTAAAAAAAAAAATTGTACCAGATAGTATTAAGTTCATTTTGTAACAAATTTTAAGCAGGAATTCCTTAATTTTATGTAGCATGTGGAAAAGATCATCCTTCTATATCTGAAGAGACGCTAAAAGAAAAGAATGCAAATTTAACTGGTGAGATTCTAGAAGGATCATCTAGAGGAAAGATAACGACTTCTCTGCATCGCATTTCCCGACACAGCAGTTCAATGAGAAACAATAGCACTTCAGCAAAATCTGCACGTGAGATCAATGGATCAGATAAGAAAGGCATGGTCCTTCCATTTATGCCACTCTCCCTCACTTTTGATGAAATCAAGTACGCAGTTGACATGCCACAGGTGTGTGTTTCATATATGTGCGTGTGTGTTCGTGTGAACAGGCACAAGCAAGTGTCCCAGTCGACATGCCACAATGAAATCTCGTCTCTTGCATCCTTCTTCAAAAATATAATCGACATGCAAAAATGCATTTACTAATGCTTGAAAGTTTTTCCTATGAAAGGATAATATAAAAGAGTTCTCCTCTTTCATATTTCATTCATTATTTAAAATTCCTTGCATTCATGTGTCAGTTGTGATCACTTGAATTTGTTCGATTTTAGTCTTTGACATTGTAAGTTTCACGAAAAAAAAGAGAGGTAGCACAGTTGTCTAGGAAAAAAGTTCTAGGACTATTGGTTACCCAAAGGTCGAGAGTTCAATTATCCCTCATGACTTCGCAACCTCTGCGAAGGTTTTAAAAGAAAAAACATTGTAAGTTTCACAATAAAATATAGGAAATGAAAGAACAAGGCACGGTGGAAGATCGATTGGTCCTCCTAAAGAATGTAAGCGGGTCCTTCAGACCAGGAGTCCTGACAGCATTGATGGGCATCAGTGGAGCTGGAAAAACAACACTCATGGATGTGTTGGCTGGGAGGAAGACAGGAGGATACATCGAAGGGTCTATCACCATATCAGGTTATCCAAAGAAACAAGAGACTTTTGCTCGCATTTCGGGGTATTGCGAGCAGTTCGATATTCACTCCCCTCAAGTGACTGTCTATGAATCTCTTGTGTTCTCAGCATGGCTTCGGCTATCTCTTGATGTTGATTATGAGAGACGTAAGGTATTTAACTATTGATACCAAATTACCAATTAATGTCTTGTTAAATTTTAGACGGCAAAAAGGCCTATGTTGGCATTTGTTGAAACTGCATCCAAAATATCATCACAAGTGAAGATGGAAAGGAAAGTAAAGTAGATGTTATAATCTTCCTGGTCTGTTTTTTTTTTTTTTTAAATTAAAAAAAATATCACACATTGAGAAGAAATATTTATGAGGGTGTTTCACTAAAAAGAAAGAAACATTCGCAATTGGAAACTTTGGTTTTAGTTTCTCACAATTATATAACTTTGCGCGCATGCAGATGTTTGTTGAAGAAGTGATGGAGCTTGTCGAGCTCCGCCCATTGAGAGATTCAATTGTGGGGCTCCCTGGTGTGAATGGTTTGTCAATTGAACAAAGGAAGAGGCTAACAATTGCCGTCGAGCTTGTTGCAAATCCATCTATCATTTTCATGGATGAACCGACGTCTGGACTCGAAGCTCGTGCTGCGGCCATTGTTATGAGAACAGTTAGGAATACTGTGAACACTGGCAGGACTGTTGTTTGCACCATTCACCAACCTAGCATTGACATCTTTGAAGCTTTCGATGAGGTATAACATCATCTTTTGTTAGAAGTTAAAACTAGTGTTTGCAATTATTATTGTTTTTTTAACGTGACACTGATTTATTTACAATCAATTACAGCTTTTCCTACTGAAAAGGGGAGGGGAAGAGATCTATGTAGGTCCGTTGGGGTATAATTCTTCAGAACTGATCAATTACTTTAAGGTAATAACAAATTTGAAACCCAAAGTACGTCCTTAATTGAACACGGTTTATATAAATTCCATCTCACCTGTGTATATTTTCAATTTGATAAGGCGGTTCCAGGTGTACCAATGATCAAAGATGGTGTTGGAGAAAATAATACAACCTCAGAAGATTCATCATTGGTTGTATTTAGACAACAAATAAACTAGCATAGCAAAATACAGTTGTATATCTGTAATTGGTACCTAACTTATATTCAGGATGTAATTAGACAAGGGATCAATCAATCTCTTATTAAGGAAAACAGCCAACGGCTAGTAGCACAATAGGCTATATGTATGCATGTACAGAGAACTTGTAAAATCAGAATTCTCAATATACAATTTTCATCATATTCCATCTCCCTCAAAAGTTATTATGGTATCAGAGCAGGATAAATCCTGACTCAAAAATTCCGCAAATCAACAACCAGACTGCAACTAACGAGAACTGCAGCATCATCACAATAAGCAACAAGCAACAAGCAAACAAAGAGTCGAGATCCGATAGAGTCAGATTCAAGCAACAAGCAAACAAGAGGGTCTAGAGCCAACAGAGCCAAAAGAACCCCAGATTCAATCACTTCTTCTTATTAGTTTTTTTTTTTTTCCTCTTACCTTTTAACCAAAAATCAGCAAAAAAAAAAAAAAAAAATCGTTTTATTCATTTGCACATACCAAAAACATTTTATTCAAAACCATCAAACTCTCTGTACTAGGAAATCTTTGTACAAACAAAACATTTTTTACCAGAAACGCTCAGTTCAGATCTGAACTGATACCCATGCCAGTATCAGTAAAGGGTCAATCGAAAAAAACAAAAAAATATACCACACAATCAAGTCGTATCTGTTCTTATCAATTTTACCCCACAAAAATTAAAGAATTTTCAAGCCATTAGGATTCTGTAATACACACACACAAAAAAAAAAAAAAAAAAAAACAGCAACCAGCACTCAGGTTTTCAAAAAGGAAAATAGAGCAAAACTTGTACCAGCAACAAAAAAGGCTACATCATAATTCTAAGAAGTCGTTCATAAAAAAAAATATAAACTCTATCACTTATCTAAAGCTCTTGAGTGAAGTCTAGATATGGTGGCAAGAATTCAAGAAGAGAAGTCTAGACGAGCCCCCATGAATCCGCAACAATCAGAGAGCTCCGAGAACAATAAGGTTTTCAAGCCAAAACACTCAATGTCAAACCCTAGAGGACCGACCAAGATGAGGGGAACCGCAGCAACCAACCGGTGCGACTACTGCAAGCGCGCAGGGCACAACCGCGAAGGGTGCTGGGTGCTACATCCTCATCTCCGGCCGGTGCGCAACAAGGACGGGTGGGGCGGTGAAAAAAAGGAGAGGAGTTTTAGCAGCTTGAGCAAGGGGTCAGATCCGAATAGAGATGAAATAGGGATGGAAATGACTGGACTTGGATCCGAAACAACAAAAAACCAACAGGCCAACTCTTCTCTCTCTGGATCATCTGTGGCCCAAAGTGTGCAGCTAACTCAGCTAATAACTCAATTGAATGGTTTGCTACAGCAACAAAATTCAGGTTCTGTATCCTCTAAATTCACGTTTAATTCTTTTAAAATTGACAATAATTTTAAATATGCAAACATATGTCATAACACTAGTAAATGGATTATTGATTCGGGTGCAACGGATCATATGACATGGGATCCAACCAAATTAGAAAATATTACACAAAATAAAGACCCTCAACATGTGACTGTTGCAAATGGAAATAAGGTCCAAATTCAAGGTGTTGGTACAACCAAATTCCTTACAAAAAATGTGAATGATATTTTGTATTTACCAGACTTTAACTCAAACCTATTATCGGTTAGTAAAATAACCCAAGAGTTAAATTGTAATGTCATATTCTCACCAAACAAAGTAACCCTTCAGGATCGAGAATCAGGGAATACAATTGGTGAGGGATTTTTAAAAAATGGGCTTTATTATCTTGAAGAACCCATAAATAAATGTCATGTGTCATTAAGTCCAATAGACCGTGACAAACTACTGCATTGGAGATTTGGTCATCCATCTGATCAAATTTTAAATAAATTGTTTTGTTCTAATCTAGACTCTAGTTATTGTGATGTGTGTAAACTTGCAAAACAAACCAGATTGCCTTTTCCCTTATCTACTAGTATATCAGAAGCAAAATTTGATTTAATTCATTCGGATGTGTGGGGTCCAGCCCCGGTTGATTCTTATAACCATTTTAAATATTTTGTCACATTTATCGATGATTTCTCTCGTACTACTTGGGTTTATCTTTTAAAAGGAAAAAATGAAGTTTTTTCATGTTTCAAAGAGTTTTTTAATTTTGTTGAAAATCAATTTAATGCGAAAATTAAGATTTTTAGATCCGATAATGGGACAGAATATGTCAACAAAACATTTCTAGAGTTCTTTAAGTCAAAAGGAATCCTGCATCAAACCACATGCATTAATACCCCTGAACAAAATGGTGTTTCAGAAAGAAAAAATCGCCATCTCCTTGAAATCACTAGATCACTTCTTTTTCAAAATAATGTCCCAAAAATGTATTGGTCAGATGCAGTGTTAACAGCCACCTATCTTATAAATAGGTTACCAAGTGCAAGATCAAAAAACATGAGTCCTCTAGAAATTCTCAAAGGTAGAAAAATTGATCTTGACCATATTCGAGTTTTTGGATGCACTTGCTTCGTACATATTAAACGACATGACAAGTTAGACAAAAATTCTGTCAAAACTATTTTTTAAGGATATTCTTCTGAAAAAAAGGGATACAAATGCTATGATCCAACAAATTTTAAAGTTTATTTTTCGAGAGATGTGTCCTTCTTTGAAAATAAACCCTATTATTCGACAAATGAGCACATACATCCATCAGGCCAACCAATTATGTTACCTCCTACTAACTTTGTTTTTCCAGAAGAAATAAATGAAGTACAGGTTATGCATAACGTTCAAGATGATGAAACAACTACTCCTCAGCTTGGTGACTCCACTGAAATTCTTCAACATGGTGAACCACCTGCAATTCCTTCAGGGGGAGAACATGAGTCAAGTGGAGAACCAACTCAAGAAGAAATTGCCTTGCGAAGATCTACACGACAAACTCAACCTTCTGTCAAGTTAAGGGATTATGTATCCCATCAGGTGATGTATCCAATTCAAGATTATATCTCTTATACAAAGGTTTCACCAGAATACCGGGCCTACTTGGGTAACATTAATAACCAAATTGAACCGACCACCTTTGGTGAAGCAAATCAAAGTCCCATTTGGAAAAAGGCTATGGAAGAAGAACTTCAAGCCTTAGAGAAAAATAACACATGGGATATAATTACCTTACCAAAAAATAAGAAACCTGTAGGGTGCAAATGGGTATACAAGATCAAATACAATTATGATGGTACTATTGAAAGGTACAAAGCTAGGTTAGTAGCCAAAGGGTTTACTCAAACTTATGGTGTCGACTACCAAGAGACCTTTGCACCGGTAGCAAAAATGAATACAGTTAGAATTCTACTGTCGGTAGCCACCAATTTAGGATGGAACTTGTCTCAAATGGATGTCAAAAATGCATTCCTTCAAGGAAATTTGGAAGAAGAAGTCTATATGACTCTTCCTCCAGGACACAAAAATGAGTCGGATCCATCACTAGTGTGTAAACTACAGAAGGCAATTTATGGCCTCAAACAATCTCCAAGAGCATGGTATGCCAAACTAAGCTTTTCTCTTTTAAAAATTAAATTTATCAAAAGTACAGCAGATTCTTCTATGTTCATAAAACATTCACAAAACACCACTACTATTATTCTAGTTTATGTAGATGATATTATTATTACTGGAAATAACAATGAGGAAATTACAAGGATAAAACAATATTTAAAAATGGAATTTGATATCAAGGATCTTGGACAACTTTCATATTTTCTTGGAATAGAAATAGCTCACTCAAATAAAGGATTATTTCTATCTCAAAGAAAATATGTACTTGACCTGTTAAAAGAGACTGGTAAACTAGGAGCTAAACCAGCCAATACCCCAATGGAAACCAACACTAAACTGGGATTAGAAGATGGTGAATTACTATCTGACATAGGACAATACCAAAGGCTGGTGGGAAAACTAATATATCTTACAGTTACCAGACCTGATATCTCATTTGCAGTTAGTATGGTAAGTCAATTTATGCATGCTCCGCGTACCAGTCACTTGAGTGCAATTGATAGAATACTTAGATACCTCAAATGCACTCCAGGTCAAGGGATTTGGATGAGAAAAAATGGTTCTAATGATGTGGTTGGTTTTTCTGATGCAGATTGGGCCGGGAGCTGTGACAGAAAATCAACCACTGGCTTTTGTACCTTTGTAGGTGGCAACTTGGTGACTTGGAAAAGCAAGAAGCAGAATGTTGTCGCTCGTTCAAGTGCAGAAGCAGAATATCGAGCCATGGCATCCACAGCAAGTGAGCTTATCTGGATTAAACAACTACTCGGTGACATGAAGATAGACCATGCAAAAACCATGCAAATGTACTGCGATAATCAAGCCGCACGACATATTGCATCCAATCCAGTCTTTCATGAAAGGACAAAACATATAGAGGTGGACTGTCACTTTGTTAGAGAAAAAGTGCAGTCTGGAGAAATAGAAACTCCGTTTGTCAAGAAGCAAAGAGCAACTGGCAGATATTTTCACAAAGGCACTCGACAAGACTAGTCATCTAAACATACTCAACAAGTTGGGTTCAATCAATTTGTTCGAACCCCACTTGAGGGGTAGTGTTGGAGAAAATAATACAACCTCAGAAGATTCATCATTGGTTGTATTTAGACAACAAATAAACTAGCATAGCAAAATACAGTTGTATATCTGTAATTGGTACCTAACTTATATTCAGGATGTAATTAGGCAAGGGATCAATCAATCTCTTATTAAGGAAAACAGCCAACGGCTAGTAGCACAATAGGCTATATGTATGCATGTACAGAGAACTTGTAAAATCAGAATTCTCAATATACAATTTTCATCATATTCCATCTCCCTCAAAAGTTATTAGATGGCTACAATCCCGCAACATGGATGTTGGAGGTGACTTCAGGGGCAAAAGAGGAGGCTCTTGGGGTTGACTTCACTCAATTATACAAGAACTCAGAATTATACAAGTGAGGACTTATTCTCTCCTAATACAATACCCTTTTCTCTGCTTTCATTTCTCCTAAATTGTGCTCGGCTCTAAGCTGTTGGCTATTGTATGCAGTTACAGAAATAAAATTGGAGTATTTTCTATTTTACTAAAAAAATTATTTCAGGAGAAACAAGGCTTTGATCAGGGATCTTATTGTCCCACCACCAGGATCAAGTGACATCTACTTCCCAACACAGTACTCGCAACCTTTCTTCACACAATGCATGGCTTGTTTGTGGAAACAGCAATTGTCATACTGGAGAAATCCTTCTTACACTGCCGTTCGCTTCTTCTTCACTCTCTTTTGTGCTCTTTTGTTGGGTACAATATTCTGGAAGCTTGGCAAAAAAATGTACTTGAACTATTTTCATTTTATGAGTTCATATGTTTGTCAATGAAATAATAGATAATGAAGAAACAAATCAACATTAATTTTGTTCTTCATGATGGCACTTAAGACAGTGGCAAAAGAACCAAAAGAGAAATTGACACCACAACGTTGGTAATTTTATCGGTTTCTATAAACGGTCTTAACTATGTGCACTAGTGCTATGATAGTTGCATGAAAAACTTATTTCCTTTTCTATTTTATAACAGGAAAACACAAACAGATCTAGTAAACTCCCTGGGTTCAATGTATATTGCTACTTTGTTGATTGGAATACAAAATTCATCATCAGTCATGCCGGTAGTGTCAATCGAGCGAACTGTCTTTTACAGAGAGAGAGCTGCTGGGATGTACTCTGCTTTACCATATGCATTTGGACAGGTACATCCCGGTAACTTTATAGAAAAATATTGTTTATACATGGAAAAAGAAAATTTTAAGCTACATATGAGCATGACTCTTTCAATTATTTTCTTGTAGGCCATTATTGAACTACCTTATGTTCTCGCTCAAGCTCTGGCATACTGTTTGGTTGTGTATGCCATGATCGGCTTTGACTGGACAGCTGCCAAGTTCTTTTGGTACCTGTACTTTTGCTATTTCACATTGCTTTACTTCACCCTTTATGGTATGATGTGCGTTGGTTTCACCCAAAATTATAACGTGGCATCCGTCGTCTCAGTAGCATTTTATGGCTTTTGGAATATCTTCTCTGGCTTCCTAATCACTAAATCGGTATGTAAACTCAGCAGCAATGGTCGGGTCATAATTATTTGACTAGGGTTAACCCGACCTTATAATTTGATTACTTATTTATTTATGCAACTTAATCTTAATTAGTATGTAATAAACCTTAATTTATACTAAATCTCAAATTAACTAAATCTAACAAAAACATAATGAAATGGGTTGGATTGGATCCGACCTAAGCCGGGTAAAAAATTCTATTTGTATTCCGTACCTGACCTCTTAAACCATTGGTTAGGTTTGGCATGGGAGGAAATTGACGTCCCTTGATCTGAGCAATTCTAAAGAAAAAAGTTTTGTTTTCTTTAAGACATAGCCAAACTCCCCGGTGCCAACTCATTGTTTATGGCAGTATATGCTTCATAACTTGTGATCTCAGTACCTTGTCAATTACAATAATTAATCAATTACCACACACTCTCTCTATTTTCGTATTTCCTATTTCAGAAATACTAGTTTTTAAAATGGTAGAAAGATGACAATGAGATTGTGGTTGTTTGCACAAAGAGAATTTATTTTGCTATCATTATTAATTGTTATTGTGGTTGCTGTTTGCATGTGAGATGACAATGTAATTGTATTGTTTTCAGCAAATACCAGGATGGTGGATATGGTACTATTGGAATAATGTATTGTATTGTAAGACTAAATTACGACTACTACCACTACGACTACCACTACCACTACTACTACCATACTACCACTACCACTACCACTACTCCACTACTACTACCATACTACCACTACCACTACCACTACCACTACTACGACTACTACTACTACTACTACTACTACTACTACGACTACTGCTATGACTACTACTACGACTACTGCTACTGCGACTACTGCTACGACTACTACTACGACTACTACTACTACGACTACTACTACTACTACTACTTCTACTACTACTGCTGCTCTACTGCTACTGCTACTGCTGCTACTGCTGCTGCTGCTGCTACTGCTGCTGCCTACTACCACTACTACTACTACCACTACTAAAATCTTAAGAAAAACGAATTTTTTCAATAATTCAACAATGGTAAAGAAAAATATATACACACACACATGACTAACCTTAGCAAGATAGAAGAGAAATACAAAATTCGAATTTGTCATTCCCTCCTTGTGCGCAGAAATCAAACTCAATACAGAGAGAGAGAGAGAGAGAGTAATATTGATTAAAACGGTGCTGGAAGATAACAATTTTATTTCATTAAAACCCTACTAAGCCTTTCCTACACGGATATTTAACTATAAATCCATGTAGCTCTGTCAACATATCTACACGGTTATTTAAATAAAAAACCGTGTACAAAAGACCTTTCTACACGGATATTTAATGAAATATCCGTGTAGCTCTCTCACGATTCCTACACGGATATTTAATGAAATATCCGTGTATAAAAGCTTAATTTCCACACGGACACTAATTTTTAAGTTAATATTCGTGTATGATTCCTAGAACACTGAAAAAATCTTATTTCATACACGTTTTTTTATAAAATTGAGAAAATCCGTGTATAAGGTACAGTGTAGGAAGACGTTTTTTTGTAGTAGTGTTAATTCGTCCATCTAACCATCTAAACAAACTAAACAAACTAAGCAGCAAAAAAAAAAAAACACCAGGGACGGTTTCAACCATCCTGTCCAATAAAAAAACAAAAGTCTGGGATGGGTTACACCATCTTGTCTGGTACCCAAAATAAAAAAATCGGGTATATTTACATTTACTTTGTGTATGGACTATGGTTATCGTAATTGTGTATGGACTATGGCTCTTTTTTAGTGTTTTTTTTTGCTGCTTAGTTTGTTTAGATGTTTAGCTGGGCGAATTAAGCAGGATGGGTTAAAATGACCCGTCCCGTGGAACGGGATAAACTTACCCGTTCTACCGCCACCGCCGCCGCTCCTGCCACCGCTGCTGCTGCTGCTACTAATGGGTCGGATATTACCCGACCGTATCCGGATCTGTATCTGGATTTTTTGGATTCGGATAGTCGGATACGGATTCGGATAGTCGGATACGGATACGGATTCGGATTTAACTTGAGAAGCGGATACGGATTTGGATACGGATAATTATCCGTATCCGCATATTTAGTCTTTTCGGATATCCGTTTATTTGATTTCTGTCTTTTGAACTTTTGTATTTGATTGTTTTTCAAATTTTAATTTTTCACTCCCGACTTTTCTTTGCAAAACCCTTGAAAACCCTTGAAGATTTGAACAAAACGCACAGGTACAAACGAAACCCTTCCTCTCTTTTGCAAACATATGGTTTTCTCCGCATTTTAAAAAATTTCTCTGATTTTAATTTTAAACTTTTCTTTGCATTTCGGTCGCAGGAGATTACCAATCAAACCTGTCATTCATTTTTTTTTACTTTAATAGAATAGCAGAGCATAATGCTTAAATTGATGGTTTGAGTTTAACTCTGATAAGCCGTGAAGGCTAAATCAAGAGAAATTTTTATATATGCCCATCATAACGTAATGATTTAGATATTTTCATCAAATATTTGTACGTATATTTTATTCCTTTTATTTTAGAATTATATATATTTGGTGAATTTCTGTTATATTGTTATATATTTTGTAATGATGTGTGTATCGAATTAGGAATCCGAATTATATCCGTATTCGTATTCATATTCGTATCCGAAAATATCCGGTTCGTATCCGTATCCGTATCCGATTAATATCTGATTCTTATCCATATCCGATCTGTATCCGTATCCGAAAAAAAAATACGGATACAGATATGAATTTAGCACTATCCGATCTGTATCTGATCCGTTTGCACTCCTAAGTAGGAGGCAACTTCTAGGACTTACATAGTTACATTACATATCATATATCCAGGCTCCAGCACATTAATTAATTTAGTCGATATAAATATAAATAGATATATTGAAGTGAACTTTGCATCTTTGACATTTGGTAATTTCAAGACCCGTACACCACGCAAAGTAAACATACAAGTTTTACTAAGATAAAAATTAAAAGAATAGAATAAGTGTCGGCGTAGTAGCTGTTTATAACAATAATTCGACAAATATAACACTTGGGCTTTTTCGAAGGTTTACACTAGCTAGATTTCCAATGGCCCATAACACTCTGAAAAGACGTACATATATAATTTCTCATTCTTCGTTCTTATTTTTCCCTTTTTTTTTTGTAAGTAGCAACATATTATTAGCTAAACTTTTTTTATTCACTTAGTGTCCTTAATTATTCATATTAATTAAATGCTTTCGTCGATAGTTTATTAGCTCCATTAATATTAGAAAGAAGTTCGTTGGAGAGGTAGGAGCTTGGTACGCGCGTACTAGTTTATTAAAAGAAATTACTGACCAGACAAAATGTTGATATGTCAAATAATTAATTGTTGTATTTATAATTGTATCAACGATTGCATCGTCGTAGCATATTTTTTTTATGTAAATTTATGGAATAAAGTAAAACTATAACCGAAGTCCAATAGGAGTTATTAAAATTTTTAATTAATTAGTTAAAAAATATTATTGCCCATCAAAATAGTAACATATCAAATAAATTTTTATCCATAATTAAAGATATTAATATTGCCCTAGTATTAATCTACTGATATAAGCGAATACGTCATTCCGCTAAATTAAGCGAACAAATTAATTATATGCATCCATGTCGATCGCAAATGACCATAAATATTAGTGGAACCTATGAAAAAATTACATATATAGACATGCATGATCTAAATAACTTTATATATAATTATTTTCTTTTGGAATTAACTCGACCTGAAAGGAGAAAACTAAGAATGTTAAACAGTGTTGTGCAATAGGGTCTCAAAAACGTGCAATACGCATAATTAGGGTTGTCAAAAAAAGCTCGTAGCTCGTGGCTCGCTCATGACTCACATCTGACTCGATCGATAACAGCTCATTCGATAGTGGACCGAGCTGTTAACGAGCTGGCTCGCTAACAGCTCTGGCCAAAAGTAACGAGTTTGAGCTGGAACCTAGCTCGGCTAGGCATCAATTTGTGAATTTGTATGAACTTGTGTGTATTTTATACTGTCAAACTTGGTCCAGCTCGGTCTAAAAATGTTTGTAAAATTTATTTTTTTCTTAAAGGTCCAACCAAACCCGGTGAGCCAGCTCGTCAGCTCGCGAGCTGGCTCGGTCTGGCTCGTCACGAGTTTGAGCTGAGATTTTAGCTCGCGAGCTGTTAACAAGCTGGCTCGCTAACAGCTTGGTCCAGAATTAACGAGCTGAGATAAGGTCCAACTCGGTCCGAGCCAGCTCATTTACAGGCTTACAGCCCTACGCATAATGTTAAACAGTGTTGTGCAATGGGGACTCAATTGAGTAAGTTGGTGCCTTAGTGATACAACCAAAGCATATATAAAACCCTCAACTTTTTTTTTTTTTGTCCAAAATGAATTAATGCAAATATTCAATATATCATTTTGCATGCCTAACCTTTCTTACTTGATACATAAAGCTTTTTTGTGCTTTTTTTTTTTTTTTAATATGGAGCATTCATTGTATATAATTAGGTTTTTCTAGTTGTGGCGTCAGTGTAATTTTATTGGTCATCAAATTTTTATCATTCCCCACCTTTGGAATGAAGTTTAAAAAGCAGCCAGCAACCACGTTGAATGCAGTACCAATATATTAATTTCATGACATTTACTGTTTAATCATAATGAGTACGTATTATATTTGTGACTATGATCGATGTTCTTTTGTATGATTAATTTTTATTGTAAATTAGAATCAGAAATGAAAATGACAAATTTCATAAAGTTAATTAAACAATATAAAATTTGGATGGGCGGGGGCCAAAGATTTAGACAGTCTTATCAAAACGGACGGCTTAAATTCAGTGGGCATTGAATTTATTAAAAAAGAAAATGTTGTCCGAATTTTAACATACATCGGACGGTTAAGGTTTGACTACTTTTTGATAGAATTCGTAACAAACTCTTAATTTCGACAAAATCTAATATATTCAGGGCGGATCCATATGCATCCAGAGGGGTAACTGTCCTCTCTAAGGTCGGAACGTTTCGATCAACTCTGTCCCTGAATATAAAATTAATTAAACAATATAAAATTAATCATACAAAACTTCGATTAGAAAATTTTGTTAGAGAAATTAAAATACAAAAATAGCAATCAAAATTTCAAATTGTTAAGGAAAAAAATTTAATATAAAAGAGACTAGAATTTAAATCAAAATTAAATTGTTTAATTTCCCATTTTTAGTTGGTAGAAAACAACTTTTGCAGAAGTATTCCCATCTATTGGGTTGAAATTTTCGGATCTACGTCCAAAGTCCACATCCGTAATTGGAGAAGCCCTCTTCACATTTTCAGTCTCTAATAGGCCCACACCACCTACTAATTTGTTTATAAAACAAGATATAAAAATTTCAACCCTAACTTGGTTTTATCATGAAAGCCAAGGCAGCCAAAGGTTTGGGTGGTCACTTGGAAAGATTGGTACTAAAGAGAATTCAAGCTGGAGTGACCTTTCAGCTGCCAGAGGCTGTGTCTCTCTTCTATGGTCTCCTCTCGCCACAAAATCACCCACCATCCATTCTTACCATCAACAAACTTCTTCTCTCCATTTCTAAAACAAAACATTCCAGCCGCTACTCAACCGTACTCAACCTCTTTAATAGCTTGAAGCGTACCAGAGATAGAGGTGTCTCTCCCACCATACGTACCTTCGGCCTCATCATGGATTGCTGCCGTCGCATGGGTCGACCAGATCTCGCATTCTGTGTGCTTGGTCAGTCCTTGAAGGAAGGATGTGGTTTTGATACCATCATGTTCAGCTCTCTCATCAAGGGACTTTGTGTATTGAAGCAGATTAGGCTTGCTGGTAAGGTGTTTGCTAAAATGCCTCTCATGGGATGCACTCCTGATTTAATAATTTACAGCACGCTTATTGAAGGTCTTTGCAGCATGGGTGAAACTAGACATGGGCTTTTGTTGTGTCGTAAGATGGTAAGAGAAGAGGGTAGTTGCAAACCTAATGTTATTACTTACAGCAATCTAATCCATGGCTTTTGCGAAGAGGGTGAGATTGATATGGCGGTAGAGGTCTTTAAAGAGATGGCTACTCAAAAAGTGAAGGCCAATGTGATCACTTATACCATTCTCATTGATGGCCTGTGCAAAAATGGAGATGTTGTCACAGCACGGAAGGTGTTCGATGAAATGCCAGCTTGTGGACTTGTTCCCGATTTACATACCTATAGCAGTCTTATTCGTGGTCTCTGCAGCCAGGGTGACATTAATTGTGCTTTGAGGATATTTGATGAAATGGTTGCTAAAGGCATTGTTCCAGATGTCATCACCTACAACATACTCATTCATGGTCTGTGTAGACAAGGCAACATGCATAGTGCCCTCAGAATGTTTGATGAAATTGTTGTGAAAGGGGTTGCTCCTAATGTCTATACCTACAATGGTCTCATTCTTGGATTTTGTGGACTTGGTGATATCAAAAAGGCTTTTGAAATATGACAAATTAGTCGGCTTTGGGCTTCAAGCAGATGAGTTCACATATACTACCTTAATAGATGGTTGTTGCAAAGAGGGGGCCTTCTTGCGTGCTTCAGAGCTTCTTCAGGAGATGATAGATAGAGGGGTGATGCCAAATGTCGTCACATACAATTCTATTATCCATGGACTTTCTGCTATCGGTGACTGGAACCGTGCCATTGGGGTATTCTATGATATGGTAAGTCAAGGCATTTCACCTGATGTACTGACTTTCAATCCATTAGTAGATTCCCCGTGCAAGCAACGACTGACCTGTGAAGCAGAGAAGCTGGTCATTTTTATGGAGGAAAGAGGGGTCAATCCTGATGTAATCACTTATACATCGCAGTTGCAGGGTTATGTGCTAGAGGGCCATCTCAACGAAGCAGCAGAATTATTAGAAAGGATGGCTTTAAAAGGCATTGAGCCAAACCAACACAGTTACAGTATCTTAATCAAGGGTTATTGTAAAAATGATAGAATCCGTGAGGCTCTACATCTGGCTGAGACAATGATGAAGCAAGGCCTTAAGCCTAATGATGTCACCTTTAACTTCTAAATGCATTAAGCAATCATGAGAATCCAGATGCAATGAAGAAACTTATCTCTGAGATGAGAGATGGAAGAAAATATGTAGATGAAAACCAATAGAAATTAATAATTCTTATTTGTTGTACATGTTGATTATGTGAAAATGCTTAGTCGTACTCTACTTTTGTGAGACAATGTGTGTGTTGGTGTATGTTAAAAGAAAATAGTTTAGTTCTCCAATGTATGATTTCATTTTTCTCTTATTATTTTAGTTGTGGTCAGCACATGTCTTGAAATATATCGAAGGCAATTGGTTTGTGGATTGGTAATTTGTTAATTCATGGAGGCATTTGGAGATTGTCTTTATTAGTTCAACAGGGGTGTGTGTGTGCTATCTGTCAGTACGTCCTTGGTTGTTTGCCAACTGAATTTAGAATGGAATATGGAATAGCCTCTTGATTACCCATCTGCTCCTTTCACCCTGTTTTTTCTCTAACCGTGTAACTCAAGTTGAACGGGGTAGATCACCGGTACTCTTGGAAAGAAGAACTCTATTGGGTCAAATTGTACTTCTCGTTGTACTTTATTTTTGGTATGAATCTCTAAATTTTAATATAAAATTTCCTTGCTTTGGTCCAGGTTTCAGTATTAATAAATCTTAATCTGGATCAAATAGTTCAGAAGGGTTTACATTATGAATTTGGCAAAGACCTTGATATTTGTTACAATAATTGCATTTTATTTTCAATTGCTCAATCTTAATTTCAGAAGAATTTTTTATTTAATTGGACCATTTGTGTGTATTTTGTGCTTATGTACTATATGAAAAATGAGTGCTAATGTGCTTATCTACTATTTTCATTTTTTTGTAATAGGCTTAGTTACAGGAGGGCAGTGCTATTCGGGTTCTCTGTATTTTTGTGTTTGTTGAGTTTCCAAGCACTGTCTCATCCTGTTGCGGACACTGGTATCAACATTCAAATGTTTCCAGGTTCTAATTGTCTTCTGTGCCGGCTAAATGATGGTAGATTTCTTGTGCTGGGCTATCAGGATTTGTCTAGAAGGTTTTTTATGAGCTAAAATTCTGGTATATGCTGGTTTTTAGGGCTACTTTCTAACTCTATGCTGCTGTGCCTGTGTTTTTGTGCTCTGCACTCTAGACACAATTAAGAGCATCTCCAATGGTTATTGTTTTCTGGTTTGTAATCTGATGTGACAATTGTTTTTTGGTTTGCTGGGTTGTGAGAGAGTTTGTAAATTAGCAAATTTGCTTTAAAAGCAAACGTTTGCTTATTGCCAGCGTGGCAAATTAATTGACTCAGATTATTTTCTATATCAAATAATTACAATTGCTGGGATGAAGTGATAAACAAATTATGATCCATTTAATTGTTAAATTTGATGACATGGCCAATTTTAATTGCTAAACATTTGTTATAATGGATATACCAATCGATGTTGTTAACATTGATTTCCTCTAATATTTTCTTGTACTAAATCTCTAATTAATTGAATTGATAGTAAAAAAATTCTTTAGTATTTTAATATAGCAAGTGGGACGTACAGCGTACTCGTTGATTATATATAATATATATGGGATATATAGGATGAATAATAAATTATATTAAAATTGAGAAAATCACACTAATTTGATGATCCATTCTTAGTAGTTTACTCATGACAAATCTGCATGCATCCTTTTATATTGATAATATATTTTCGCAATAAATTATGTTATAGTAGTTACTTCATAATGTTTTATTTTTTTTCTAGTTAATTATTGTTAACGTTGGATAACATCACAGTTGAAGATAAATTGTACTTGTTAATAAAATTTTATGTAACTTTTAAAATTTTATTTCCGTCTCGTATCTTTGAATACCAATAAATTTATGGGACCACTTAGCTGTCCTCCTCTAACAGTCTCCCATTTTGTCCCCCGGTCAATAACTACTAACTAACTGGGGGACCACTTAATATTTGAGGACCGCCTAATATTTGAAAGATTTTACAACTGTCGCCCGTAAGTATTCATCTGTAATATATCAAGTATTTATTCTAAGGTATCAAGTATTTAAAAAAAAACTTGACACATCACTCACTCATCTTTTACACGTTTTTAGAAGTGGTTTGTTTTTTCTCCGTTCAATCTAATCAATATTTCCGTCGATCTGTAAGGAATTTTGTAAATCTAAAACCACGAACGTCTTCTACATAATTTTATCTTTCAAATGAGATCCATGATGACATACTTTTGAGTTATCTGTTGCACAACTATTCATACCTCGTCATGTAAGTATTCATAACTCATCGAGCAAGTATTCATCCTCGTCGTGTAAGTATTCATTCTTAGGATCCGCCTAACTGTCCTACTGATCAATCCCATGATTCGTCCCCCGTCTTAAATAACGGTAAAAACATGTTAACTGTGGATAATAAGTTGGGGACCATAAACCATAAGTGCAAATTTATTAGTATTCACCTTTAACAAGAAATGTATTCACATCTTCCCTTGAAAGCAACATGGAGAGGGACCATGCGAAGTATTAGTTATGCCATTTTAAATATTTATGAATATGTGTAGAACAACATACATGTAATATATGTAATATTCATTCTTATATCGTGAAGTTTTCAGTTTAACATGCAAAGTATACTATGAAAAATATTTTTATTCTTTGATATGACATATAGTTATGCAATTAAGTATTCATTCTTATGTAGTAAAGTATTCATTGTTATGCATTAAAGTATTTATCATATACATCATAAACTCAAACTCAAACTATTGACTGTACCTGTTATCTCTGAGGAACATAATATATATAAAGTATTCATTCATATATATCATAAGATAATACCACAAATGATCTCAATCAATTTAACAGTTTGTATACCACATAAGGTATTCATCCCAAAAGAATAAAATATTCACTCTCAATTTCAACATAAAGTATTTATTACATAAGTATTCATCCATAAAGTAGCAACTAATAAGTATTCATTACTAATCAATAAATCACTCAACATTATACATAAAATATTTATTCATACTTAACAGAAGACTAACTGCAACAGTAATACTAGCTATTCATACCTAAAGTATTCAACATCAACATAATCATACATATCATAAGACAGTACCACACATGATCCCAATCAATTAAACAGTGTGTGTATCATATCAGGTATTCATCTCAAAAGACTAAAGTATTCACTCGCAATAGTAAAATATAAAGTACTCATTCACCAAGTTAAATGTATCAGCACCTCTGACTTCATTCTCAATAGTAAGATCTGATTTCACAAATGTAATTAAGTGGTTTTATTTGTTATTTATCTATTTGAAAAATGAAATCCAAAAGATACTTTCCAACATAAAGGTTAAAATAATTGAATCCATATAATAATGTTTCTTTGGGGCATTTTATCAAGTAGCTGATGTGCGCCCAAAGAACCTCAAATTGTTCATTTGCAGGACTGAATATAGGACAAATGACAAATTCAAATTGATAGATAACTAGATTTAGAATGAGATGATAATCTAAAATATAATTTGTATCCAACCCAAAACTAATTTATGCATAAATTAGTAAAGCAGAAAAAGGGCCTGGAAAGAACCTAACTAAGTGCATAATGAAAAACAAGAGTATCTTTGCCTCTGACAGCCTGGATCAAGTAGGGAGGCTTCTAAGAGAAGGTTTCACTGGAGAAATGCAATAATCCATTTAGCTTTTCTCTTAATCCCTTTATTAGAAAAAAATAGCAAGAGTAGCTAGGACGAAAGAAGAGATCAGCAACTAGGGTTTTAAGATCTTGTACCTGTTATCGACGAACGCCATACGAGGATCGCATGCGAAGGAGGAGCTACATTGAGGTGACGTACGAGAGGCCTCTCGCCATTGTTGCACTTTTTCTTTGCTTCTTTTATCCGGCAGAACAGAGCAAATATGACCGGCACGGTCAATCTCGCCATATCATGTCATAGTGGTTTCTTGACTGGTTCGCACGAGGAGGAATAATGGCGGCAAATTTATTTTCGTTTCAGATCAAAAAAATTGAGGAGAGATGATGATATCGCTCTAATGGAGAAGGAATGCTTATTTAAGGTAGTGTTGGAGATGGAGACTGTGAACCGTTAAAATTCGTTAGAAGGTGGAGCCAGTCGTTATGTGTTGATCAGTTTGAAGTGTGACGAAATGGGGGACGGAACAATGGGGATGTTATAATTACCCTAAATTTATACCTAGAATAAAATATTTTTAGCTCCCTCTTTTGGTGGGGTACTGGCTTCATTTTTACCGTAGTAAAAAATAATAAAATAAAATTACGGTCACTTTTATCTTTTCTCTTACGAGAAGTGTGAGAAAGAAATAGAAAAAAAAAATGTAAATTTTAAGATTAAGAATTTCACAGATAATGATTAGAGATGCAATTTACTCATACCAAATTATAGTGTCCTTCAGCTTCTCTCAAAATAACCAAGTTACTCTTTGTATTAGTCATCCAAAGGATTAATTTGGTTATTTTGAAAAATAAATTGAATGTTCAACTTAGTTTCTTTTGGGAACACTACTAGAATTTGAGTTTATTGCAAGGGGGACACTAGTTTGTTGCAAGGTTGAGATGGTCCTTGCAACAGAAATGTTGTTTGACCATTCCTATAAACTGTTGCAAGGGTAATCTCATGCAACATGTATCGCATGCAAATGTCCAATGTGCAACCATTCAACTGTTTTCTGTCTCCCCTTGCAAATGCATTGTGAAGATCAGATATTGTAATTAATTGGAGGTCCATGCAACAACTCGAGACCCTTGGCATGCAACTACTTAACAACATTTGAGATATTATATTTTATTAAAGGTCCATGCAACTACTTAATCCCATGCGCATGCAACTAGTTAACCCCTTGTTTATATTATATTTTATTAAAGGTCCATGCAACTATTTAACCCCCTGTGCATGCAACTACTTACCAGCCTATTTATATTATATCTCCTTTTTAATAATAATTTTTATTATAAATCACAACAACATGAATAATAACAGTATATAAAAATATAATACTTTGATAACTTAAATTTCGGTATTTAGAATAAGCCATTTAATGTATATATTTAATTGAAATACAAAAATAACTATGCAAACATCGTGACATAGCACATACATGTATTGCTTTACCAATTAATATTTTTTATTGAAACCATCGAGCCCATACAAATCAACTTCTTTTCTTACCTTGCTCCATGTGATAGTCTTGCTTTGAGGGGTTATCATACAAGTCAACTTTTAAAGTTTGGAATTCAGAAAAACACAATCAAATATCAAATGACAAAGTACAATTGTTTAAATTAGAGGAAAAAAGCACAAGAAAATCGCACTCTCCACTAATGTACCAGCTTATTTGGTCTGGACAATTCAAAAATGCAAGTGACAGAAGATGCACTAAATTTCAAATTGCCAATAAAATATTTGTTAATAGATCAATCAGAATATCATTTACAAAAAAATACATGAGACAATTTAGTGGATCCACACTAGAAAAGATAAATATTCATGCTATATTAAAGTTAAAAAAAGACATGAATTTATTAGACAAAATATATGAGACAATTTATTAGATCCACACTACAAAAGATAAATATCCATGTTATATAATTAAAGTACAAAAAAAAGACATAATTACAAGAAAAGAGCTTATAAGATAACTAATATCAAAGGAGTTCCATAAAAGATTTGAACTATCCCAAATTTTATAAGTAAAAATACAATAATGTCTTAAGTGGATAGATATGGCCTCTATATCAAAGGGCAATGTTTACTGGTAGCACAAATACTAAACCTAACCTAACCAAAGATTCACAATTTTCAGCAACTTGAGCACGAGCAAATTGAGTTGCTGTAACATTTCATGCATTTCATTTATTCAACAATACCTCGTAACTACACAACAATTATTTAGGAAGTATCAAGCAAAAATCAAGGAGCATTTCACGGAAGTAAATGAAATCAGCCGAATCAAAGTATGCCCTTTCATGGTCCTGCGCACAAGTACAATAAGAGTAGTTCTTAATAAATGAAATCTATTCACTCAAGCGCACTAGATTGAAGTAAATAAAAAGTAAACAAAAGGATTTGGACAATACAAACATTTTGAGAGAAACACTTTAAGTAGATATGCTCCTTACAAACATTGAACTAGATTGGACATTTCATCAAACACTTTGAGAGCATTCATGGAGTATTTTTTAACATTTTGAATTTGCTACATCTGTTCAACTTAATGTTCTTGTAGTCCAGATTCTTCGTTTAAATCAAGTATGCTATTATCTTACAGCAGACATCAGTAAATTCAAATTGAAATTATTTAATTTTGTTGTCAGTGATCAGGTTGCATTGGGCGTGCTCTGGATTCCTTACAATGAAGAGCATTACTATCAATTTATCATTTCAATAAATGGCATAAAAAAATATGGTTCAAGTAATTTTTCTTGTTATAACGAGACACATCTAGTTTGCTATCAGTATACTGATATTTATTGTTGTCAGTTGCTGGTACAAGAATGCTTGGTTAAGAATTAAGATCTGATGTGACATTTTTATGTTTATTCGTTGTTTTATCTCATCCTTATCATGCAAAATTTTGATGAAATTGTAACAGGTTTTGCACAAAGTTTGGGTGCAGAGAGCATATGCTGCTGCCATAGCTTTAGACACACCCGGTGCAAATTACTAAGCAGTATGGGCACTGAGCAAATATTTCCCCATGTGAAAACCTTTGTTCAACCTAATTATGTTGACCATGGCATTAATTTGGAAAGACTGGTGCATCTGCTATAAGTTACCTTTATTTAACTAAATAATTTGTTATCCAACTTAGTACTAGGAACATTCTTTATTTTTTCGATTTCATTTACCTTCTTGATACTAACTAGCTGGAACTCTGTTTTTTTTTTTTTTTTTAAGGTCGTCCATGAAACCTTGGAGCCAAGTCTGCAATTGGCAGCTGCTGTTCTTGCACAGGTAGTGTGATGTATATTGTCAAGTGCTAGTCATACATTAATATATAGTAGGGCTGCACAAAAAATTCGTAGTTCGTAATTCGATTCAAGTTTGATTCGGAAAAATTCGAAAAAAAATCGATTCGGGAAAAATTCGATTCGAAATCAATTCAAACCAGTTCGATTCGAATTAAATTCGAACCAAATTCGAACCTGACCTGATTCGTTCGATAAGGGTTCGCGAATATATCAGGTTCGAAACTCCGATATTAATCCAGACCGTGAAAACTCCGATATTAATCCAGATCGTCCATTCTTCATTGAGAAAGACATAACCCTAGCGAGTAGCGACAATTACATGAACTCCGCCTCCCACTGTCCCACATTCTCTCTCTCAGCCTCTCCTCAGCCGATAACCCTAGCGACATTCGCTCTCAGCCGATAACTCTAGCGATAAACCCCGGCCGCCTCTCCTCCGACCCTCCGATCTGTCACCTCCGATCTCAGTAAGTTTTTTCAGTCCATAGTACACAGACTGCCTGTGCTGTGGGTTTTGACAGCCAGATTTGTCATTTTTATGCTTATGATATTCTGAATGTCAAGGTGGCTTTAGTTTAAAAATGTCTTCTAAACCTTGTTAAATACTTCATATATTAATTTCACATTTTTATAAATTTTATTTATCAGTTTTCTGTGAGGTTTTGTTCCAGTTAGCTCAGCATTTTACAACTTCCTGACAACCTGATTTGTGATTTTTGTACTGGCCAATTTACTGCACCATTTTCTAATTTCTTTACATGTAAATGTTCATGAAAAGGTAATCTACATGCATGTTTTATTTACTTATTTTTTGGATTCTATCTGGTAGAGGTTTTGTACCGTGGACTCATGCAGTACAGGAAATAAACAGAAAAAAAGGAACATAAAAGAAAACTAAAAAAAGTGAGATACAAAAATACATAAAAAATAGCATAAAAATCCAATAAATATGAAATTTAGGTCTAAACTGCTTGGCAAGGAGTCACATGTTTGTAAGATTGGATTTGACAGAACCATGATTTATGCCCTCTGATTCAGCAGTCTTTGACTGAAGGGCATTTTTGGTACTTTTGAAGTTATAGAGGCATCAAATAGATTTCCTATCAATTGCTAATGATGACGTTATATGTTTGGTATTCATTCATGCACTACCTGAGCACTGAGTTGAGCATGAATCATCATCAGAACTGATACAAAACCCTTATGATTGCTGGTTTCCTTTACCAGAATAGTAATAAGCATGAAACATTGCCCTTATTTGAATTTCTTGAGTATGTGTTTATGCAATAAGGCCCTTAGTTCATATTTATTTCTATACTTGGCAGAACAGACCCCCTTTTGTATATTTTTCATAGGAAACATGTGCGTAATTGGGTTTAGGGTTTATGAGAACAACCAAGAAAACCGAATACCATTACAAGCCATCAATTTATCTAGTCTTTTCAATCTTAATTTTCAAGTTTCTCCGGTAATTTGACTAATTTTAACCTAGTGACTTCTTATCGGATCAATATGCCCAAATGGAAGATGCTTTCTTAAGTCTGTAATATTTTTTGCGCAATTATTAGTACTTGTATGAGGTCTTTGTGGCCAAGGCTATGAGCCAACTGAAATTGCAAAATGTATTGGCAGGTAGTTGATGTGCCAGTCGCTCACTGGAACAGAATTGTAACATGCATTTTATGGTTGAGGACCCCTTGTTTTTTTTCTCAATCCAAAATTCTGTCCCATCTTATTTTTTTTTCTCTGAATTGTAAATTATTTCTCTAATGATTGTTATAGGATGTCGTGGGTTGAATCTTCTCATACTCCTACAAATGAGGTGGAAGAAGAGGTGGTTGCCCCAACTGAAGAAGAGGTTACGGAAAAAAGTTCGAAAGGCAAACGCAAAAGAAAGTCGGAAGTGTGGCAGTGGTTTAAAGTGATTACTGTGACGGTGAAAGGGCCCAAAGGGGCAACTAAGGAGATTCGCAAGGCGGAGTGTTTGCAATGCAAAAAAAATATGGTATGAACAACACTGGTAGTACTTCTCACCTTCTAAAGCATGTTGAAACTTGTTATGAAATTCAACGAGTCAAAGGAATATCATCATCAGGTACGTTGCAATTCCAAGCTAGTAACCAGGCTGATTATGATGTAGTGAGAGGGAGTGGGGGTTATGATCACAATAAATGTCGGGAGATAATTGCAAAGATGATCATGGCTCATGAATTGCCGTTCACGTTTGTAGAATACCATTGGTTTAATGTCCTAATGAGATACAATAATCCCTTGTTTCAAAGAGTGAGTAGAACCACCATAAAAAATGATTGTGTGAAGCTTTTTGAATCTGAAAAAGAGAAGATTAAAAAGGTTTTCAAGTGTGCTAAAATGATATCTCTCACTTCTGATTGTTGGACTTCAAATCAAACCATTGGTTACATGGTTATAACCGCTCATTACATAGATCCAAATTGGCGCAGTTGCAAAAAAGAATCATTAGTTTTATTGAGCTTGCACCACCTCACACCGGTGAGGTAATCTCAGCATTCCATATTGGAATCCCTCGGGAAGTGGGGTATCATAGACAAAATTGGAACAATTACCCTAGACAATGCATCTAATAATGATAAGGTTGCTAGCATTTTGAAGTCCAACTTTGAGGAAACCGGCATGTTGCATTTTAATGGTTATTTCTTTCATGTGAGATGTTGTGCTCACATATTAAACTTGATAGTGCAAGATGGACTTGGTAAAATTCAGGATTGCATTACCAAGATTAGAGAGGGTGTTAAGTACCTTAGAAAATCTCCGGCTAGACTTTTCAGATTTGGAGAACAAGCTATCCAATTAGGTATATCCACTAGGCGATCATTGTGTTCTGATGTGAAAACTAGATGGAACTCAACACATCGCATGCTTCAATCGGCTCTTTATTACAAGAGCACGATTGAAAGATATGCCAAGAGAGATCCATCTTTTAACCGGTTGCCCACGGAGTTGGAGTGGGCAAAAACCGAAAAGGTAGTGAGGTTGCTTGATGTTTTCACTAAAGCTACTAACCTTTTTTCGGGTACCTCCTACCCTACATCAAATCTGTTTTTTAATGAAGTGTTTAAGGTTAAAAGGGCAATATGTGATGCTTATGGCTCGTCTGATTTTTTTTTGAGTGAGATGTCTCAAGTCATGTTTGAGAAGTTTGAAAAGTATTGGGGAGAGGTTAGTCTTTTAATGACTACTGCTTCCATATTAGATCCAAGGTTCAAAATGAATTTGATCGGGTTTTGTTTCAAAAAGTTGTACCAAAGTTATGAGGTTGAGGATCGTATTCAAGAGGTTAGAAGCAAGATTGAGTTGCTTTTTAAGAAATATGAAAGTGATTATGTGGCTTCCAGTAGTGTATCGGGTTCAAGCATGCAACAAGATGGTACCTCTTTAGATATTACCCAACCTGAGGATGATTATTTCAATTTTGTGATTGAAAACCAAATCGAAGAACATCCAAAAACAGATCTTGAGGTGTACTTAGAAGAAAAGGTTCTTGTTGTGGGGCAAGGAGAGAATTTTAATGTGTTGGAGTGGTGGAAAGTTAATTGCGTGAAGTTTCCAATTTTGAGCTTGTTTGCTCGAGATGTCCTTTGCATTCCAATATCAACGGTCGCCTCTGAGTCGGCTTTTAGTGCTGGAGGTCGTGTATTAGATGACTATAGAAGTTCCCTAACTAAAGATATGGTTGAACTTTTGGTTTGTGGAGGTGATTGGATAAGGGCAAGCTCAACTCGACATTGCACACCTTACAAGTAAGAGACGCTTATAATATCTATTGTTCATTTATTTTGCATTTTGTATTTATCTTTTCTTTTTTTCTTAATATTTTCAGCAAGCAGCCAAAGAAGAGGAGAATCTTGAAGTGCAAATACCAACGAAATAACTCGATTAAAGTAACTGTGCCTCATTTACGTAAGCTTATCGATTAGAGTAAGTTAAATATGGCTGAAACCGTGCCTCATTTCTGTTCCTGTGGCAATAATCTATTGGTGAATGTTGGTGAAATATGGCTGACCTGTTGGTGAATGTTGCAATTTTCTCGATCTGTTGGCATGACTTGTTGGTCAATGTTGGCATGACCTCGTTGGTTAATGTTGCAATTTTCCGATCTGTTGGCATGACCTATTGGTGAATGTTGCAATTTTCTGTTCCTGTGGCAATAATCTAGCATGACCTGTTGGTGAATGTTGCAATTTTCTCGATCTGTTGGCATGACTTGTTGGTCAATGTTGGCATGACCTGTTGGTTAATGTTGCAATTTTCGATCTGTTGGCATGACCTATTGGTGAATGTTGCAATTTTCTGTTCCTGTGGCAATAATCTAGCATGACCTGTTGGTCAATGTTGCAATTTTCTGTTCATGTGGCAATAATCTGGCATGACCTGTTGGTGAATATTGCAATTTTCTGTTCTTGTGGCAATATTCGGCATGAACTTGTTTGGTGAATGTTGCAATAATCCGGCATGAACTTGTTTGGGTTTTCGGTAAGGATATACTTGTGTTTTGCCTCGGGTCAATGATGTGTTTCAATAAATATGGCTGAAACCGTGGTACCACTCCTTGATGTTAATCTTGGAAGTAGGCATCTGGTTAAGGATGTCAAGTGTGTTGCTTGAGACCGGTCCAGGCACCGGGTTTCTTTGGGTAGATTTATTATATTAGTTTCTTTCATTTGGTCTTTGTATAATTGTATGGTTCATTTTTGCATATTTTTCAAAAAAAAAAAAAACTTCAAACTTAACGGGGTCTGTTTCTATTTAGGAACAAACAGCCCAAGCTTTGGATGCATGTGAGAGAGTTTTTTAGAAGGCTTTTCCGATTTAGGAACAAATGGATGAAACATTTTAATTTAGGATAGGATTCGGGTTTGCATTTGGCATGAAGTTTCGTGTATTATTTAGTTTAATCTTTGAGTTTGTAATAATTCTAAACAATGAACTATTTGTGTATTGAATGACATGTACTTTTATTTGTTTGTAACGAACTATTGTGGTCTATAGACTTGCAGTTAGTTACTGTGATTGTAGTGATTAATGAACTATTGTGCTTTGATATTTCTAATGAAGTTTGGTTTGATAAATTTGTAATAATTTTGTACTATGTGTGCTTTGGTTTGATTTATTTGTATCATCTCGAACTATTGTGTGCTTTGGTATTTTAGTACTTACTGTGAATCTGGGATTGCATAAATTTGCTTTGGTATTAGCCTATTAGGTGCTTCAAATTATTTTTCAAAATACAGAAATTTCCAGCCATCAGCCTCAAATTCGAATTGTTAACGAACCAAATCGAACTAGTTCGAATTTAAACGAATCGAATTCGAACCTGAGTCTATAGTTCGAAACAGAGTCTTCGAAGCGAACCAGTTCGATTCGAATTTTAACGAACTCGAATTCGAACCTAGCTATATTCGATTTGGTTTGATTCGTTTGCAGCCCTAATATATAGTCAACAAAACTTTACTGAAACCACATGATGTGATATCTATCTTAATGGGGAAAAAGAGCTTGTAGAAATTGTTCACTGTTTTGGCATGAAAGGAGGTGCAAATTCACTTCTATCAATGCTTGAAAATTTTAAATATCCAATAATCAACAATACTCCACTCTCCAAAACAAACTAACTCACTTTCTCATTTTTACTGCAGTGAGGACAACATAGCAAGAGGAGAAATAGTAACTGCATCATTCATGTACAACATTTTTGTGGATGTTGTCAATTCTAAATATTATACTTTTAGTCATCTTGAATTATTACATATTTTGGGTATATATAAAATTTGTTTAGCACTTTTGTTGTGATGTTTTTTGATATTTTGGTACAATGTATGATGATTATACTATTTTTATTAATGCTTATTATATGTGTTATCTTTATATTTCAATGTGTTTATGTAAATTTTGATTCAATGGGAAATGGAAATGTAATAGATTATTAAGTTGGTACTGGGTTGGTACCAGATTGGTACAGGGAGGAGAATTGTAAAATTAGGGTGTGTTGATATATTGCAAATATTATGGTTATTATTTGCATTGGTATATGTATGAAATTATTAAGAACTATGGAGCATGCAAAAAGTATCATTCTTAGCCTTGCATATAGTCATGTGGGACCCATGTGTGTTAGCCTTGCATATAGTTAGGTAGGACCCATGTTCCATAGCCTTGCAAATAGTGAGGTGGGACCCACGTTCGCTTCCCTTGCAAATAATCAGATGGGGTCCACATTGTCTCCCCTTGCAAATGCTAATAATTTGGTCAACTGTGAGGGTAGTTGCATGCGCCGTTGTTGCAAGCGTAGTCTCATGTAACAAGTCAGAAATAAGTTGTTGCATGCGCGTCCTTACAAATACTTAGCAGTTGTGAGGAAGGTTTTTGCAAGGGCACAGTTGCAAGCATAAGCGCATGCAACAGGCCTTTTCAGACTTGTTGCAAGCGTATCTTCATGTAACAAGCCATTTTCTTTCGCATGCTATAAACTCGAATTCTAGTAGTGGAAGTATATGGTGCCACCCGTGCCGTCAGAACCCCTAAATATCCTTCAACAAGGGATAAGTATAGCCTGTACAATCCCATCCCCATTCTCTCCCCAAGCGCGCCAGTTGATCAGCTTAATTTACCAGTAAAAGTTCTTGACACATACTCACAGATGAAGCCTTAATTTGTTCTCCTTTGTTTTTATCCAGCATTGGTATAACTCCTGAATTAAAGCCCTCCAATCAATGTCTGTAGGTGGCTGGCATATATGCTTTGCATCCATTTACCAGAATCTGGGAATCCTTGTTGAACTTGCAGGAGGTTATGCCCACATTGAGCTGCATGCATATATAGTCCATGGTTAATTGCAGGGCTCTAGTTACGGGACCTAGATTGAGGACATGGAGGAGATGACAATTTAAATAGAGGGAAGATAAAAGTATAAAATTATCATAGGAATCCGAAAGACAAAGTTGTTCGCCTCTCAACCGACATCAACATAGAGTTTGAGGCTATGATATCATGTGTGACATCAACAACATGGCAACTCGGAAATGTCGAAGGAGGTAAGCGATATGTAATTTCCGGAGGGTTAAACAGGAATCCGAGTAAGGAGACGGTGAATAATTGGTTTAAGATTGAGAAATGGGAAAATAAAGACTACTGCAAGCTGGTATTCTGTCCGAGTGTGTGTAACACTTGTAAGGTAGTGTGTGGGGATCGATGTGGGTGTTTAATGAAGGTGGCAAGAGGCTGCTTGGCTTGAGTGGTGAGCCTTTCCCAGTTATGTTCAAGAAAACAGATTCATGATTGTAATTTTTAGTAATTAAGTTTTATGTGACAGAAATATATAATATGTGCTGGCATTTTTTCCATAACCAAAAAATTAAATAATATAATGTTAATAATCAAACTGGAAAAAAAAATTCAATCATAACCAGACCGTCTCCCCATTGGGCAGTCTGCCCTACCCACCAAACTGCTCCCCCACCAGCGGTCTACCTGCACCATCGATCGCCCCCCCCACCCAGCGGTCTGAATTTTTTTTTTTTCCTATAAAAACCCCTCTCCCCTCCCCCCACCCACACCAAACCCTAGCCGCCCCTCTCCCCTCCTCCGCCGTTTTTTGTGTCGAAACCACCGGAAACTCCGTTTTGTCGTCCTGAACGCGATATTTCGCACCTTCGTTGCATTTTCGACCCCTCTCTGCTTTCGTTTTCGGGTACAAAATTTTTTGCGAATTTTTATAAATTGTTTCGAATCGTTAGAAATTGTTCATTGGAATTGTTATAAATTAGGTAGAAATTGTTTGATTGGAATTGTTATAAATATTAGAATTGTTAGAATTGTTTGATTGGGTTTGAATTGTTAGATATTATTTGATTGAAATGGTTAGAAATTGTTTGATTGGAATTGTTAGAAATTGTTGATTGGAATTGTTAGAAATTGTTGATTGGAATTGTTATAAATATTAAAATTGTTAGAATTGTTTGATTGGTTTTGAATTGTTAGATATTATTTGATTGAAATGGTTAGAAATTGTTTGATTGGAATTGTTAGAAATTATTGATTGGAATTGTTAGAAATATTCGAATTGTTAGAATTGTTTGATTAGGTTTGAATTGTTAGATATTATTATTATTATTATTATCATTATTTTTTTTATTGTTATTCTTCTTATTTTAATTATTATAATAGTAATTATTATTATTATTATTATTATTATTATTATTATATTATTATTATCATTATCATTTTTTTAATTATTATTCTTCTTATTTTAATTATTATTATTATAATAATAATAATTATTATTATTATTATTATTATTATAATAATAATAATAATTATTATTATTATTATTATTATTATTATTATTATTATTATTAGAATTATTATTTTTTTAATTATTATTCTTCTTCTTTTAATTAATATAATAGTAATTATTATTATTATTATTATTATTATTATTATTATTACTATTATTATTATTATCATTATTATTTTTTTAATTATTATTCTTCTTATTTTAATTATAATAATAATAATTATTATTATTATTATTATTATTATTATTATTATTATTATTATTCTTATTATTATTATTATCATTATTATTATTTTAATTATTATTCTTCTTATTTTAATTATTATAATAGTAATTATTATTATTATTATTATTATTATTATTATTATTATTATTATTATTATTATTATTATTATCATTATTTTTTTTTAATTATTATTCTTCTTATTTTAATTATTATAATAGTAATTATTATTATTATTATTATTATTATTATTATTATTATTATTATTAGTAGAACACATTTGATAATTTTTTTTTTTTGTAAAACTTAATATTTTGAAATGCAGGATGACTAGATCTGGACGATCACGAGATACATCAAACACCGTCAAGAGTTCGCATTCTCACACCGATCTGAGTGGGAGCACAGAGACCACGCATGCGGAGGGTGTCGCTGCAGATACATTCAGTCCCCTCCCATGGCTTCCCTACAGACGTCACCGTGTCTCACTTGCATCGGTAGAGATACGTTGAGTAATTCGAAGAAAATGCAAACATTATGTTTCAAAACACATATAGTTATTTATCTAAAACATTAATAAATGCAGGATGAGACCATGTTGATGGTGCGGCACCGCACGCCCGAGGTACCTGATGAACCTCGGGTTGTACCGGCTAGGCACATTGGAACAACCAATGAGAATTGACCAGGCACTTATGTGCAAACTCGTAGAGAGATGGAGGCCTGAGACGCATTCATTCCATCTTCCCATGGGGGAGATGACAGTGACCCTACAGGATGTCAGTGCCTTATGGGGTCTGCGGATCAATGGCGATCCGGTAGGAGGTGTCTCGGATCATAAGAACCTCAAGCAATTGATCCCAAAACTGTTGGGGACGCATGTGGAGGCAGTGGCCAAGAAGCTCAAGCTAATGGGTGAAGGGGGAGTGAAGCGTTTCTCCAGTTACTGCATTAGTCTTAGGGCTCTCCGGCAGTATGCCGCTGAGATTGCCATCACCCCCCAGACGGCTGACCCGGAGCGCATCAAGAGGTAAGATCAAAATGCATTAAATTAAGATTATTACTTAAAAATACACAGTTTTTTACGTTTTCTTGAAACTGTAGGTACGTTAGAGCATTCGTGCTTGACTTATGTGGTAGCATGATGTTCGTCAATTCCAGCGGTGACTCGGTCCCGATCATGTTCCTCCAGCAGTTGGAGGAACTCGATAAGCCGTCACGATGGAACTGGGGTGGAGCCGTGCTTGCCACCCTGTACAGAGGACTGTGTCACGCATGTCTGGTAAGTTTCCATCAATTAATGTGCTTTACGATTGTTTTTTATTTGATAATAATGAATACACATATAAAATTTCAGAGAGACAGCCCGCAATTCAACGGGCCACTCATGCTACTCCAGCAGTGGTCCTGGTCGCACCTACCGGTCTGCCGACCCATTATTCCTCCATATGTGAGGTGGCACACGGGTGACGACATCGACAGATACCCCCCATATGCTATCATATGGGGTGCTTACCAGCGCTACGAGAATACGCCGAGGGGAGGGACGGCGGGTATCTCGTACGTCCGAAACCAGCTCCAGCTATTGCACCAAGCTAATGTCGAGTGGTTCCCGTATCAGGTGTGGTACCGGTCTCGCATTTTTTGTCGGCTGACGATGGTGCAGAGGGATCTCGGTTTGTACCGGGGTCCACTCGTTTGTTACTGGATAGTTGAGTATCACTATCCTAATCGGGTGCCTCGTCAGTTCGGTTTGGATGCCTTTATTCCTGATGGCCCCATACTTGGTGAGGAGGACATAGAGAAGCTGCACAAGTAAGTATTAATACACACTCAATAACACCCAAAAACTATTGATATTATTTCACTAATTTTGTATAACTAACTTATAATGCAGGACTATCCACAAGAAGACTGAGGTGGATTGGCGTACCCACCATATGGGCTTGTACAGGATTGCCCGCAGGCCTCAGGTCAATTTGTGAGTCCCTTCTGACCCAACGGACGTCAGTTTGGGAGCGGGACCCGGGACATTGAGGTATATGATCTGGTACCAGCGGTGGTGCATGACTACCGTATACTTGTAGGGCGACTACGGTGATTCTCTTCGGCAGAGAATGATGGGTGATTCGAGTAAGACCTATTTGCCGTGGGGCCTGATCAACACTCGAGCGGTAAGTAATAAAGATTATTTGTAATATTATTTTTTTCTCCCTACAACTCATTTCCTAAATGTTATTTACAGGTACTGACGTCAATTCGAGGAATTGCACATAGCTTGGTGTGCATGGCGAGAATTGGTTTCCGGGCGTTCGGGTGCACTGTGCTGCATCACACTGCTCCGATCGTCGAGGATTCCCATTTTGATGGGCGCCTCGTTGGCATGCTGCACGACGCTGGTGAGAACATCAACTGGCGTGAGATCAAGATTGACTCACTAGTTCCGAACCAGCCCAACCAACCCCAGCCTCTCGTACGCGACAAATATCTACCACCACCCCCCGCAGTTATTATAAGTTAATTTTTTTTCATTCACGTCAATTTTGTTTTGAAATGTGTTCTTAAGATGTTCCACTCAAATATTGCAGAAGATAACCCGAATTGGGCGTTCCACGATTGGGTGCTGGACACCAAGAGATGACATGCCTACTACAATCAATATGGAGTGCCAGTGCAGTATGACGAGGTCAGTTGGATCGTGTCTGTATAATTAAATTTTTGTTATTTTGTATAAAGAAAACTAACATTATCTAACTGCAGGATGGTCACCCTACATGGAGTGCCGAGCCCACTTTCACTCCGGCAGACTTCGGTCTCACTAACACTCGGGCAGAGGACGACCAGGAGGCTAGTGGCAGTGGGGCACAGTAGGCTACCTAGTTTGATCCATGGGCGGATGCTGCGTTTGGGACACAGCCACCGACCACGTATACAGGGGACTGGGACAAGCCCACAATATCGATGCCACCCCCAAGGCAGCACGACCACGAGGCTAGTGGCAGTGGGGCACAGCAGGCTACCCAGTTTGATCCATGGCCGAATGATGCGTTTGGGACACAGCCACCGAGCACGTATACACAGGACGACATACATTTTGATTATTCTGATGACGAGGATCCTCCAGAGCCCTCTGAGCCTCCACAGCCTCAGAGACGTGTCCAGCCGCGGAGGGCGTGCGGGGCGCCTCCCAGATTGTCATTGTCCGGTCGTTGTCATCGTCGCTAGTTTTTTATATTCATATTGTAGCCCTTGACAGTATATTTATATTTTCTTTTCTATATTTTATGTTGATCAGACGTTATTTGGTTATTTTATTTACTTATATTTTCGTTTCTATATTTTATGTTGACCAGACATTATTTGGTTATTTTGTTCACTCGACCAAATTCGTCGTTATTTTGTTCACAAGGAAATACAATCATATAATCACAAGAAAATACAAAAAATACAATATAAATTACAAGCATATACGATATAAATTACAAGCAAATACATAAAATACAATATAAAATACAAAAATACAAAAAAAAAAAAGTAGACTGCCCCCCCGGGAGGCGGTCTGATGACCAGGGAAGACCGCCCAATGGGGGGGTTGGTGGGTAAGGCAGACCGCCCAATGGGGGGCGGTCTGGTTATGATTGAAAATTTTTTCCCAGTTTGGTTATTAATATTATATGATTTAATTTTTTTATTATGGAAAAAAATGTCGGTAATATGTGCTAGCAGACTGTATTTTGCAATATGAATAAAATGGAATAAAAAAAAATTTATTGTTCCTTGTCTTCTTAAATACTCAATGGTTATAGATTATAATATATATATATATATATATATATATATATATATATATATATATATAGGAAATTGCTAATATGCTACGCGTAGCTAAGAGACCTCCGTGCTACGGCTCAAAATTTGAATTTTCAAAATCCTAACGGTTGATCCAAACCGTTAGATATGTTCTACATATTGAAATATACTTGGAGACCAAATTTTATATTTTTTGGATTTTTTTTACTATTTATTAAGCCACTTTGAAAATCGCTGATCCAACGGTGGCTTAACCAAACAGTGAAACCATTGGATCAGCGATTTTCAAAGTGGCTTAATAAATAGTAAAAAAATTCCAAAAAATGTAAAATTTGGTCTCCAAGCACATTTCAATATGTAGAACACATCTAACGGTTCGGATTGACCATTAGAATTTTGAAAACACAAATTTTGAGCCGTAGCACGGAGGGGCTCTTATATATATATATATATATAGGACCGGGCTACGGTGCTACGCGTAGCATAGAGGACCTCCATGCAACGGCTTAAAATTTGTGTTTTCAAAATTCTAATGGTAGATCCGAACCGTTAGATGTGTTTTCCATATTGAAATGTGCTTGGAGACCAAATTTTACATTTTTTGGAATTTTTTTACTATTTATTAAGTCACTTTGAAAATCACTGATCCAGTGGTCCATAAATGTTTACTGTTCATCCGAATTTTCAGATTTTCAAAGTGGCTTAATAAATAGTAAAAAAATTCCAAAAAATATAAAATTTGGTCTCCAAGCACATTTCAATATGTAGAACACATCTAACGGTTTGGATCGACCGTTAGGATTTTGAAAATTAAAATTTTGAGCCGTTGCACGGAGGTCTCTATACTACGCGTAGCATATTAGCCAAAACCTATATATATATATATATACACATACAATAAATTAAGCAAATTCATGCTAACTTGTAAAATTTTAATACTTGAAACTAAAGCATGTATTGTGAAACTCGCAATTGTCAAATTTTGCTGAAAGAGAAAATGAAAAAGAAATGAAATATTTGAATGAAACCCCGTTGCAATGGAATTCATATTTACCTGAGCTAACAGAAATTTTGCGTTAGATCCACACCGTCCGATCTGCTTTGGCAATGTGATGAAGGGGCTGTGCATTCCAGTGTTGTAAAAAACGGACTTAACGGCCGATTAATCGGCCGTTTAATCGGAAACGGCGGCCAAACCGTTCCGAATACGCTTAACGGATGCCTGTTGGCGGAAAAAAACGATTAATCGGTCGTTTTTTCGATTAATCGGCCGTTTTCCGTTTAATCGGCCGTTTATTCCCGTTTATTCCCGTTTTTTTCCGTTTATTCCCGTTTTTTTCCATTTATTCCAGTGAATTTTTTTTTTTTTTTATTATTGTGTGTGATAATAAGGTTTATAAATCATGTATTGTAGTTTTATTTGTGCTTGGATATTCATCCAATATTTTTTATATATGTTTTTTTTTTTCTTGCTTACTTTGAAATTGATTAATTACTCTATTATTTATATACCATATATTTTTTTTACTTACTAATATAATTTTTTCAATTAGTACGACATGTTTATTTATAAAATTATGTTATTATCATAAATTAAATTTAGTGATTTTATGTTGGAATGTTTTCTTTCTTTCAAATAATATGTTATTAGTATTTGAAAAAGCTTAATTCTCAAATTTATTTTTCATTAAATAAATGTGTTACTTAAACATGGAAAATGATTACGTGTTATGAAGAAATAAGCATAGTATCATGTTATAATAATAAAACTAACTTAAATTAAGTTTATTTGATAAGTTTAATGAGTTAAATAAATAATTTTTAATAAATTATGATATATATACATAAATTTAATAAAAACGTTAAATTGTCCGCGTAATTCCGATTAATCGGCCGTATACCGATTAATCGCTTGGCGGTACCCCGTCCGTCCGACGACCGCATACCGTTATTTACAACACTGGTGCATTCCACCTCACATCTAAACTCAAAGTTTCCGTTACCTCAGAGGATTCAGACTGGTTGCAATGCAAGTCGCAAAAGAAACATCTTCCAATTTTGGAAGGTATCCGAGACGAATAGAGGATGCGAGCTCTATTGGGTTAAAAAATAATTCGGATCTACATCCACATTGAAGAAGCACTCTTCAGTCTTCACTCCGCAATTGAAAATCTCTTCTCTACTCCTGCAAACAAGATTCAACACTAAACCATCACATATTCACATCTAACTTGGTTTTACTTTTATCATGAAAGCCAAGGCAGCCAAAGGTTTGCGTGGTCACCTCGAAAGATTGGTACTAAAGAGAATTCAAGCTCGAGAGATCTTTCAGCTGCCAGAGGCTGAGTCTCTCTTCCATCGTCTCCTCTCGCCACAAAACACTCCAGCCGCTACTCAACCGTACTTAACCTCTTTAATTGCTTGAAGTGTACCAGAGATGGAGGTGTCTCTCCCACCATACGTACCTTCGGTCTTGTCATAGATTGCTGCCGTCGTATGGGCCGACCGGATCTCGCATTCTGTGTGCTTGGTCAGTCCTTGAGAGAAGGATGTGGTGTTGATACCATCATGTTCGGCTCCCTGATTAAGGGACTCTGTTCATTGAAACAGATTGGGCTTGCTGGTAAGGTGTTTGCTAAATGCCTCTCATCGGATGCACTCCTAATTTGGTGATATATAACACTTTAATTGAAGGGCTTTCCAGCGTTGGTCATACCAGACTTGGGCTTGAGCTATGTCGTCAGATGGCTAGAGGAGAGGGTAGTTGCAAACCTGATGTTATTACTTATAACAGTCTAATCCATGGCTTTTGCAAAGGGGGTGAGATTGATATGGCGATAGAGATCTTTAAAGAGATGGCTGCTCAAAAATTGAGGCCCGACGTGATCACTTGTAACATTCTCATAGATGGCCTGTGCAAAAATGGAGATGTTATTACAGCACGGAAGGTGTTTGATGAAATGTCTACTTGTGGACTTGTTCCAGATTTGCAAACCTACAACAGTCTTATTCATGGTCTCTGCAGCCAGGGTGGCATTGATTGTGCTTTGAGGATATTTGATGAAATGGTTGCTAAAGGCATTGTTCCAAATGTGATCACCTACAACATACTCATTCATGGTTTTTGTAGCCAGGGCAACATGCATAGTGCATTGAGGATGTTTGATGAAATGGTTGTGAAAGGGGTTGCTCCCGATACCTATACCTACAATGGTCTCATTCTTGGATTTTGTGGACTTGGTGATATCAAAAAGGCTTTTGAAATATATGACAAATTAGTCGGCTGTGGGATTCAAGCAAATAAATTGACATATAATACCTTAATAGATGGTTGTTGCAAAGAGGGGGCATTCTTGCATGCTTCAAACCTTCTTCAAGAGATGATAGAGAAAGGGGTAATGCCAGATGTTGTCACATATAATTCTATTATCCACGGGATTTCAGCTGTCGGTGACTGGAACCGTGCCACTGGAATATTCCGTGATATGGTAAGTCAAGGCATTTCACCTGATGTAGTGACTTTCGGTGCATTAATAGATTCCTTGTGCAAACAAAGATTAACTTGTGAAGCAGAGAAGGTGGTCTGTTTTATGGAGGAAAGAGGGGTCAATCCTAATGTAATTATTTACACAGCACTGTTGCAGGGTTATGTGCTAGAGGGCCATCTCAATGAAGCAGCAGGTTTATTAGAAAGTATGGGTTCCAAAGGCATTATGCCGAACCAATACAGTTACAGTATTTTAATCAACAGTTATTGTAAAAATGACAGAATCAGTGAGGCTCTACATTTGGCCGAGAAAATTATGGAGCAAGGCCTTAAGCCTGATGATGTCATCATTGACATACTTCTAAATGCATTAAGCAATCATGAGAATCCGGATGAAATGAAGAAACTTATTTCTGAGATGAGAGATGTAACAAAACATGTAGATGAAAACCAATAGTTGTCAGATTTTTTGTATTGCATAATTTGCAGGTAAAAGTAATGTAATGTGGTACTGGGATTATAATGGTGCTGGTCATAGCTGAGTTTGTGGGAAGGCTTATTTGAGTATTTGTTATTTTGGTCAGGTTGGGATGTTTCTCTCCGAGTGGTGAACACATTCTATATAGGAGGTGGGACCGGTATGGAGTTGTTTAGCGTTGGATTATGAGAATCAATGATGTTTGATAGTCAGACTAGATAAGCTTCTCAAGGGTTTGAATTTTTTTTTTTTTTTTTTTTTTTTTTATAGTTGAAGGCAAATGTCGACAGCAATTATATTTATAAGAAAAGTTTAATTTAATACAATATCCACCCAACCTATCTATACAACAGTTTGAAATTTGGGGGCGCTCAATTAGATTTTGATTATTTCTTAAATATGGGTATTCAATTTTATATATACTATGTTGTTGTGTTAAACATAGCATTTTAGATGTAAAATTGTGATCATTGGTTGTTAAATTGGTAATTGTTATTGGTAAAAATAAAAGATTTTTAATAGGGAGACATTTTTGCAAGTAGTATTTGCACTCATTCCGAATACTGTAAGAATTTCACTTTTCCATGCCAGTATTCTATTACTGTTCTATTTTTACTATTGGAATAGCATTATCTTTTGGGGATTCAATCTGTGATTAAGTTGGATATTTAGGCATGTACTTTTTATGCTGACTCACTTCAATTAGTCCACAATTGCTGGTTAGTATTGATTGGAGGGCTCATTTGGATATTATGGATATTTGGGGGACTTGCAAAGTATCCAAATTTCAGGTGCATGCATATCACACACAATTTTAGCTAACATAGCTCTAGTGCACCAACTGGCATATGATGGTTTCTCTTATTCTGCCTTTCCACCTTTGAATGATGCTCCTCAACAAAGTTAAATTTTGGGGGTCTTCTCAGTAATTTTTGTTTTTTTTTTTTTGGGTTCAAATTTTGTGGGTCTTTTTGGTACATTTTTTTTTTTTTTTATAAGTTCTTACCTCCTTTACTGTATGTTTTTAGCTGATGTTTCCTGGTACTATAGTTATTCTGTATTTTTTTTTTTGCCTGGGGTACTCATTTTATTATGCTCCTCGTTTTTCTGTCAATTACTGGTTTCATTTACTCATGTATAGTTTAGTAACAGGAGGGCAATGCTATTCAGGTTCTAATTGTCAGTGAAATGTTTCCAGGTTCTAATTGTCAGTGAAATTAAAATTGGAAAAGTGAAACTAAAATTATTGAAAAAATAATTTTAAATTGCTAACATACACAAATAAATTCAATTTTTTTTAATGATGAAATCATGAAAATGAAAATTCTCAACGCTTAAGAAAAACAAATTATCAACAAACAAAAATTGTTGATGCATAGTACCTAGGACCATCTAATATCTATTAGAAACATTGAATATATATTTTAGCATGCAAATTAACATTTTTTGTTATTGAGAATATCATGATAAAACAAACAAGGACAATATCCTTATTTTCACTAAAGAAATATACCCTCATGTCGATTCGATATGTTTTAAAGTCAAGTTCACAAGAGGTTTGGTGAACTTAGGAGCACCCTAGTTCTACTCCTATAGTTATTCTGTATATATTTTGTTATTGAAAATTCCAAAGGTACTCTCTCATCTATTTGGGTTCAAATTTTTTTTCGGATCTTCACTCTTGACTGTAGTCTCTATTCTCTAATACCCAAATCTTCACTTTTCCCTCTCTATTCTTCCTGCGAACAAGATTCAACGCTAAAAACCTCACTTTCTTTTAATTTAATTATGGGTAGTCACCTGGAGAGATTGGTACTAAAGAGAATTCAAGCTGGAGAGAACATTCAGCTCCAGGAGGCCATGTCTCTCTTCCATCGCCTCCTCTCGCCACAAAATCACCTGCCATCCATTCTTACCATCAACAACCTTCTTGCCTTCATTGCCAAAAAAACAAAACACTGTGACCGCTACTCAACTGTACTCAACCTCTTTAATAGCTTAAAGTGTAGCAGAGATAGAGGCATCTCTCCTACCCACCATACCTTTGGCCTCGTCATAGATTGCTGCCGTCGTATGGGTCGACCGGATCTCGGATTCTGTGTGCTTGGTCAGTCCTTGAGAGAAGGATGTGGTGTTAATACCATCATGTTCGGCTCCCTCATCAAGGGACTTTGTGTATTGAAGCAGATCGGGCTTGCTGGTAAGGTGTTTGCCAAAATGCCTCTCATCGGATGCACTCCTAATTTGGTGATATATAACACTTTAATTGAAGGGCTTTCCAGCGTTGGTCATACCAGGCTTGGGCTTGAGCTGTGTCGTCAGATGGCAAGAGAAGAGGGTAGTTGCAAACCTGATGTTATTACTTACAGCAGTCTAATCCATGGCTTTTGCAAAGGGGGTGAGATTGATATGGCGATAGAGATCTTTAAAGAGATGGCTGCTCAAAAATTGAGGCCCAACGTGATCACTTGTAACATTCTCATAGATGGCCTGTGCAAAAATGGAGATGTTATTACAGCACGGAAGGTGTTTGATGAAATGTCTACTTGTGGACTTGTTCCCAATTTGCGTACCTACAACAGTCTTATTCATGGTCTCTGCAGACAGGGTGACATAGATAGTGGTTTGAGGATATTTGGTGAAATGGTTGCTAAAGGCATTGTTCCAGATGTGATCACCTACAGCATTCTCATTCATGGTCTGTGTAGCCAGGGTAACACTAATAGTGCTCTCAGAATATTTGATGAAATGGTTGTGAAAGGAGTTGCTCCTAATGTCTATACCTACAATGGTCTTATTCTTGGATTTTGTAGATTGGGTGATATCAACAAGGCTTTTGAAATATATGACAAATTAGTTGGCTTTGGGCTTCAAGCTAATGAGTTCATATTTTGTTTTTCTGGGTCACAAGCAATATTTTGTTTCTTCTGATGTGGGTGGCGGGAAAATGCAATGGTATGCTTTTCACAATGAACCAGCTGGTGGCACTGATCCTGAAAATGGTACATTTGCTAATATATATATATTGATTCCTATAGAAGGTTTCAATGTCAGTGTGAAATAAAAAAAAAATGTAATTCATCATGATTTGACCAGATATGTACATCAATTTACTCGCACTTAGTCAGGACTTCTGAAATTAAGCCTATCTCACCTCACTGGTACTAAACATCCATTACGGTGCTACTAACTGAAAATACCTCCATACGGATTTTGCTACATGAAAATAATAGTATACTACAACTGAAAATAGATTCAAACAGAAGTCGTATTAGTGCAACACGTGTGAAAATTTTATTGACTAACCCATCAAATTTGTACCTAATTGACCTGAAACCTGAACTGCTGAAAACCCCAACTAAAGCCTTAAATGCATCATAGAACCACCAACATGCTTCAAATAAAAAATGTTGAGACAGCAAATTCAATAACATGATTTTTTATTATTATTATATATCTGATGCTTTTGTAGGTAAAAAGAAGAGGTTACTTGATATTTTTGGAGACTGGTGTGACAATGTAGTAGACTTGATAAAGGCGACAGATGAAGAGGCAATACTTAGACGTGACATTTACGATCGTGCCCCTACTATAACTTGGGGAAAAGGCCGCGTCACTCTACTTGGAGATTCCATTCATGCCATGCAACCCAACCTGGGCCAAGGTGGTTGTATGGCCATAGAGGTAAATTACAAATTAGGTCCACATCACATTCAGCGAGTAATTTGCAGAAAGACCCGTGTTTCAAATAACATTTGTAACTTTTGGAATTCAACTAGTAGCTCAAGCGGTAACCCACTAGAATAACTTTCGAAGGATCTTGGGGGTTCATGCCCCAGGGAGCACACTATGGTGAGAGATTTGCGAGCCTTCTCCTTCGCTAAACAAAAAATAACAAAAAAAATATTATTATCTTTTGATAATAATGAAGGTTTTTTTTTTTTTTTTTTGCCAATTTGCAAATCAACCGAACAAATGTGTATTTAGATGTGACTTATTTGGGCCATACTTTTGTGAATTATTAAGATGCAGAGTCAAGTTCAATATTTGAACACACAAAACAATTTTTAAAGTCAATAACCAAGAATTTTTTTTGTGAGACTCAGAAATGCCACTGAGATAAAGAAGCATGGTATCTGAGCATAAACATTTTCACTGAAAATTTGCAGGATAGTTATCAACTTGCTGTAGAGCTTGAGAAGGCTTGGGTAGAGAGTTCCAAGGCTGGTACACCTGTGGACGTTTCTTCATTAAAGCGGTAATTTTGAACATTATTTTTTCTTTTAAATCATTAGGCTTTGTATATTTGTATGAAAATAATTAAGAGCCAGCAGGGAAAAAGAAATGCATGAACTCATATCCAAACTAGCAAACAAGTAAACCCGCTTTCTAAATTTGACCCCCATTTAATCTAAAAACCCCTTTAAACTTGTACAATATATTATAATATTAAAGATACAATTGCTTTATGTATGTTGAATTTGACCCCCATCGATTAAAATGTTATATTTTCATTTACTAGAAATCTTCATGTGCATATTTACTGCCAGAGATTAAAATCTTGCCTCTGCCTCTGTACTTATACTGACCTTCTTCTTTTTTGCTGTCATGCTTTGAATTTAGTTATGAAGAGGAGAGAAGACTTCGTGTCGCAATTATACATGGAATGGCAAGAATGGCTGCCATCATGGCTACTACTTATAGACCCTATTTGGGGGTTGGCTTGGGCCCTTTGTCCGTAAGTTATAACCCAAAAATCAACCAAATTAACTTTAATGAACCCTCCTAATGCAATTTGCAAGGGTATAATCAACCCAAGTTTTCCTAATTTACGAGGTTTTTTTGCAATTAATCTGCTCAAACTTACCTAACCAAGCACGCCATAGTGCAATTGCTCCTCACTTGTGATTAAATACTGTGATGGTTTTATTGTATGATTTTCATACTTGTTAAAAAATTTGATGTTTCAGTTTTTGACAAAGCTGAGGATACCACACCCAGGCCGCGTTGGTGGGAGGTTTTTCATAAAAATTGGAATGCCTCTAATGCTAGTTGGGTTCTTGGTGGGAACAGGTACTTCTATTTTATTTTATTTTAACAATAGTACAGCTCTACCAAATAGGCTGTTCCATAGTATACCTCTTTTGGTCTATATAACCGTAACATTGTTTGCCAAACAGGCTTCTTTATTAAATGCACAGTACCTGATCAGGAGATACCAGTATGAACCTTTAATGTAGATTCGGACCACCAATTTATTTTAGGTTTCTTCTAATAAATAGTTAAAGAAAAAACTTTTTATTTTGTTTTCCAGCACAAAACTTGAAGGGAGACCCTTAAGCTGCCGGCTCTCTGACAAGGTATACTCCAAGTACCTTGATATGACAAAATCTTTTATTTTTATATTTTTTAATTTGTATAAAAATACTGTAAAATTGTGAACTTGTATAAAATCATCTGGTTATGTATTTAATTTATAAACATTTCTAAAGGCAAGTGACCAGCTTAAGAAATGGTTTGAAGATGATGATGCATTGGAGCAGGCTCTCAATGGAGAGTATGACATTTTTTCTCGTTTCAATATTTCTTTTGACACCATTGCATTTGTCAATTTCATCCTGTATTTTGTGACTGTCAGAATGCATAAGCTGCATAATTTTGCATGTACCATTCTGTTTTAAGTGCCCGAAATAATTATAACTAGAGTAGGGTTCAAATGCCTCATTTCTTTCATGCCTCAATCGTGCCTCACATTCTTATCCCCGTTTTCAAGTCCAAACAGTCAATGCAGACTGCTCAACATGATCTCTATATTAAAATGTGCTTAGAGACCAAATTTTGTAATTTTTGGAATTTTTCTACTAATTTTTTAGATAGGTACAAAATAAAAAAAATTCAGAACATTCTGGACCATCCAAAAACAGTGATTCTGTATTTATTTAAAAAATGAGTCAAAAATTTCCAAAAAAATATAAATTTGGTCCTCAAGGACGTTTTAATATGGAGATTATGTTGAGTGGTTCAGATTTACTGTTTGGACTTCAAAAAAGGAGATGAGTAACATGATTGAGGTATTTGAGCCCTGCTCTTATAACTAATACCCATTAAGTAGAAAACTCAACTGGAATATGCTGTGGCTACAGTTGACTATTTGGCAGAGAAGATAAATTGACTTTATTAATTTACTGTTTGTGCAGGTGGTACCTCTTCCCAGTAAATAGTGGAAATAGTGATGCAACTGGACCAATCCATTTGATAAAGGACGAAAAGATGCCTATATCTGTCGGGTACTGCAATTGTTTTAGATCATTGTCTTCCTATAAACTGCACATGTTATCCTAAGTTCTACAACTCTTTTAAGTTCCTTTTTTCTTTCCTACTTGGACAAAAACAGAACATGCAGATTTCTTGTTGTTTGTTTTTCCTTACTATTTCCTTATTATATGCAGAAATCGGTCAGATGCTAGCAATTCAGGGTTCTCTTTAGTCTTGTCTTCTCCACAGGTATATCTCTCTCTGCCCTCGACAATGTATTTTATTTAGATGTACCACTGTTCAATTAGGCCTCAATGAACTTTCAGTTTGAAGCGGAATTTCAATTCGATTTGGATTATACTCACTGTTGTTTGATGTTGAATTTTAAGAAAGCGCAATTGTATCCCCAGTTGTGTAGTCGAAAACCAATGAGCCGTGACTCAATAAATTTTGTTGGAACATGGTGGCAGCGGGTTTAATTTCGTTTATAAATTTTGACTTATTTTGGGTGAGAGCTTCCATTGATTTCTTCCAAATGTGTGATTGAAGTGACTCTCCATTTAAATGCAGGTATCAGAAAAACATGCATGTATAACTTGCAAAAATAATGTCTTTTACTTGACCGATTTGAGAAGTGAGCATGGCACCTGGGTTACCGAGTAAGTGTTTGCATATGATGAAATATTTGTTTACAATACTTCTAGATCTTAAGTTTATGTTATATTTACCTTGTTTTCAATTATCTTTATCTACTCAGCATTGAGGGGAGGAGGTACCGAATCCCACCAAATTTTCCTGTGCGGTTTCATCCCTCTGATGTAATTGAATTTGGATCTGACAAAAAGGTACATATTGTTCTTCACAATTTTTGTTTTTTCATCCATGCTGAGAAATGGTACAAAGAATTTGAATTTGAAAAAACTGAAGTATGATGTGCATGTTTCTAATGTTAAACACATTTTTCGACTATGTAGGCAATGTTTCGAGTTAAGGTTTTGACGAAACCATCTGAGAACTCGAATGATGCACAACAAATGCTACAGGCTGCATGACAACTGATTTACTATGAGGATCTGTTTTGTACCAATTTTACTGTACAGCATCCTACAACACATTTCTGTTGTAACATATAAAAATGGAAAATATTTAAAAAAAAAAAAAAGGAAAATGTGTAGTGTAATATTCCCATTTATTACCTTCTTAGAAAATCTGTAATTTTTGATAGATTAGAAGCATAGTTCATAGTTGCTTGTATATTTTTGTACCATATTTATCTCAGTATGCTATAAACTATATGTTTCATATGGATATATTCAATTGAGAGGGACTTCTATCTCTGAACCTCTGTGACCAAACACATTTTTATGATTACATTGGAGCTATGAATCAAATTAATAAAAAGAATGATCAACAATGCGTTTAAAATATATGCGTTTAAAAAGAATGATCAACAATACTTTTACCTGCAAATTATGCAATACAAAAAATCTGACAACTATTGGTTTTCATCTACATGTTTTGTTACATCTCTCATCTCAGAAATAAGTTTCTTCATTTCATCCGGATTCTCATGATTGCTTAATGCATTTAGAAGTATGTCAATGATGACATCATCAGGCTTAAGGCCTTGCTCCATAATTTTCTCGGCCAAATGTAGAGCCTCACTGATTCTGTCATTTTTACAATAACTGTTGATTAAAATACTGTAACTGTATTGGTTCGGCATAATGCCTTTGGAACGCATCCTTTCTAATAAACCTGCTGCTTCATTGAGATGGCCCTCTAGCACATAACCCTGCAACAGTGCTGTGTAAATAATTACATTAGGATTGACCCCTCTTTCCTCCATAAAACAGACCACCTTCTCTGCTTCACAAGTTAATCTTTGCTTGCACAAGGAATCTATTAATGCACCGAAAGTCACTACATCAGGTGAAATGCCTTGACTTACCATATCACGGAATACCCCAATGGCACGGTTCCAGTCACCGACAGCAGAAATCCCATAGATAATAGAACTATATGTGACAACATCTGGCATTACCCCTTTCTCTATCATCTCTTGAAGAAGGTTTGAAGCACGCAAGAAGGTCCTCTCTTTGCAACAACCATCTACTAAGGTAGTATATGTCAATTTATCTGCTTGAAGCCCACAGCCAACTAATTGGTCATATATTTCAAAAGCCTTTTTGATATCACCAAGTCCACAAAATCCAAGAATGAGACCATTGCAGGTATAGGTATCGGGAGTAAGCCCTTTTGCAACCATTTCGTCAAACATCCTCAGAGCACTATGCATGTTGCCCTGGCTACAAAGACCATGAATGAGTATGTTGTAGGTGATCACATCTGGAACAATGCCTTTAGCAACCATTTCATCAAATATCCTCAAAGCACAATCAATATCATCCTGGCTGCAGAGACCATGAATAAGACTGTTATAGGTATGTAAATCGGGAACAAGTCCACAAGCTGGCATTTCATCGAACACCTTCCGTGCTGTGACAACATCTTCATTTTTGCACAGGCCATCAATGATAATGTTACAAGTGATCACGTTGGGCCTCAATTTTTGAGCAGTAATCTCTTTAAAGACCTCTACCGCCATATCAATCTCACCCTCTTTGCAGAAGCCATGGATTAGAGTGTTGTAAGTAATAATATCAGGTTTGCAGCTAACATCTTCTCTTGCCATCTGACGACACAGCTCAAGCCCATGTCTGGTTTCACCAGTGCTGCAAAGACCTTCAATAAGTGTGCTGTAAATTATTAAATCAGGAGTGCATCCCATTAGAGGCATTTTGGCAAACACCTTACCAGCAAGCCCGATCTGCTTCAATACACAAAGTCCCTTGATGAGGGAGCCGAACATGATAGTATTAACACCACATCCTTCTTTCAAGGACTGACCAAGCACACAGAATCCGAGATCCGGTCGACCCATACGACGGCAGCAATCTATGATGAGGCCGAAGGTATGGATGGTAGGAGAGATGCCTCTATCTCTGCTACACTTTAAGCTATTAAAGAGGTCGACTACTGTTGAGTAGCGGTCACAGTGTTTTGTTTTTTTGGCAATGAAGGCAAGAAGTTTGTTGATGGTAAGAATGGATGGCAGGTGATTTTGTGGCGAGAGGAGGCGATGGAAGAGAGAGACGGCCTCCTGGAGCTGAATGTTCTCTCCAGCTTGAATTCTCTGTCGTACCAATCTCTCCAGGTGACTACCCATAATCAAATTAAAAGAATGTGAGGTTTTTAGCGTTGAATCTTGTTCGCAGGAAGAATAGAGAGGGAAAAGTGAAGATTTGGGTATTAGAGAATAGAGACATATATTAGAGAATACAGTGAAGAGTGAAGATCCGAAAATTTTCAATTGGTAGATAGATCCGAAAAAAAATTTGAACCCAAATAGATGAGAGAGTACCTTTGGAATTTTCATTTTCATTTTCATCTAGTTTTCTTTAAACAATTTGGAGTAAACTCGGGTGGTATAAATAAGCACCAATTTTTGATTTATTTATAATAGAAGAACTAGATTATTGTCCTACTAGATTTATTGTTTAGTGCAATAAACCATTGTCCAAGTATTATTAATAAACCATTAAAATATATAAAGGCTTTCAATAAAAAAAAAAGGTAATCTATTGGCACAAACCTACTCAACTTTCATTAATTATAATTAATTTAATGGACATTGGGAGCCATTTTTTCCCTGTCGCCCCTCTCGACATGAGGGTATATTTTTTAGTGAAAATAAGGATATTGTTCTTGTTTGTTTTATCATGATATTCTCAATAACAAAAAATGTTAATTTGCATGCTAAAATATATATTCAATGTTTCTAATAGATATTAGATGGTCCCAGGTACTATGCATCAACAATTTTTGTTTCTTTTTTTTTTTTTTTTTTCTTTTGTTGATAATTTGTTTTTCTTAAGCGTTGAGAATTTTCATTTTCATGATTTCATCATTAAAAAAAATTGAATTTATTTGTGTATGTTAGCAATTTAAAATTATTTTTTCAATAATTTTAGTTTCACTTTTGCAATTTTAATTTCACTGACAATTAGAACCTGGAAGCATTTCACTGACAATTAGAACCTGAATAGCATTGCCCTCCTGTTACTAACTATACATGAGTAAATGAAACCAGTAATTGACAGAAAAACCAGGAGCATAATAAAATGAGTACCCCAGGCAAAAAAAAAATATACAGAATAACTATAGTGCCAGGAAACAACAAACAAAAAACATCAGCTAAAAACATACAGTAAAGGAGGTAAGAACTAAAAAAAAAAAAAAAATGTACCAAAAAGACCCACAAAATTTGAACCCAAAAAAAAAAAACCAAAATTTAACTTTGTTGAGGAGCATCATTCAAAGGTGGAAAGGCAGAATAAGAGAAACCATCATATGCCAGTTGGTGCACTAGAGCTATGTTAGCTAAAATTGTGTGTGATATGCATGCACCTGAAATTTGGATACTTTGCAAGTCCCCCAAATATCCATAATTTCCAAATGAGCCCTCCAATCAATACTAACCAGCAATTGTGGACTAATTGAAGTGAGTCAGCATAAAAAGTACATGCCTAAATATCCAACTTAATCACAGATTGAATCCCCAAAAGATAATGCTATTCCAATAGTAAAAATAGAACAGTAATAGAATACTGGCATGGAAAAGTGTAATTCTTACACTATTCGGAATGAGTGCAAATACTACTTGCAATACTAAAATGTCTCCCTATTAAAAATCATTTATTTTTACCAATAACAATTACCAATTTAACAACCAATCATCACAATTTTACATCTAAAATGCTATGTTTAACACAACAACATAGTATATATAAAATTGAATACCCATATTTAAGAAATAATCAAAATCTAATTGAGCGCCCCCAAATTTCAAACTGTTGTATAGATAGGTTGGGTGGATATTGTATTAAATTAAACTTTTCTTATAAATATGATTGCTGTCGGCATTTGCCTTCAACTATAAAAAAAAAAAAAAAAAAAAAATTCAAACCCTTGAGAAGCTTATCTACTCTGACTATCAAACATCATTGATTCTCATAATCCAACGCTAAACAACTCCATACCGGTCCCACCTCCTACATAGAATGTGTTCACTACTCCGAAAGAAACATCCCAGCCAGACAAAAATAACAGAGACTCAAATAAGCCTTCCCACAAACCCGGCTATGACCAGCACCATTATAATCCCAGTACCACATTACATTACTTTTACCTGCAAATTATGCAATACAAAAAATCTGACAACTATTGGTTTTCATGTTCATGTTTTCTTCCATCTCTCATCTCAGAGATAAGTTCCTTCATTTCATCCGGATTCTCATGATTGCTTAATGCATTTAGAAGTATGTCAAACGTGACATCATCAGGCTTAATGCCTCCCTCCATCATCTTCTCGGCCAAATGTAGAGCCTCATTGATTCTGACATTTTTACAATAGCCGTTGATTACGGTATTATAACTGTATTGGTCTGGCTTAATGCCTTTTAAAGCCATACTTTCTAATAAACCTGCTGCTTCATTGAGATGGCCCTCTAGCACATAAACCTGCAACAGTGCTGTGTAAATAATTACATTAGGATTGACCCCTCTTTTCTCCATAAAACAGACCACCTTCTCTGCTTCACAAGTTAATCTTTGTTTGCACAAGGAATCTATTAATGCACCGAAAGTCACTACATCAGGTGAAATCCCTTGATTCACCATATCGCGGAATACCCCAATGGCACGGCTCCAGTCACCGACAGCTGAAATCCCGTGGATAATAGAACTGTATGTGACAACATCTGGAATCACCCCTCTATCTATCATCTCCTGAAGAAGCTCCGAAGCACGCAAGAAGGACCCCTTTTTGCAACAACCATCTATTAAGGTGTTATATGTGAACTCATTAGCTTGAAGCCCAAAGCCAACTAATTTGTCATATATTTCAAAAGCCTTTTTGATATCACCAAGTCCACAAAATCCAAGAATAAGACCATTGTAGGTATAGACAGTAGGAGCAAACCCTTTCACAACCGTTTCATCAAACATCCTCAATGCACTATGCATGTTGCCCTGGCTACAAAAACCATGAATGAGTATGTTGTAGGTGATCACATCTGGAACAATGCCTTTAGCAACCATTTCATCAAATATCCTCAAAGCACAATCAATATCATCCTGGCTGCAGAGACCATGAATAAGACTGTTATAGGTATGTAAATTGGGAACAAGTCCACAAGCTGGCATTTCATCGAACACCTTCCGTGCTGTGATAACATCTCCATTTTTGCACAGGCCATCTATGAGAATGGTACAAGTGATCACGTTGGGCCTCAATTTTTTAGCAGCCATCTCTTTAAAGACCTCTACCGCCATGTCAATCTCACCCTCTTTGCAAAAGCCATGGATTATTATGCTGTAAGTAATAACATTTGGCTTGCAATTAACCTCTTCTTTTGCCATCTGACGACACAGCTCAAGCCCAAGACTGGTTTCACCAGTGTTACAAAGACCTTCAATAAGCGTTCTGTAAATTATTAAATCAGGAGTGCATCCCATGAGAGGCATTTTAGCAAACACCTTACCAGCAAGCCCAATGTGCTTCAATACACAAAGTCCCTTGATGAGGGAGCCGAACATGATGGTATTAACACCACATCCTTCTTTCAAGGACTGACCAAGCACACAGAATGCGAGATCTGGTCGACCCATATGACGGCAGCAATCTATGACGAGACCGAAGGTATGGATGTTGGGAGAGACGCCTCCATCTCTGGTATGCTTCAAACGATTAAAGAGGTTGAGTACAGTTGAGTAGCGGCTTGAGTGTTTTGTTTTAGCAATGGAGAGGAGAAGTCGATTGATGGTAAAAATGGATGGGGGGTGATTTTGTGGCGAGAGGAGACGATGGAAGAGAGACTCAGCCTCTGGCAGCTGAAAGATCTCTCGAGCTTGAATTCTCTTTAGTACCAATCTTTCGAGGTGACCACGCAAACCTTTGGCTGCCTTGGCTTTCGATGTGAATTTAGAGGTGACCACGCAAATCTCAGTATGCTATAAACTATATGTTTCATATGGATATATTCAATTGAGAGGGACTTCTATCTCTGAACCTCTGTGACCAAACATATTTTTATGATTACATTGGAGCTATGAATCAAATTAATAAAAAGAATGATCAACAATGCGTTTAAAATATATGCGTTTAAAAAGAATGATCAACAATACTTTTACCTACAAATTATGCAATACAAAAAATCTGACAACTATTGGTTTTCATCTACATGTTTTGTTACATCTCTCATCTCAGAAATAAGTTTCTTCATTTCATCCGGATTCTCATGATTGCTTAATGCATTTAGAAGTATGTCAAACGTGACATCATCAGGCTTAAGGCCATGCCCCGCCATCTTCTCAGCCAAATTTAGAGCCTCACTGATTTTGTCATTTTTACAATAACCGTGGATTAAGGTATTATAACTGTATTGGTTCGGCATAATGCCTTTGGAACCCATCCTTTCTAATAAACCTGCTGCTTCATTGAGATGGCCCTCTAGCACATAACCCTTCAACAGTGCTGTGTAAATAATTACATTAGGATTGACCCCTCTTTTCTCCATAAAACAGACCACCTTCTCTGCTTCACAAGTTAATCTTTGTTTGCACAAGGAATCTATTAATGCACCGAAAGACACTACATTAGGTGAAATCCCTTGACTTACCATATCGCGGAATATTCCAATGGCACGGTTCCAGTCACCGACAGCAGAAATCCCATGGATAATAGAACTATATGTGACAACATCTGGCATTACCCCTCTATCTCTCATCTCCTGAAGAAGGTTTGAAGCACGCAAGAAAGCCCCCTCTTTGCAACAACCATCTATTAAGGTGTTATATGTGAACTCATCTGCTTGAAGCCCACCGCCAACTAATTGGTCATATATTTCAAAAGCCTTTTTGATATCACCAAGTCCACAAAATCCAAGAATGAGACCATTGTAGGTATAGGTATCGGGAGCAACCCCTTTCGCAACCATTTCGTCAAACATCCTCAATGCACTATGCATGTTGCCCTGGCTACAAAGACCATGAATGAGTATGTTGTAGGTGATCACATCTGGAACAATGCCTTTAGCAATCATTTCATCAAATATTCTCAAAGCAAAATCAATGTCACCCTGGCTGCAGAGACCATGAATAAGACTGTTGTAGGTTTGCAAATCTGGAACAAGTCCACAAGTAGACATTTCATCAAACACCTTCCGTGCTGTGTTAACATCTTCATTTTTGCACAGGCCATCTATGAGAATGTTACAAGTGATCACGTTGGGCCTCACTTTCTTAGCAGCCATCTCTTTAAATATCTCTATCGCCATATCAATCTCACCCCCTTTGCAAAAGCCATGGATTAGACTGCTGTAAGTAATAACATCAGGTTTGCAACTACCCTCTTCTCTTGCCATCTGACGACACAGCTCAAGCCCAAGTCTGGTATGACCAACGCTGGAAAGCCCTTCAATTAAAGTGTTATATATCACCAAATTAGGAGTGCATCCGATGAGAGGCATTTTAGCAAACACCTTACCAGCAAGCCCAATCTGTTTCAATGAACAGAGTCCCTTAATCAGGGAGCCGAACATGATGGTATCAACACCACATCCTTCTCTCAAGGACTGACCAAGCACACAGAATGCGAGATCCGCTCGGCCCATACGACGGCAGCAATCCATGACAAGGCTGAAGGTATGGATGGTGGGAGAGACGCCTCTATCTCTGGTACGCTTCAAGTGATTAAAGAGGTTAAGTACTGTTGAGTAGCGGGTGGAGTGTTTTGTTTTAGAAATGGAGACAAGAAGTTTGTTGATGGTAAAAATGGATGGGGGGTGATTTTGTGGCGAGAGGAGACGATGGAAGAGAGACTCAGCCTCTGGCAGCTGAAAGGTCTCTCCAGCTTGAATTCTCTTTAGTACCAATCTTTCCAGGTGACCACCCAAACCTTTGGCTGCCTTGCCTTTCATGATAAAATCAAGTTAGGGTTGAATTTTTATCAAGTTAGAGATTAGAGACTGAAAGAGCGATCGAAGAGCGCTGCCAAAACAAATCTGCTGCGATTCTTTGCAATATCGCAGGGTCCTGCCTGTCAAAATCCAACTATTCATTTGTTTTGAAATTCGTACATAAAAATTAACTGTTTTGAGATTCGTGGATGTCAAAAAAATGAATCGTTTGATCCGCAGTGAAAAATCAATTATTTTGCATGTTCATGGATAAGAAAAGAAAATAAGAAAAGAAAACAAAAAAATAAAATAAGAAAAGAAAGCCAACAAAAAACCTAATTGACTGTAAATTGTATAATCATTATTAAAATAAACTAGATTGAGCATTATTTTGCATGTTCATGGATCCTATACACCAAAAGAAACCGAGACCCAATCATATGAGTACACTTCCAAAGATACCGTGACCCAACCATAGACCGAATAGAACTAGTAAAGGCAGCACCACTTTCAAAGCGATGTTTACATAGTTCTACATTGTATTATCACTGTGTAATAGTATTATCAGTGTGCAAGTTCTCATATAATTAACTCATATGACAAAAGGGTGCTTCTGGATTAGTCAGATGTTAGACATATATAACGCATCTCATTTTTATAATTTATGTATTGTTTTTTAACTTGGTTGAAAATCACTTGGTCTAAAAAATTCTAGATCCCTCAAAAATAACATTTTTTTTACCAATCTAAAAATTTAGTAAACGAATTCTAAAAAAAATTAAATTTAGTATGCAAGTGCATTTTATTTGGAGATCACGTTGAACGGTTCAAATCGATTATTTGAACTTCAATGTTAAATAGAAAATTCCAACTATGCCTAAAGAAGCTGGGAAGTTATAAAAGCGACCAAACCGAATTATTGGCCTGTTCCTATTTTAATTAGAAATCAGCCAATAATTAGTTGGTTCTTAACTTCTTCTTTTTTTTAAATGTTACAATTTTTTTATTGAAATATTAGAAATATTATATATATATTTTAAAAATAGATGTAATACTATACAATTTAATTTATTAAAAAGAATGTAATAAATAATCCGGATCAATATTCTTTAGACCGGATTTTTCACGGCTGTAAGAAAAATTAAAATATTTCTTTATATGTTATTGGAAAAAATAAATAAAAATGCTTTAAATCTGAGTTATTAATTCCGGTTCAAAAGTCACTTATAGGTAAATACACAAAATATTGTTATAATATGCCGGTTCAAAATGTTAACAACTTTAAAAAACATAACAAACATCTCAAAATTATAATATTGAATGTGTAATTCATGCTTTTTTTCAGTATGAATGTGGATTTGATAAATTTGCTGAAATCAATTTTGTAAATTAGTTCAGTAATTCTTTTGATTCAATTTTTAATATATAGTATTGATTAATTTATGAGTTTAACAATGATATTTTATTCATTACTAGATGTAAGATTAAACAAAAAGAATATAGAAAAAGAATATTATAAATTGTGTATTATACAGTGCCCAAATAATATCGCATTGAAAGCAGAAACTCCAAAAGGCCCAAAGCCCCGACTGAGCGAAAATCTCTTCTCTACTCCTGCAAACAAGATTTAAGCTCTTTTATACTTCCATTTTATTTCAATTTACCATCAAGCAGATGAGTACATAGCTTTAGTCAACCCTACTTTCTGTTCTGTCAGGATTCAGCTGAAATTTATCAGATTCATGATATTTGATTTGAAATTTTAATGGACACTTTGTAAATTTAAAACAATAAAATGCATATTTTTGTGAGTTTTTTAAATTTAGAAGGATAAATATGATATTATGAATTTTACAAGATATGCGTAATTTCAAATTTTGTGAGGGATATACATGAAATTTCCCCCCGAAAAATAGAAATTCAGAGTTAGTAATATCTAAAAGTATCATTTAAAAAATTGCAATTACTTTATTAAGTTACATATAGTGTTTTCATCAAATTACTCTCTTTGTTAATTTAAAAATTAATAGTTATGCAATTAATGTGGAAAATATTGCTAAATTGCAAAATACTACAAATAAATTCAATTTTTTTCAATTACTGGATCGAAAATTCTCGACCTTAAAATTCATTGGATCAACGATTTGAAGTTATTGAACTATAAATCCGCGTAGCAACATGCGACTTTATTCATTGTTAACTATAACTAGGCCCAAATTAATCCATCTCTCCAATGCTTCAGATGATCTTAAGATCCGAAGTAGCCCCATCCTCCAGCCTCTTCACTATCTTTTTGTTGTTGTTCAGCTTCGTATTAACCTCTCATTCTTTACTCCTAAAACCACCAATCACATCTAGTGAATTACAAACGGGCCGGGCAGGACGGGCCGGGTCACGGGCGGGCACGGGCACGGGCACGGGCGTCACGGGCACACGGGCACCACGGGCCGGGCTTCACGGGAAAAAAAAAAAAAAAAGTCTGCCCTGCCGTGTAATGCCCGTGCCCGTCACGGGCGCGGGGCGGGACGGGCCGGCGGCAAGGGGCGGGGGGGGCGGTTTTTTTTTTTTTTTTTTTTTTTTTTTTTTTTTTTTTTTTTTTTTTTATAAATTCAAATTGTAAATAATTATAAATCCAATTCATACCAATAAATTATAAATCCAAATTCATACAAATTTGAATTCATTTGACATGGTTCATGGTTGTAAACTTGTAACTCGATAATTTTTGTTAAAATAAAATATAAACTAAAAATTTCTTAAATCAATTACTTTTAAAAATAATTAAGCTCTTATTTTAAAATAATAGATTAAAAAATACAAGTTACCCTCCTCTTTTATTCCGGGCTTGGAACCGGCTATGTAAAACAACATAGGCAGAGTTCTAACTTTTTTTTTTTGTTAGTAATTTTTCGTTAAAATGAATAATTTAAAAAACTAATTGAAATGTTTATAATTTTATAATTTAAAAAAGTTACCCTCCTCTAGAAGTTCGCATTCCTATACCATTGTTCGCTCTCTTCCGCACCATCTGAATCCGAATTAGCCTCGCCAGTACGGCTCTCTTTAGACATGGCTTCGGGTGATGATTGTTGTTGAGGCAGATGTTGTGTGCGCTCTTCAGCATCAATCCAGTCTTTTAAGCACACAAGTCTCTCAAAGACATGTGGACCCAACTTACTGCGTTTATCGGAGAGGATCCCTGTTCGCCGAACTAAAACAACTTTCGGAAGGGATGGTTGACACCAAGCACAAAGCAAATACATCACGGGCCATCATCGCCAGGATTGGATAGATCCTTGCATGCCTCCTCCACCACCCAACTTACTGCGTTTATCGGAGAGGATCCTGTTCGTTGAGCATCGCCATATAGCTCAATATCTCGTTTGTGGATGTGTGCGGTTGGCTCTCCGACTGAAAATCTGCTAACAATCCACCACTGCTAGTGCTCCTAGAAGTGGAACTATTAAAAAATTAAAATAAAAATTAGCGGACAAATAATGTAGATATTATAAATAATAAATATTAAAAATACATGTATATTTTTATTTATACCTCGGGCCCGCATGGGAAGAAGACGGGTTCTCATTGCCACTCATTCTTGAGCTGTATATGTGAAACATCTCGTCGAACTTCGAATCCACGTATGCCTCCACCCCGGTGCTGTCTAAATGTAGATATTCTTTGTACCTTTCAATAAATTTGATCGTGTAATACTTCTTGTATCGCCGGGTTGAGGCAGTTTGCGATAACGGCCAGGAGGGGTACATCTTCCCAATATTTTAGGAATTTTTGTTTCATGGCATCTACGATCGGTGTGAGAGATTTATCATTGATTTCAGCTCGTTCCAAATCATTATATACCTTGGAGATGTAATAGAGATGTTCGAGCAACTTAAACGACGTTGGTGAGTACGAGCAGGATAGTTGAACGGTTGCTGTAAAGAAGGTTTTTAGGAACTCTTTAAGCCTTTCTAGTTGCTCCCATTCTTCCTTTTTGAGTTCCAATGCCAATCCCTCGGGGATTGAGCCTCTCAAAGCCTCCCCTATGACAGCTTTGTAAGGAAGACATCGGTGTAACATCCTATAGGTAGAGTTCCAACGGGTATCTATATCCCAAGGTACTTTCAACTTGCTCATATTATAGTGGACACATAATCTCGCAAACCGTTGTTTTCTTTTTTGGTTTGAAACAATGTGGTTGAGAGCATCTTTAAATTTAATTATCAATTGCTTTACTGGCTTCGTTTTAAGACCCGCCTTCACGACGAGGTTAAGTATGTGGCAAGCACACTTTTGGTGAAACATTTCACCATCCATAATCGGGTTTAGTGACCGTTTAAAAATCTCAATGGAAGCTATATTGTTGCTAGCATTATCGAATGAGATAGAAAAAATCTTATTATCCATATTCCTCTTAAGGTTATACTCTTCTAAAACCTCAATAATTGATTTAAAAATGACATTTGCAGTGTGCGGGGATTCCAACACTCGAAAACTTAATATCCTCTTTTGTAATACCCAATTATCATCTATCCAATGACCGGTAATACAAGAGTACCCGAGTCCATGTTTACCAGCAGTCCATATATCGGAGGTAATTGAGACATTATTGTTTTGGTATGCAAATGTAGCTTTCATATCATCTTTTCTGCTGGTAAACTGGTTTTTTATTTCACTAGTCATTTTTTTATGATGAATCCTCTTGTACATTGGTTGAGCACACCCCCGAATGACCAACCGGGAAAAACTCAGGCAACTACCCATACATATTGGTTGTTCTTTCTGGGTAATGTACCGAGCCAATTCACTAAGCATTTTTGATTCATCGAATTTTGGGTTGGTTCTGGTACCATCCGCGTTTAATAGGGTTTGGATTTGTCTCGATCCAACATTTTCACTTGGTTGTTCACCCTTTTTTTCGTGCATTTCGGCATGTCTCTTAAAGCTATTCATACCGTCCTTTTTTTTATACACATAACTCTTGTTACATTTTTTTACCTTACATTGTAGATATTGCATAGTGCCCTCCTCATCTCTTGTCCAATCATAGTATTTCAACCACGGTTTATTGTATTCGGGCCATCTTTTCGCCTTCTTTCCTGCTGGTTCTTGCGGGGGCACTTCTTCTGTCGAGGTAGGGACATCTTCTTCTTGAATTTCATGGAGACTTGTCGAAGGAGTACCTCTTATAGGGGTAGTGTCCGTGAATTGACTCGATGCTACAGAAGAAGTGCCTCCATGTGCATACGGTGGTATCGGTTGATGTACTTGTTGTGGAATAAATATGTTTGGATCATTTGAAGTATAATACGGTGTGGTCATTTGATGGGGTTGTTGGCAATTTAAATCTAGCATTTGATCCCTTCTTTGATAATTTTGTGGATAATTAAGTGGATAATTAGATGGTGGCATTTGGGAGGAACTTGGTTGATAATTGGGTTGATAATTGGGTTCATAATTATGTGGCATATCGGGGCGGACAGGGACCGTAGGGCCAAAAAGCTCGGTCGAATATCTTTCGATTTGTTCTTCCACCGATTCACGATGAGGGGTTGTCATTTTTTTAACCTATTAAAAATAAATCCGAATTTCAAAATTAATTATAACATATTCTAAAACAAATCTAATTACTTCACATTTACAAAAAATAAATCTAACCTATTTTTTTAACCTATTAAAATTAAATCCGAATTTCAAAATAAATTATAACATATTCTAAAATAAATCTAATTACTTCACATTTCCAAATAATAAACCTAACATATTTTTTTTAACCTATTAACAATAAATCCAGTTAAATTTCAAAATTAATTATAACATATTCTAACACAAATCTAATTACTTCACATTTATTAAAAAATAAATCTAATTTTCCTTAATAAATTTTTTTTAACCTATTAAAATTAAATCCGAATTTCAAAATAAATTATAACATATTCTAAAATAAATCTAATTACTTCACATTTCCAAATAATAAACCTAACATATTTTTTTTAACCTATTAACAATAAATCCGAATTTCAAAATTAATTATAACATATTCTAACACAAATCTAATTACTTCACATTTACAAAAAATAAATCTAACCTATTTTTTTAACCTATTAAAATTAAATCCGAATTTCAAAATAAATTATAACATATTCTAAAATAAATCTAATTACTTCACATTTCCAAATAATAAACCTAACATATTTTTTTTAACCTATTAACAATAAATCCGAATTTCAAAATTAATTATAACATATTCTAACACAAATCTAATTACTTCACATTTACAAAAAATAAATCTAACCTATTTTTTTAACCTATTAAAATTAAATCCGAATTTCAAAATTAATTATAACATATTCTAACACAAATCTAATTGCTTCACATTTACAAAAAATAAATCTAACCTATTTTTTTAACCTATTAAAATTAAATCCGAATTTCAAAATAAATTATAACATATTCTAAAATAAATCTAATTACTTCACATTTCCAAATAATAAACCTAACATATTTTTTTTAACCTATTAACAATAAATCCGAATTTCAAAATTAATTATAACATATTCTAACACAAATCTAATTACTTCACATTTACAAAAAATAAATCTAACCTATTTTTTTAACCTATTAAAATTAAATCCGAATTTCAAAATAAATTATAACATATTCTAAAATAAATCTAATTACTTCACATTTCCAAATAATAAACCTAACATATTTTTTTTAACCTATTAACAATAAATCCGAATTTCAAAATTAATTATAACATATTCTAACACAAATCTAATTACTTCACATTTACAAAAAATAAATCTAACCTATTTTTTTAACCTATTAAAATTAAATCCGAATTTCAAAATAAATTATAACATATTCTAAAATAAATCTAATTACTTCACATTTCCAAATAATAAACCTAACATATTTTTTTTAACCTATTAAAAATAAATCCGAATTTCAAAATTAATTATAACATATTCTAAAAGAAATCTAATTACTTCACATTTCCAAATAATAAACCTAACATATTTTTTTTAACCTATTAACAATAAATCCGAATTTCAAAATTAATTATAACATATTCTAACACAAATCTAATTACTTCACATTTCCAAAAAATAAATCTAACTACAAATTTAATAAATCTAACTACAAATCTAACTACTTAACAAATTTAACAAATCTAATTACTTAACATTTAATAAATCTAACATTTAATTTAAATTCTAAATTTATCTACAAAAATAAATCTATCATTCAATATTTCAATCTAACAAAATTTAATCTAACAAAATTTAATCTAATAAAATTTAATCTAACAAAATTTAATGTTACCTTCTTAATTTCGCGGGAAAATCTTCGAGAATACCTTCGTAATTCCGTTTGCGTATTTATTAAACAACTATATTTTTTTTAAACAATAAAATTAAAATTGGAGAATAATAAAAATAATGAGATTGAGATTGAGATTGAGAGAATGAGAGATGAAAATATTGAGAGGAATGGTTGTATATTTATAGATGTTTGTTTGGAGAATTGGAGGGATTAAAATTTAAATTTAAAATAAAAAAAAAAATTTAAAATTTAAAATTTCGGCTTCTGCGGTGCTGCCTGCTGAATTCATATCCTCTGCATTAGCTCAAATGAGAATCTTTTGAGTTAATGCATCTGGATCATCAGATTTGCTTTAGATCCGCTCGAACTAGATCCGCACAAATATTGAAGATCCCTGTGTTAAAATCAGACGTCCGGACTGACTTTGATTATGATCAGATGGTCCAGATGGATTTACTCAAAAGATTCCCTTTTGAGTTAATGCAGAGGATACGGGTTCCCGCCCGTTGGGGCTGGGGGGTCCGGGCCGGGTGCTTCGCCAGCGTGGAGGCCGCCGGGGGGAGGGGGAGGTGGGGTCCGGGCTTGGGGGTCTTGCGGTCTTGCCACGTGGAGGCCCGGGATGGGGGATGGGGAGGGGGGTCCGGGCCGGGAGTCGGGTCGGGTCTTTGCCGCGTGGAGGGGGGTCCGGGTGCGGGCGGGCGGGGGCCCGTGGGAGGGAAAAAAATTCAAAATTCAAATCTTTTTCGGAAAAAAAAAAAAAAAAATACGGGCACGGGCACACGGGCTCACGGGCACGGCGGCCTGGGCAATCACGGGCGGGAAAAAAAATTTCAAACCCGGCCCGTTTAACGCCCGTGCCGGTGCGCCCGTGTGCCCGTGGGTGCCCGTGGCACGGGCACGGGCAGGACGGACACGGGCACGGGCCGGGCACGGGCAGGGCACGCCCCGGGGGCAAAATTCATACTCTAATCACATCTAAATTGGTTTTACATTTTATCATGAATGCCAAGGCAGCCAAAGGTTTGGGTGGTCAGCTGGAGAGATTGGTACTAAAGAGAATTCAAGCTGGAGAGACCTTTCAGCTGCCAGAGGCTGTCTCTCTCTTCCATCGCCTCCTCTCACCACAAAATCACCCGCCAGCCATTTTTACCATCAATAAACTTCTTGCTTCTATTGTTAAAACAAAACACTCCAGCCGCTACTCAACTGTACTCAACCTCTTTAATCGTTTGAAGCATACCAGAGATGGAGGCGTCTGTCCCAACATCCATACCTTCGGTCTCATCATAGATTGCTGCCGTCATATGGGTCGACCAGATCTCGCATTCTGTGTGCTTGGTCAGTCCTTGAAAGAAGGATGTGGTGTTAATACCATCATCTTCGGCTCCCTCATCAAGGGACTTTGTGTATTGAAGCAGATTGGGCTTGCTGGTAAGGTGTTTGCCAAAATGCCTCTAATGGGATGCACTCCTGATTTAATAATTTACAGCACACTTATTGAAGGTCTTTGCAGCACTGGTGAAACCAGACATGGGCTTGAGCTGTGTCGTCAGATGGCAAAAGAAGGGGGTAGTTGCAAGCCTGATGTTATTACTTACAGCACTCTAATCCATGGCTTCTGCAAAGAGGGTGAGATTGATATGGCGGTAGAGGTCTTTAAAGAGATGGTTGCTCAAAAATTGAGGCCCGACGTGATCACTTGTAACATTATCATTGATGGCCTGTGCAAAAATGAAGATGTTATCACAGCACAGAAGGTGTTTGAAGAAATGCCTGCTTGTAGACTTGTTCCTGATTTGTGTACGTACAGTAGTCTTATTCATGGTCTCTGCAGCCAGGGTGACACACATAGTGCTTTCAGGATATTTGATGAAATGGCTGGTAAAGGCATTGTTCCAGATGTGATCACCTATAATATTCTCATTCATAGTCTGTGTAGCCAGGGTAACACTAATAGTGCTCTCAGAATATTTGATGAAATGGTTGTGAAAGGAGTTGCTCCCGATATCTATATCTACCATGGTCTCATTCTTGGATTTTGTAGATTGGGTGATATCAACAAGGCTTTTGAAATATATGAGAAATTAGTTGGCTATGGACTTCAGCCAAATGTCTTCATATATAGTACCCTAATAGATGGCTTTTGCAAAGAGGGGGCCTTCTTGCGTGCTTCGGAGCTTCTTCAGGAGATGAGAGATAGAGGGGTGATGCCAGATGTTGTCACATATAGTTCTATTATCCACGGGATTTCAGCTGTCGGTGACTGGAACCGTGCCATTGGAATATTCCACGATATGGTCAATCAAGGCATTTCACCTAATGTAGTGACTTTCAATGCATTAATAGATTCCTTGTGCAAGCAAAGATTAACTGGTGAAGCAGAGAAGCTAGTCGGTTTTATGGAGGAAAGAGGGGTGGAACCTGATGTAATCACTTACAATGCACTGTTGCAAGGTTATGTGCTAGAAGGCTGCCTCAATGAAGCAATTAAATTGTTAGAAAGTTTGGATTTAAAAGGCATTAAGCCAGACCAACGCAGTTATAATACCGTAATCAACGGCTATTGTAAAAATGACAGAATCAGTGAGGCTCTAAATTTGGCCAAAAAGATGATGGAGCGAGGTCTTAAGTCTGATGATGTCACCTTTGACATACTTCTAAATGCATTAAGCAATCATGAGAATCCGGATGAAATGAAGGAACTTATCTCTGAGTTGAGAGATGGACGAAAACATGAACATGAAAACCAGTAGCTAATAATAGTTTTAACTGTTGTACGTGTTCTTTATGGTGAATTTGGTGTGTAAAGGTACCCAATTTTTGTGCGACATTCTGTGCTGATGTATATTAAATAGTATTAGTTCAAAGTTCAGTTTTCTAGCTAATGTATGATTTTATTTTTCTCTTGTTATTTTAGTTGTGTTCAGCACAGGTCTTGAGATGTATCCAAGGCATTTGGTTTGTCAATTGGTAATTGGTTAATTTAAGGAGGCATTTGAATATTACTTTGGTTAGTTCGGGGTGTGGGTGGGGTTGTTTTGTCAGTACTCAGAACCTTCTCAGAACCTATAATCTATATTCTCATGTTGCAATGATACACCAAAAATAACCTAAAATAGAATTGTATCTGTCCTTATCTGAATTTACAATGGAGTATGGAATAGCATTATCTAATCATCATGATTACCCACCCTATGCAACTCAAGTTGAACGGGTAGATCACTGGTACTCTTGGAAAGAAGCAGCTCTACTGGGTCAATTCTACTTCTCGTTGTACAACGGCCTCGGACAGTGACTGGTACAAAGAATTAAGGTAGATATGCTTGAACCAACAGTGACTGGTATAAAGAATGTACAGAAGGCAAGTCTCGAGGCAAAAGTGAAGAGATCGAGTTGTTATGGTGCCATGAAACCAGATTGGAATAGTGAGGTCATGGATGAGTCATGCTGGTCCGATCAGCTCTATTGTACAACCACTGAGGTATTCTCATCTATTTTGTTATATAATTTTTTGTAAGTTGGAAGTAATTGTGTAGATTTCCACAAGGATTTTACAAAATTTTCAAAGAAAAATTACTACAATTATTGATTTTTCTTGAACAGGGAACTGTGAAACAGTAGAAAATATCCAATAAAACTAGTAGAAGACAATTATTGATTTTTAAAATATTTCTTATGTTTATTTTTCCATGCACACAAACTGACATATGGTAAAAGACAATGAATTACACAACCTATTAGACCGAATTCAACCTCAACTGATTGTGCAGTATCAACACTATCCCCATTTTACTATTTTCTGTGATTCTTTTATTTTTATTTTCTAAAATAGATTTTTACCTTTTTATTTTCTTGTTTGGAGGTGTGACTTCCATCTTTTTCTCAAAAACAAAAAAAGAAAGAAAGATGAATGACAATATTGCTTCAAAATTCTTCAAGAGAACCATGGCAAAAGCCGCATATTATCCAAAATTGTTAAATTCAAGTACATACCACAATGCCCAGAATGAATTTCTCTGTTTGGGTTTCTCTCCTGAATACCTCAAATGTTGATATCCATGGAGTGAAGAAACCATAACCAAGTCCGACACGTACACTTCCAAAGATACCGAGACCCAACCATAAACCGAATAGCACCCACAGAACTACTAAGGGCAGCACCACTATCAAAGCGATGTTTACATAGTTCTACATTGTATTATCCCTTTTTTTTATTAATCGAAAATTAAAAAAAAATCGCTAAAGGGTATCATTTTGGAGGTAGAATGAGAGTGATTGTCCCGTCCCGCGACGGTAGAAATTCTCCCGTCCAGATTACTTACATCTAATCAAAACCATTAACCTTAACCCCGCTAAGCAACGAAAAAAGAGACAGTACAGTTAGGTCCGTCCGGATTTTTTTTTCACTGTTTCATTTTTGTTGCAAAACACATTACAAATTGTTTCAAATAATACTTCTTCATTACTCTTTTGGAACGGTATCAGTCATAATCTTGGACGGGACAATCAGTAACATCTGAGATTTTTTTTTTTTTTGGTGGTCACTGGAAATAATTTATCGTTCCTGATTTTTTTTCTTTTCTGTTTAGTTAATTTGATTAATTAGCAAGCAGACGGAGATTAATTAGTGGGACGGGTTAAAATAACTCGTCCAATGGGATGGAATAAACCATCCCAGTTTACCTACTTATCAAATTTCCGCCAAAACCATCCCATTTCGCGATATTTTATTTATTTATTTTCGATTAATAAAAAATTCGGTTGCATTATCACAGTGTAATAGTATTACCATTTTGCAAGTTCTGATAGAACTCATATGGCAAAAGGGTGCTTCTGGATTAGTCAAATATTAGACATATAATGGTCCATACTATGAATTAATGTCTCCATTTTTAAAAATCAAATAATCGTTTTGAACCGTTGAACATTATCTTCATATAACAAAATTGTACTTTTAGATCAAATTTTACATTTTTTAATAATTTATGAAATATTTTTTGGGTAATTATAACATCTCCACTTAGCAGTCCTCCATCTTGTCTCCTATCAAAGTAGATCAATTTTCTAACTATAATTACTAGTTTTAACTAATTTGTGGTCCTTACAAACTAATTTCTTTCTTTATTGTAGTCCTCGTGTCTTCAACCAAATTCAATTCATTTTTCAAAACAAAAAAAATCTAGAATCTAACTCATTAAAAAATTAATAAATATACTGGAGCAAAAAAATGAAGACGCATGATCAGCTGGAGGATGAATACTTGCATGACGAGAATGAATACTTGTGCAATCGATAACTCGAAAGTATATCATTATGGATCTCATTTGAAGGAGCAAATTATGTAGAAGATGTTCGTGGTTTTAGATTTGCAAAATTTCTTACAGATCGTCAGAAATATTAGTTAGATTGAACGAAAAAAAAACAAACCACCTCTAAAAACGTGTAAAAGATGAGTGAGTGATATGTCTAGTTTTTTTTCAATACTTGATATCTTAGATGAATACTTGATGTATTACAGATGAATATTTGATGTATTATAGATGAATATCTGCGGCCGACAATTGTAAAATCTTTCAAATATTAGGTGGTTCCCAAATATTATGTGGCCCTCCAGTTAGTTAGTAGTTACTCAGATAATTATTAACCGAGATACAAAATGAGAAACTGCTAGAGAGGAACAGTTAGGCGAATTCTAAAAATGAATTCTTACATAACATGGCGTATACGCTTTGCATACATTTACTAGAATCTGGGAATCCATGTTGAACTTGAAGGAGGTTATGCCCGCATTTAGCGCATGCATATATTGTCCATGGCCAATTGCAGGGATCTAGCTACGGGACCTAGATCGAGGACATGCAGGAGATAACAATTTAAATAGAGGGAAGATAAAAATATAATTTTATCATAGGAATCCGAAAGACAAAGTTGTTCACCTCTCAGCCGACATCAACATAGAGTTTGAGACTATGACATCATGTGTGACATCAACAACATGGCAACTCGGAAATGTCGAAGGAGGTAAGCGATATGTAATTACCGGAGGGTTAAACGGGAATCCGAGGAAGGAGACTTCATGCCCAGTTCCCTCTGAATTAGGGCTGTACGAAAAGCTCGCGACTAGCGAGCCACTCGAACTCAACTCGGTAACAAACTCACTAACAACTCGTTCAGTTAAAACTCGAGTTAGTTTGATTCGAGTTGAGTAACTTGTTTAACTCATGAATTGAAGCAGAGTTGGACTCAACTCGCTCGTTACAACTCGTGGACTCATTTCGTTTGATTAATTATAATTTTGTGGACTCGTTTCGTTTGATTTGTTATTGAATTATTGTGAAATTTTTTGTTAAATTAGTTAGTCTCTTGAATCGTTGTGGATTGTTTGTTAATTCAATATTTACTTCTCATATTATTATGTAACAACAGTCATTAGTTCAAATGTTTAATATTTCAACACCTTAAACGAGTTGACTCACGAGTCACGAGCCAACTCGAGTTAGCGAGCCAGCTCGGCTCAATATTCTCAACTCGAGTCAACTCGACTCACTAATTTCCGAGTTGAATTCGAGTTATCCATAACTCGAGCTAACTCGGCTCGTTAGCAGCCCTTCTCTGAATATAAAACTCGAACATTGAGTTAAATAATTGTATGGTTCGGTGGAGCAAACACATTTCTCCCTCCACTGATCCCTTTCCTCGGTAGAGCTGTTTTTTATAAAATCCAACTGTTCAGTACTTGTTATGTTAAAATTATTAAAATTAGTTCTATTTTTTTGTCTCCCCTAACGAAAATCCTGGATCCACACCTATCACAAAGAATATGGAGCACAAAATAATGGTGTATTTGTTATATTTTTTCAATCTGGATAGAAAATGAAGAATATTTAAATTTTTTGTGTAATTTGAATGAAGGTAGTTAGATGATAGTTAAATAATTATATCGTAATATTTTCTTATAGATATGATGTGCTGAAAGAGAAAAAGAAAAAGAAATGACATATTTGAATAAAACCCCGTTGCAATGGAATTCATATTACCTGAGCTAACAAAAATTTTGCGTTTAGATCCACACCGTCCGATCTGCTTCGGCCGCACATTGCAGGGCCCGTTCATTACACATCACTAGGGCTGCAAACGGATCAAAACGAATCGAACTTACCTTAGTTTGAATTTGGTTTGAATTAATTTCGAATCGAATTTTTTACGAACTCAATTTCGAATCTTTAACGAACTTTTTTACGATAAGAAAGAGTGATCGTAGTCGCTGAGAACGAGAGGTGAAAGTTATTTAGGATTTCAGAACTAAGAGCAAGATTAACAACTTACGAATTATGATCTATGACTGAATGACCTTATGTTTTATCTTTTAAATCATCAGGGAACATAAGTCATTAGTGAAAATCAACGGTTCACATTACTTTGAGATTTGAACTAGAATAGTTTGTGAACCTATTTCGAACGAATCAGGTCCAGTATGAGTTTGGTTTGAATTAATTTCGAATTATTTTGAATAGAATTTTTTACGAACTTTTTCGAATCAAACTCGATCAAATCACGAACTACGAATATTTTATGCACAATTCTACACCCACAATTGAAGAAGCACTCTTCAGTCTTCACTCCGCAATTAAAGCAATAAAGCACAACTCCAAAAGGCCCAAAGTGTTTATAGAACGAAAATCTCTTTTCTACTCGTGCGAACAAGATTCAACACTAAACCATCACATATTGAGTACATATTCACATCTAACTTAGCTTACTGGCGACTGCTTATTTAAGCAATATGCGTATGCTTCCGTAGCCTCATCTATTTCGGTTCAAAGAAACCACTTTTCCAAACGTACTCTCATCTATTTGGGTTCAATTTTTTTTCTGATCTAGCTACCAATTAAAATTTTTCGGATCTTCACTCTTCCCTCTAGTCTCTATTCACAAGATTCAACGCTAAAAACCCTCTAATACCCAAATCTTCACTTTTCCTGTCTACTCGGCTACTCCTGCGAACAAGATTCAACGCTAAAAACCTCACATTCTTTTAATTTAATTATGAATGCCAAGGCAGCCAAACTTTTGGGTAGTCACCTGGAGAGAACATTCAGCTCCAGGAGGCCATGTCTCTCTTCCATCGACTCCTCTCGCCACAAAATCACCTGCCATCCATTATTACCATCAACAACCTTCTTGCCTTCATTGCCAAAAAAACAAAGCACTGTGACCGCTACTCAACTGTACTCAACCTCTTTAATAGCTTAAAGTGTAGCAGAGATAGAGGCATCTCTCGTACCATCCATACCTTCGGCCTCGTCATGGGTTGACCGGATCTCGCATTCTGTGTGCTTGGTCAGTCCTTGAGAGAAGGATGTGGTGTTGATACCATCATGTTCGGCTCCCTGATTAAGGGACTCTGTTCATTGAAACAGATTGGGCTTGCTGGTAAGGTGTTTGCTAAAATGCCTCTCATAGGATGCACTCCTAGTGTCATCACTTACAACACTTTAATTGAAGGGCTTTCCAGCGTTGGTGATACCAGACTTGGGCTTGAGCTGTGTCGTCAGATGGCTAGAGGAGAGGGTAGTTGCAAACCTGATGTTATTACTTATAACAGTCTAATCCATGGCTTTTGCAAAGGGGGTGAGATTGATATGGCGCTAGAGATCTTTAAAGAGATGGCTGCTCAAAAATTGAGGCCTGACGTGATCACCTGTAATATTCTCATAGATGGCCTGTGCAAAAATGGAGATGTTATTACAGCACGGAAGGTGTTCGAAGAAATGCCTACTTGTGGACTTGTTCCAAATTTGCAAACCTACAACAGTCTTATTCATGGTCTCTGCAGCCAGGGTGATATTGATTGTGCTTTGAGGATATTTGATGAAATGGTTGCTAAAGGCATTGTTCAAGATGTGATCACCTACAGCATTCTCATTCATGGTCTGTGTAGCCAGGGCAACATGCATAGTGCTCTGAGGATGTTTGACGAAATGGTTGCAAAAGGGGTTACTCCCGATACCTATACCTACAATGGTCTCATTCTTGGATTTTGTGGACTTGGTGATATCAAAAAGGCTTTTGAAATATATGACAAATTAGTCGGCTGTGGGATTCAAGCAAATAAATTGACATATAATACCTTAATAGATGGTTGTTGCAAAGAGGGGGCATTCTTGCATGCTTCAAATCTTCTTCAGGAGATGATAGATAAAGGGGTGATGCCAGATGTTGTCACATACAATTCTATTATCCACAGGATTTCTTCTGTCGGTGACTGGAACCGTGCCATTGGAATATTCCGCGATATGGTAAGTCAAGGGATTTCACCTAATGTAGTGACTTTCGGTGCATTAATAGATTCCTTGTGCAAACAAAGATTAACTTGTGAAGCAGAGAAGGTGGTCTGTTTTATGGAGAAAAGAGGAGTGAAACCAGATGCAATCACTTACACATCACTGTTGCAGGGTTATGTTCTAAAAGGCTGCCTGGATGAAGGATCAGAATTATTAGAAAGGATGGCTTTAAAAGGTATTAAGCCGAACCAACACCGTTATAATACCTTAATCCATGGTTATTGTAAAAATGACAAAATCAGTGAGGCTCTAAATTTGGCCGAGAAGATGGTGGGGCAAGGCCTTAAGCCTGATGATGTCACGTATGACATACTTCTAAATGCATTAAGCAATCATGAGAATCCGGATGAAATGAAGAAACTTATTTCCAAGATGAGAGATGTAACAAAACATGTAAATGAAAACCAATAGTTGTCAGATTTTTTGTATTGCATAATTTGCAGGTAAAAGTAATGTAATGTGGTACCAGAATTATAATGGTGCTGGTCATAGCTGGGTTTGTGGGAAGGCTTATTTGAGTCTGTGTTATTTTTGTCTGGCTGGGATGTTTCTTTCGGAGTAGTGAACACATTCTATGTAGGAGGTGGGACCGGTATGGAGTTGTTTTGCGTTGGATTATGAGAATCAATGATGCTTGGTGGTCAGACTAGATAAGCTTCTCAAGGGTTTGAAATATTTTTTTTGATGGTTGAAGGCAAATGCCGACAACAATTATATTGATAAGAAAAGTTCAATTACAAAGTTTAAATTAATACAATATCCACCCAACCTATCTATACAAGGGTTTGAAATTTGGGGGTGCTCAATTAGATTTTGATTATTTCTTAAATATTTGTATTCAATTTTATATATACTATGTTGTTGTGTTAAACATATCATTTTAGATTCTTTATAACTAATTGCTCATGCTTTATTTTTTATGTAAAATTGTGATGATTGGTTGTTAAATTGGTAATTGTTGATGGTAAAAATAAAAGATTTTTAATAGGGAGGCATTTTAGTATTGCAAATAATATTTTCACTCTTCCGAATGGTGTAAAAATAACACTTTTCCATGCACTATTCAAATAGCAATATTCTATTATTGTTCTATTTTTACTATTCAAATAGCACTATTCTTTTGGGGATTCAATCCGTGATTAAGTTGGATGTTTAGGCATGTACTTTTTATACTGATTCACTTCAGTTAGTGCACCATTGCTGGTTAGTATTGACTGGAGGGCTCATTTGGAAATTATGGACATTTGGGGGTTACTTGCAAAGTATCCAAATATACTTCAATGATGAAGCAAGGCCTTAAGCCTAATGATGTCACCTTTAATATACTTCTAAATGCATTAAGCAATCATGAGAATCCAGATGCAATGAAGAAACTTATCTCTGAGATGAGAGATGGAAGAAAATATGTAGATGAAAACCAACAAACATAAATAATTTTTATTTGTTGTACATGTTGATTATGTGAAAATGCTTAGTCGTACTCTACTTTTGTGAGACAATAAGTGTGTTGGTGTATGTTAAAAGAAAATAGTTTAGTTCTCCAATGTATGATTTCATTTTTCTCTTATTATTTTAGTTGTGGTCAGCACATGTCTTGAAATATATCGAAGGCAATTTGGATTGTGAATTGGAGGCATTTGGAGATTGTCTTCATTAGTTCAACAGGTGTGTGTGTGTGTGGTGGGGGTGGGTGGGTGTGCTATATGTCAGTACGTCCTTGGTTGTTTGCCAACTGAATTTAGAATGGAATATGGAATAGCCTCTTGATTACCCATCTGCTCCTTTCACCTCGTTTTTTTCTCTAACCGTGTAACTTAAGTTGAATGGGGTAGATCACTGGTACTCTTGGAAAGAAGAACTCTATTGGGTCAAATTGTACTTCTCGCTGTACTATATTTTTGGTATGAATCTCTAAATTTTAATATAATATTTCCTTGCTTTGGTTCAGGTTTCAGTATTAATAAATCTTAATCTGGATCAAATAGTTCAGAAGGGTTTACATTATGAATTTGGCAAAGACCTTGATATTTGTTACAATAATTGCATTTTATTTTCAATTGCTCAATCTTAATTTCAGAAGAATTTTTTATTTAATTGGACCATTTGTGTGTATTTTGTGCTTATGTACTATATGAAAAATGAGTGCTAATGTGCTTATCTACTATTTTCATTTGTGTGTAATAGGCTTAGTTACAGGAGGGCAGTGCTATTCGGGTTCTCTGTATTTTTATGTTTGTTGAGTTTCCAAGCACTGTCTCATCCTGTTGCGGACACTGGTATCAACATTCAAATGTTTCCAGGTTCTAATTGTCTTCTGTGCCGGCTAAATGATGGTAGATTTCTTGTGCTGGGCTATCAGGATTTGTCTAGAAGATTTCTTGATTACCCATCTGCTCCTTTCACCTCGTTTTTTTCTCTAACCGTGTAACTTAAGTTGAATGGGGTAGATCACTGGTACTCTTGGAAAGAAAAACTCTATTGGGTCAAATTGTACTTCTCGTTGTACTATATTTTTGGTATGAATCTCTAAATTTTAATATAATATTTCCTTGCTTTGGTCCAGGTTTCAGTATTAATAAATCTTAATCTGGATCAAATAGTTCAGAAGGGTTTACATTATGAATTTGGCAAAGAACTTGATATTTAGTACAACTTAGTTCCTATTCAAATCTATCCCTTTGCACCAGTATGAGTTCCAATCAAACGAACGCATAGTGCCCATTAGGATGTTTCACCATGGGAGAGCTCCTTCCAATCATTCTCGCTTTTGAACACAGTGCCCATTGGGATATGAACGAGCTGGACAAAGCGTTCATATTATTCCCTTGCACAACAATCTCGAAATAATAGATATACCAATCGATGTTGTTAACATTGATTTCCTCTAATATTTTCTTGTACTAAATCTCTAATTAATTGAATTGATAGTAAAAAAATTCTTTAGTATTTTAATATAGCAAGTGGGACGTACAGCGTACTCGTTGATTATATATAATATATATGGGATATATAGGATGAATAATAAATTATATTAAAATTGAGAAAATCACACTAATTTGATGATCCATTCTTAGTAGTTTACTCATGACAAATCTGCATGCATCCTTTTATATTGGTAATATATTTTCGCAATAAATTATGTTATAGTAGTTATTTCATAATGTTTATTTTTTTCTAGTTATTGTTAACGTTGGATAACATCACAGTTGAAGATAAATTATACTTGTTAATAAAATTTTATGTAACTTTTAAAATATTATTTCTGTCTCGTATCTTTGAATACCAATAAATTTATGGGAGCACTTAGCTGTCCTCCTCTAACAGTCTCTCATTTTGTCCCCCGGTCAATAACTACTAACTAATTGGGGGACCACTTAATATTTGAGAACCGCCTGATATTTTAAATATTTTACAACTGTCGTCCGTAAGTATTCATCTGTAATATATCAAGTATTTATTCTAAGGTATCAAATATTTAAAAAAAACTGGACACATCACTCACTCATCTTTTACACGTTTTTAGAAGTGGTTTGTTTTTTCTCCGTTCAATATAATCAATATTTCCGTCGATCTGTAAGAAATTTTGTAAATCTAAAACCACGAACGTCTTCTACATAATTTTATCTTTCAAATGAGATCTATGATGACATACTTTCGAGTTATCCGTTACACAACTATTCATACCTCGTCATGCAAGTATTCATAACTCATCAAGCAAGTATTCATCCTCGTCGTGTAAGTATTCATCCTTAGGATCCGCCTAACTGTCCTACTAATCAATCTCATGATTCGTCCCCCGTCTTAAATAACGATAAAAACATGTTAACTGTGGATAATAAGTTGGAGATCATAAACCATCAGTGCAAATTTATTAGTATTCACCTTTAATAAGAAATGTATTCACATCTTCCCTTGAAAGCAACATGGAGAGGGACCATGCGAAGTATTAGTTATGTCATTTTAAATATTTATGAATATGTGTAGAACAACATACATGTAATATATGTAATATTCATTCTTATATCGTGAAGTTTTTAGTTTAACATGCAAAGTATACTATGAAAATCATTTTTATTCTTTGATATGACATATAGTTATGCAATTAAGTATTCATTCTTATGTAGTAAAGTATTCATTGTTATGCATTAAAGTATTTATTCATATACATCATAAGCTCAAACTCAAACTATTGACTGTACCTGTCATCTCTGAGGAACATAATCTACATAAAGTATTTATTCATATATATCATAAGATAATACCACAAATGATCTCAATCAATTTAACAGTTTGTATACCACATAAGGTATTCATCCCAAAAGAATAAAATATTCACTCTCAATTTCAACATAAAGTATTTATTACATAAGTATTCATCCATAAAGTAGCAACTAGTAAGTATTCATTACTAGTCAATAAATCACTCAACATTATACATAAAGTATTTATTCATACTTAACAGAAGACTAACTGCAACAATAATACTAGCTATTCATACCTAAAGTATTCAACATCAACATAATCATACATATCATAAGACAGTACCACACATGATCCCAATCAATTAAATAGTGTGTGTATCATATCAGGTATTCATCTCAAAAGACTAAAGTATTCACTCGCAATAGTAAAATATAAAGTACTCACTCACCAAGTTAAATGTATCAGCACCTCTGACTTCATTCTCAATAGTAAGATCTGATTTCACAAATGCAATTAAGTGGTTTTATTTGTTATTTATCCATTTGAAAAATGAAATCCAAAAGATACTTTCCAACATAAAGGTTAAAATAATTGAATCCATACAATAATGTTTCTTTGGGGCATTTTATCAAGTAGCTGATGTGCGCCCAAAGAATCCCAAATTGTTTATTTGCAGTACTGAATATAGAACAAATGACAAATTCAAATTGATAGATAACTAGATTTAGAATGAGATGATAATCTAAAATATAATTTGTATCCAACCCAAACTAATCTATGCATAAATTAGTAAAGCAGAAAGAGAGGCTAGAAAGAACCTAACTAAGTGCATAATGAAAAACTCTCTTTGCCTCTGACAGCCTGGATCAAGTAGGGAGGCTTCTAAGAGAAGGTTTCACTGGCGAAATGCAATAATCCATTTAGCTTTTCTCTTAATCCCTTTATTAGAAAAAAATAGCAGGAGTAGGACGAAAGAAGAGATCAGCAACTAGGGTTTTAAGATCTTGTACCGGATATCGACGAACGCCATACGAGGATCGCATGCGAAGGAGGAGCTGCGCTGAGGTGATGTACGAGAGGCCTCTCGCCATTGTTGCACTTTTTCTTTGCTTCTTTTATCCGGCAGAACAGAGCAAATATGACCGGCACGGTCAATCTCGCCATATCATGTCATAGTGGTTTCTTGACTGGTTCGCACGAGGAGGAATAATGGCGGCAAATTTATTTTTGTTTCAGATCAAAAAAATTGAGGAGAGATGATGATATCGCGATAATGGAGAAGGAATGTTTATTTAAGGTAGTGTTGGAGATGGAGACTGTGAACCGTTAAAATTCGTTAGAAGGTGGAGCCAGTCGTTATGTGTTGATCAGTTTGAAGTGGGACGAAATGGGGGACGGAACAATGGGGATGTTATAATTACTCTAAATTTATACCTAGAATAAAATATTTTTAGCTCCCTCTTTTGGTGGGGTACTGGCTTCATTTTTACCATAGTAAAAAATAATAAAATAAAATTACGGTCACTTTTATCTTTTCTCTTACGAGAAGTGTGAGAAAGAAATAGAAAAAAAAAATGTAAATTTTAAGATTAAGAATTTCACAGATAATGATTAGAGATGCAATTTACTCATACCAAATTATAGTGTCCTTCAGCTTCTCTCAAAATAACCAAGTTACTCTTTGTATTAGTCATCCAAAGGATTAATTTGGTTATTTTGAAAAATAAATTGAATGTTCAACTTAGTTTCTTTTGGGAAGTATATGGTGCCACCCGTGCCATCAGAACCCCTAAATATCCTTCAACAAGGGATAAGTATAGCCTGTACAATCCCATCCCCATTCTCTCCCCAAGCGCGCCAGTTGATCAGCTTAATTTACCAGTAAAAGTTCTTGACACATACTCACAGATGAAGCCTTAATTTGTTCTCCTTTGTTTTTATCCAGCATTGGTATAACTCCTGAATTAAAGCCCTCCAATCAATGTTTGTAGGTGGCTGGCATATATGCTTTGCATCCATTTACTAGAATCTGGGAATCCTTGTTGAACTTGCAGGAGGTTATGCCCACATTGAGCTGCATGCATATATAGTCCATGGTTAATTGCAGGGCTCTAGTTCCGGGACCTAGATCGAGGACATGGAGGAGATGACAATTTAAATAGAGGGAAGATAAAAGTATAAAATTATCATAGGAATCCGAAAGACAAAGTTGTTCGCCTCTCAACCGACATCAACATAGAGTTTGAGGCTATGATATCATGTGTGACATCAACAACATGGCAACTCGGAAATGCCGAAGGAGGTAAGCGATATGTAATTTCCGGAGGGTTAAACGGGAATCCGAGTAAGGAGGCGGTGAATAATTGGTTTAAGATTGAGAAATGGGAAAATAAAGACTACTGCAAGCTGGTATTCTGTCCGAGTGTGTGTAACACTTGTAAGGTAGTGTGTGGGGATCGATGTGGGTGTTTAATGAAGGTGGCAAGAGGCTGCTTGGCTTGAGTGGTGAGCCTTTCCCAGTTATGTTCAAGAAAACAGATTCATGATTGTAATTTTTAGTAATTAAGTTTTATGTGACAAAAATATATAATATGTGCCGGCATTTTTTTCCATAACCAAAAAATTAAATAATATAATATTAATAATTAAACTGGGAAAAAAATTTCAATCATAACTAGACTGCCTACCCATTGGGCGGTCTTCCCTACCCACCAAACTGCCTCCCCATCTAGCGGTCTACCCAAACCATCAGACCCCCCCCACCCGGTAGTCTGAATTTTTTTTTTCCTATAAAAACCCCTCTCCCCTCCCCCCACCCACACCAAACCCTAGCCGCCCCTCTCCTCTCCTCCGCCGGAAACTCCGTTTTGTCTTCCCGAACGCGATATTTCGCACCTTCGTTGCATTTTCGACCTCTCTCCGCTTCCGTTTTCGGGTACGAAATTTTTTGCGAATTTTTATAAATTGTTTCGAATCGTTAGAAATTGTTGATTGGAATTGTTATAAATTAGGTAGAAATTGTTTGATTGAAATTGTTTTAAATATTAGAATTGTTTGATTGGGTTTGAATTGTTAGATATTATTTGATTGAAATGGTTAGAAATTGTTTGCTTGGAATTGTTAGAAATTGTTGATTGGAATTATTAGAAATTGTTGATTTGAATTGTTATAAATATTAGAATTGTTAGAATTGTTTGACTGGGTTTGAATTGTTAGATATTATTTGATTGAAATGGTTAGAAATTGTTTGATTGAAATTGTTAGAAATTGTTGATTGAAATTGTTAGAAATATTCGAATTGTTAGAATTGTTTGATTGGGTTTGAATTGTTAGATATTATTATTATTATGCATGAATTGTTAGATATTATTATTATTATGCATGAATTGTTAGATATTATTATTATTATTATTATTATCATTATTTTTTTTTATTGTTATTCTTCTTATTTTAATTATTATAATAGTAATAAAAATAATAATAATAATAATTATTATTATTATCATTATTATTTTTTCAATTATTATTCTTATTATTCTTTTAATTATTATTCTTCTTATTTTAAATATTATAATAGTAATTATTATTATTATTATTATTATTAGAACATATCTGATAATTTATTTTTTTTGTAAAACTTAATATTTTGAAATGCAGGATGACTAGATCTGGACGATCACGAGATACATCAGACACCGCCGAGAGTTCGCATTCTCACGCCGATTCGAGTGGGAGCACAAAGACTATGCATGCGGAGGGTGTCGCTGCAGATACATTTAGTCCCCTTCTATGGCTTCCCTACAGACATCACTGTGTCTTACTTGCATCGGTAGAGGTACATTGAGTAATTCGAAGAAAATGCAAACATTATGTTTCAAAACACATATAGTTAGTCATCTAAAACATTAATAAATGCAGGATGAGACCATGTTGACGGTGCGGCACCGCACGCCCGAGATACCGTACGTGGCACATCCACTGATGGATCGGTACCTGATGAACCTCGGGTGGTACCAGCTAGGCACATTGGAACAACCAAGGAGAATTGACCAGGCACTTATGTGTGGACTCGTGGAGAGATGGAGGCCTGAGACGCATTCATTCCATCTTCCCGTGGGGGAGATGACAGTGACCCTACAGGATGTCAGTGCCTTATGGGGTCTGCGGATCGATGGCGATCCGGTAGGAGGTGTCTCGGATCATAAGAACCTCAAGCAATTGATCCCGAGAACTATTGGGGACGCATGTGGAGGCAGTGGCCAAGAAGCTCAAGCTGAGGGGTGAAGGGGGGAGTGGAGCGTTTCTCCAGTTACCGCATTAATCTTAGGGCTCTCGCAGATATGCCGAGATTGCCATCACCCCCCAGACGGCTGACCCGGAGCGCGTCAAGAGGTAAGATCAAAATGCATTAAATTAAAATTATTACTTAAAAATACACAATTTTTTACGTTTTCTTGAAACTGTAGGTACGTTAGAGCATTCGTGCTTGACTTATGTGGTACCACGATGTTCGTCGATTCCAGCAGTGACTCGGTCCCGATCATGTTCCTCCAGAAGTTGGAAGAACTCAATAAGCCGTCGCGATGGAACTAGGGTGGAGCCGTACTTGCCACCCTGTACAGAGGACTGTGTCACGCATATCTGGTAAGTTTCCATCAATTAATGTACTTTACGATTGTTTTTTATTTGATAATAATGAATACACATATAAAATTTCAGAGAGACAGCCAGCAATTCAACGAGCCACTCATGCTACTCCAGCAGTGGTCCTGGTCGCACCTACCGGTCTGCCGACCCATTATTCCTCCACATGTGAGGTGGCACACGGGTGACGACATTGACAGATACCCCCCATATGCTATCATATGGGGTGCTTACCAGCGCTAAGAGAATACGCCGAGGGGAGGGACGGCGGGTATCTTGTACGTCCGAAACCAGCTCCAGCTATTGCACCAAGCTAACGTCGAGTGGTTCTCGTATCAGGCGTGGTACCGGTCTCGCATTTTTTGTCGGCTGACGACGGCGCAGAGAGATCTCGGTTTGTACCGGGGTCAAGTCATTTGTTACTGGATAGTTGAGTATCACTATCCTGATCGGGTGCCTCGTCAGTTCGGCTTTGATGCCTTTATTCTGGATGACCCCATACTTGGTGAGGAGGACACAGAGAAGCTGCACAAGTATTAATACGCACTCAATAATACTAAAAAACTATTGATATTATTTCTCAAATTTTGTATAACTAACTTATAATGCAGGACTATCCATAAGAAGACTGAGGTTGATTGGCTCACCCACCATATGGGCTTGTACAGGATTGCCCGCAGGCCTCAGGTCAATTTATGGGTCCCGCCTGACCCGACAGACGTCAGTTTGGGAGCGGGACCCTGGACATTAAGGTATATGGTCTGGTACCAGTGGTGGTGCATGACTACCGTATACTTGTAGGGCGACTACGGTGATTCTCTTCGGCGGAGAATGATGGGTGATTCGAGTAAGACCTATTTGTCGTGGGGCCCGATCAACACTCGAGCGGTAAGTAATAAAGATTATTTGTAATATTATTTTTTCTCCCTACAACTCATTTCCTAAATGTTATTTACAAGTACTGACGGCAATTCGAGGAGTTGCACACAGCTTGGTGTGCATGGCGAGAATTGGTTTCCGGGCGTTCGGGTGTACTATGCTGCATCACACTGCTCCGATTGTCAAGGATTCCCATTTTTATGGGCGCCTCGTTGGCAAGCTGCACGACGTTTGCGAGAACATCAACTAGCGTGAGATCAAGATTGACTCACCAGTTCCGAACCAGCCCAACCAACCCCAGCCTCTCGTACGCGACAAAGACCTACCACCACCCCCCGCAGGTATTATAAGTTAATTTTTTTTCATTCACGTCAATTTTGTTTTGAAATGTGTTCTTAAGATGTTCCACTCAAATATTGCAGAAGATAAACCAAATTGGGCGTTCCACGATTGAATGCTGGACACCAAGAGATGGCACGCCTACTACAATCAATATGAAGTGCCAGTGCAGTATGACGAGGTCAGTTGGATCGTGTCTGTATAATTAAATTTTTGTTATTTTGTATAAATAAAACTAACATTATCTAACTGCAGGATAGTCACCCTACATGGAGTGCCGAGCCCACTTTCACTCCGGCAGACTTTGGTCTCACCGACACTGGGGCAGAGGACGACCATGAGGCTAGTGGCAGTGGGGCACAGCGGGCTACCCAGTTTGATACATGGGCGGATGCTGTGTTTGGGACACAGCCACCGACCACGTATACAGGGGACTGGGACGAGCCTACACTATCGATGCCATCCCCCAGGCAGCACGACCACAAGGATAGTGGCAGTGGGGCACAGCAGGCTACCCAGTTTGATCCATGGCCGGATGCTGCGTTTGAGACACAGCCACCGAGCACGTATACACAGGACTGGCTCTAGTTCCCGGGACCTAGATCGAGGACATGGAGGAGATGACAATTTAAATAGAGGGAAGATAAAAGTATAAAATTATCATAGGAATCCGAAAGACAAAGTAGTTCGCCTCTCAACCGACATCAACATAGAGTTTGAGGCTATGATATCATGTGTGACATCAACAACATGGCAACTCGGAAATGTCGAAGGAGGTAAGCGATATGTAATTTCCGGAGGGTTAAACGGGAATCTGAGTAAGGAGACGGTGAATAATTGGTTTAAGATTGAGAAATGGGAAAATAAAGACTACTGCAAGCTGGTATTCTGTCCGAGTGTGTGTAACACTTGTAAGGTAGTGTGTGGGGATCGATGTGGGTGTTTAATGAAGGTGGCAAGAGGCTGCTTGGCTTGAGTGGTGAGCCTTTCCCAGTTATGTTCAAGAAAACAGATTCATGATTGTAATTTTTAGTAATTAAGTTTTATGTGACAGAAATATATAATATGTGCCGGCATTTTTTCCATAACTAAAAAATTAAATAATATAATATTAATAATCAAACTGGAAAAAAAATTTCAATCATAACCAGACCGCCCCCCCCCACCCGGTCTACCCAGACCATCAGACCGCCCCCATCCCGGCGGTCTGAATTTTTTTTTTTCCTATAAAAACCCCTCTCCCCTCCCCCCACCCACACCAAACCCTAGTCGCCCCTCTCCCCTCCTCCGCCGTTTTTTGTGTCGAAACCGCCGGAAACTCCATTTTGTCGTCCCGAACGCGATATTTCACACCTTCGTTGCATTTTCGACCCCTCTCCGCTTTCGTTTTCGGGTACGAAATTTTTTGCAAATTTTTATAAATTGTTTCGAATCGTTAGAAATTGTTGATTGGAATTGTTATAAATTAAGTAGAAATTGTTTGATTGGAATTGTTATAAATATTAGAATTGTTAAAATTGTTTGATTGGGTTTGAATTGTTAGATATTATTTGATTGAAATGGTTAGAATTTATTTGATTGGAATTATTAGAAATTGTTGATTGGAATTGTTAGAAATATTCGAATTGTTAGAATTGTTTAATTGAGTTTGAATTGTTAGATATTATTTGATTGAAATGGTTAAAAATTATTTAATTGGAATTGTTAGATATTATTATTATTATTATTATTATCATTATTTTTTTTTATTGTTATTCTTCTTATTTTAATTATTATAATAGTAATTATTATTATTATTATTATTATTATTATTATTATTATTATCATTATTATTATTTTAATTATTATTCTTCTTATTTTAATAATTATAATAATAATAATAATAATAATAATTATTATTATTATTATTATTATTATTATTATTATTATTATTATTATTATTATTATTATTATTATTATTATCATTATCATTTTTTTAATTATTATTCTTCTTATTTTAATTATTATAATAGTAATTATTATTATTATTATTATTATTATTATTATTATTATTATTATTATTATTATTATTTTTATTATTATTATTATTATTATTATTATTAGAATTTTTTTTTGTAAAACTTAATATTTTGAAATGCAGGATGACTAGATCTGGACGATCACGAGATACATCAGACACCGCCGAGAGTTCGCATTCTCACGCCGATCCGAGCGGGAGCACAGAGACCATCCATTTGGAGGGTGTCGCTGCAGATACATTCAGTTCCCTCTTATGGCTTCCCCACAGACGTCACCGTGTCTCACTTGCATCGGTAGAGGTACGTTGAGTAATTCGAAGAAAATGCAAACATTATGTTTCAAAACACATATAGTTATTCATCTAAAACATTAATAAATGCAGGATAAGACCATGTTGACGGTGCGGCACCGCACGCCCGAGGTACCGTACGTGGCACATCCACTGATGGATCGGTACCTGATGAACCTCGGGTTGTACCAGCTAGGCACATTGGAACAACCAAGGAGAATTGACCAAGTACTTATGTACGGACTCGTGGAGAGATGGAGGCCTGAGACGCATTCATTCCATCTTCCCGTGGGAGAGATGACAGTGACACTACAGGATGTCAGTGCCTTATGGGGTCTGCGGATCGATGGCGATCCGGTAGGAGGTGTCTCGGATCATAAGAACCTCAAGCAATTGATCCCAGAACTGTTGGGGACGCATGTGGAGGCAGTGGCCAAGAAGCTCAAGCTGAGGGGTGAAGGGGGAGTGGAGCGTTTCTCTAGTTACTGCATTAGTCTTAGGACTCTCCGGCAGTATGCCGCTGAGTTTGCTATCACCCCCCAGACGGCTGACCCGGAGTGCGTCAAGAGGTAAAACCAAAATGCGTTAAATTAAAGTTATTACTTAAAAATACACAGTTTTTTACGTTTTCTTGAAACTGTAGGTACGTTAAAGCATTCGTGCTTGACTTATATGGTAGCACGATATTCGTCGATTCCAGCGGCGACTCGGTCCCGATACAGAGGACTGTGTCATACATTTTTGGTAAGTTTCCATCAATTAATGTGCTTTACGATTGTTTTTTATTTGATAATAATGAATACACATAAAATTTCAGAGAGACAGCCAGCAATTCAACGGGCCACTCATGCTACTCCAGCAGTGGTCCTGGTCGCACCTACCGGTCTGCCGACCCATTATTCCTCCACATGTGAGGTGGCACACGAGTGACGACATCGACAGATACCCCCCATATGCAAACATATGGGGTGCTTACCAGCGCTACGAGAATACGCCGAGGGGAGGGACGGCGGGTATCTCGTACGTCCGGAACCAGCTCCAGCTATTGCACCAAGCTAACGTCGAGTGGTTCTCGTATCAGGTGTGGTACCGGTCTCGCATTTTTTGTCGCTGACGATGGCGCAGAGGGATCTCGGTTTGTACCGGGGTCTACTCATTTGTTACTGGATAGTTGAGTATCACTATCCTGATTGGGTGCCTCGTCAGTTCGGCTTCGATGCCTTTATTCCGGATGACCCCATACTTGGTGAAGAGGACACAGAGAAGCTACACAAGTAAGTATTAATACACACTCAATAATACTCAAAAACTATTGATATTATTTCACAAATTTTGTATAACTAACTTATAATGCAGGACTATCCACAAGAAGACTGAGGTGGATTGGCGCACCCACCATATGGGCTTGTACAGGATTGCCTGCAGGCCTCAGGTCAATTTGTGGGTCTCGCCTGACCCGACAGACGTCAGTTTGGGAGCTGGACCCTGGACATTAAGGTATATGATCTGGTACCAGCGGTGGTGCATGACTACCGTATACTTGTAGGGCGACTACGGTGATTCTCTTTAGCGGAGAATGATGGGTGATTCGAGTAAGACCCATTTGCCGTGGGGCCCGATCAACACTCGAGCGGTAAGTAATAAAGATTTTTTGTAATATTATTTTTTCTCCCTACAACTCATTTCCTAAATGTTATTTACAGGTACTGACGGCAATTCGAGGAGTTGTACACAGCTTGGTGTGCATGGCGAGAATTGGTTTTCAGGCGTTCGGGTGTACTATGCTGCATCACACTGCTCCAATCGTCGAGGATTCACATTTTGATGGGCACCTCGTTGGCATGCTGCACGACGCTGGCGAGAACATCAACTGGCGTGAGATCAAGATTGACTCACCAGTTCCGAACCAGCCCAACCAACCCCAGCCTCTCGTACGCAACTGAGACCTACCACCACCCTCCGCAGGTATTATAAGTTAATTTTTTTTCATTCACGTCAATTTTGTTTTGAAATGTGTTCTTAAGATGTTCCACTCAAATATTGCAGAAGATAATCCGAATTGGGCGTTCCACGATTGGGTGCTGGACACCAAGAGATGGCACGCCTACTACAATCAATATGGAGTGCCAGTGCAGTATGACGAGGTCAGTTGGATTGTGTCTGTATAATTAAATTTTTGTTATTTTGTATAAAGAAAACTAACATTATCTAACTGCAGGATGGTCACCCTACATTGAGTGCCGAGCCCACTTTCACTCCGGCAGACTTTGGTCTCACCGACACTGGGGCAGAGGACGACCATGAGGCCAGTGGCAGTGGGGCACAGCAGGCTACCCAGTTTGATCCATGGGCGGATGCTGCGTTTGGGACACAGCCACCTACCACATATACAGGGGATTGGGACGAGCTCACACTATCGATGCCACCCCCCAGGCAGCACGACCACGAGGCTAATGGCAGTGGGGCACAGCAGGCTAACCAGTTTGATCCATGGCCGGATGCTGCGTTTGGGACACAGCCACCGAGCACGTATACACAGGACGACATACATTTTGATTATTCTGATGATGAGGATCCTCCAGAGCCCTTTGAGTCTCCACAGCCTCAGAGACGTGTCCAGTCGCGGAGGGCGTGCGGGGCGCCTCCCAGATTGTCATTGTCCGGTCGTCGTCCTAGTCGCTAGTTTTTTATATTTCATATTATAGCCCTTGACAGTATATTTATATTTTTCTTTCTATATTTTATGTTGATCAGATGTTATTTGGTTATTTTATTTACTTATGTTTTCGTTTCTATATTTTATGTTGACCAGACGTTATTTAGTTATTTTGTTCACTCGACCAAATTCATCGTTCTTTTGTTCACAAGGAAATTACAAGGAAATACAATCATATAATCACAACAAAATATATAAAATACAATATAAATTACAAGCATATACGATATAAATTACAAGCAAATACATAAAATACAATATAAAATACAAAAATAAAAAAAAGTAGACCGGCCCCCGGGGGGCGGTCTGATGACCAGGGAAGACCGCCCAATGGGGGGGCGGGTTGGTGGGTAAGGCAGACCGCCCAATGGGAAGGCGGTCTGGTTATGATTGAAATTTTTTTCCAGTTTGGTTATTAATATTATATTATTTAATTTTTTGGTTATGGAAAAAAATGTCGGTAATATGTGCTAGCAGACTGTATTTTGCAATATGAATAAAATGGAATAAAAAAAAAATTATTGTTCCTTGTCTTCTTAAATGCTCAATGGTTATAGATTATAATTAATATATATATATATATATAGAGGAAATTGCTAATATGCTATGCGTAGCATAGAAGATCTCCGTGCAACGGCTTAAAATTTGTGTTTTCAAAATTCTAATGGTCGATCCGAAGCATTAGATGTGTTTTCCATATTGAAATGTGCTTGGAGACCAAATTTTATATTTTTTAGATTTTTTTTACTATTTATTAAGTCACTTTGAAAATTGCTGATCCAACGGTTTCACTGTTTGGGTAAGCCAACGTTGGATCGGCAATTTTCAAAGTGGCTTAATAAATAGTAAAAAAATTTCAAAAAATGTAAAATTTGGTTTCCAAGCACATTTCAATATGGAGAACACATCTAACGGTTCGGATCGACCATTAGAATTTTGAAAACACAAATTTTGAGCCGTTGCACGGAGGTCTCTATGCTACGCGTAGCACCGTAGCCGAGTCCTACACACACACACACACACACACACACAATAAATTAAGCAAATTCATGCTAACTTGTAAAATTTTAATACTTGAAACTAAAGCATGTATTGTGAAACTCGCAATTGTCAAATTTTGCTGAAAGAGAAAATGAAAAAGAAATGAAATATTTGAATGAAACCCCGTTGCAATGGAATTCATATTTACCTGAGCTAACAGAAATTTTGCGTTAGATCCACACCGTCCGATCTGCTTTGGCAATGTGATGAAGGGGCTGTGCATTCCACCTCACATCTAAACTCAAAGTTTCCGTTACCTCAGAGGATTCAGACTGGTTGCAATGCAAGTCGCAAAAGAAACATCTTCCAATTTTGGAAGGTATCCGAGACGAATAGAGGAATAATTCGGATCTACATCCACATTGAAGAAGCACTCTTCAGTCTTCACTCCGCAATTGAAAATCTCTTCTCTACTCCTGCAAAGAAGATTCAACACTAAACCATCACATATTCACATCTAACTTGGTTTTACTTTTATCATGAAAGCCAAGGCAGCCAAAGGTTTGCGTGGTCACCTCGAAAGATTGGTACTAAAGAGAATTCAAGCTCGAGAGACCTTTCAGCTGTCAGAGGCTGAGTCTCTCTTCTATGGTCTCCTCTCGCCACAAAATCACCCCCCATCCATTATTACCATCAACAAACTTCTCCTCTCCATTTCTAAAACAAAACACTCCAGCCGCTACTCAACCGTACTTAACCTCTTTAATTGCTTGAAGTGTACCAGAGATGGACGTGTCTCTCCCACCATATGTACCTTCGGTCTTGTCATAGATTGCTGCCGTCGTATGGGCCGAGCGGATCTCGCATTCTGTGTGCTTGGTCAGTCCTTGAAAGAAGGATGTGGTGTTGATACCATCATGTTCGGCTCCCTCATCAAGGGACTCTGTGCATCGAATCAGATTGGGCTTGCTGGTAAGGTGTTTGCTAAAATGCCTCTCATGGGATGCACTCCTAGTGTCATCACTTACAACACTTTAATTGAAGGGCTTTCCAGCGTTGGTGATACCAGACTTGGGCTTGAGCTGTGTCGTCAGATGGCTAGAGGAGAGGGTAGTTGCAAACCTGATGTTATTACTTATAACAGTCTAATCCATGGCTTTTACAAAGGGGGTGAGATTGATATGGCGCTAGAGATCTTTAAAGAGATGGCTGCTCAAAAATTGAGGCCCAATGTAATCACTTGTAATATTCTCATAGATGGCCTGTGCAAAAATGGAGATGTTATTACAGCACGGAAGGTGTTTGAAGAAATGCTTGCTTGTAGACTTGTTCCCAATTTGCATACCTACAACAGTCTTATTCATGGTCTCTGCAGACAGGGTGACATAGATAGTGGTTTGAGGATGTTTGATGACATGGATGGTAAAGGCATTGTTCCAGATGTGATCACCTATAATATTCTCATTCATGGTCTGTGTAGCCAGGGCAACATGCATAGTGCTCTGAGGATGTTTGACGAAATGGTTGCAAAAGGGGTTACTCCCGATACCTATACCTACCATGGTCTCATTCTTGGATTTTGTGGACTTGGTGATATCAAAAAGGCTTTTGAAATATATGACAAATTAGTTGGCTTTGGGCTTCAAGCTAACGAGTTCACATATACTACCTTAATAGATGGTTGTTGCAAAAAGGGGTCCTTCTTGCGTGCTTCGGAGCTTCTTCAGGAGATGATTGATAGCGGGGTGATGCCAAATGTTGCCACTTACAATTCTATTATCCACGGGATTTCTGCTGTGGGTGACTGGAACCGTGCCATTGGGGTATTCCGTGATATGGTAAATCAAGGCATTTCTCCTAATGTAGTGACTTTCAATGCATTAATAGATTCCTTGTGCAAGCAACGATTAACTGGTGAAGCAGAGAAGCTAGTCGTTTTTATGGAGGAAAGAGGGGTGAAACCTGATGTAATCACTTACACAGCACTGTTGCAGGGTTATGTGCTAGAGGGCCATCTCAATGAAGCAGCAGGTTTATTAGAAAGGATGGGTTCCAAAGGCATTATGCCGAACCAACACAGTTACAGTATTTTAATTAACGGTTATTGTAAAAATGACAGAATCAGTGAGGCTCTACATTTGACCGAGAAAATTATGGAGCAAGGCCTTAAGCCTGATGATGTCACGTTTGACATACTTCTAAATGCATTAAGCAATCATGAGAATCCGGATGAAATGAAGAAACTTATTTCTGAGATGAGAGATGTAACAAAACATGTAGATGAAAACCAATAGTTGTCAGATTTTTTGTATTGCATAATTTGCAGGTAAAAGTAATGTAATGTGGTACTGGGATTATAATGGTGCTGGTCATAGCTGGGTTTGTGGGAAGGCTTATTTGAGTCTCTGTTATTTTTGTCTGGCTGGGATGTTTCTTTCGGAGTAGTGAACACATTCTATGTAGGAGGTGGGACCGGTATGGAGTTGTTTAGCGTTGGATTATGAGAATCAATGATGTTTGATAGTCAGAGTAGATAAGCTTCTCAAGGGTTTGAATTTTTTTTTTTTTTTTTTTATAGTTGAAGGCAAATGCCGACAGCAATCATATTTATAAGAAAAGTTTAATTTAATACAATATCCACCCAACCTATCTATACAACAGTTTGAAATTTGGGGGCGCTCAATTAGATTTTGATTATTTCTTAAATATGGGTATTCAATTTTATATATACTATGTTGTTGTGTTAAACATAGCATTTTAGATGTAAAATTGTGATGATTGGTTGTTAAATTGGTAATTGTTATTGGTAAAAATAAATGATTTTTAATAGGGAGACATTTTAGTATTGCAAGTAGTATTTGCACTCATTCCGAATAGTGTAAGAATTACACTTTTCCATGCCAGTATTCTATTACTGTTCTATTTTTACTATTGGAATAGCATTATCTTTTGGGGATTCAATCTGTGATTAAGTTGGATATTTAGGCATGTACTTTTTATGCTGACTCACTTCAATTAGTCCACAATTGCTGGTTAGTATTGATTGGAGGGCTCATTTGGAAATTATGGATATTTGGGGGACTTGCAAAGTATCCAAATTTCAGGTGCATGCATATCACACACAATTTTAGCTAACATAGCTCTAGTGCACCAACTGGCATATGATGGTTTCTCTTATTCTGCCTTTCCACCTTTGAATGATGCTCCTCAACAAAGTTAAATTTTTTTTTTTTTTTTTTTTTTTTGGGTTCAAATTTTGTGGGTCTTTTTGGTACATTTTTTTTTTTTTTAAGTTCTTACCTCCTTTACTGTATGTTTTTAGCTGATGTTTCCTGGTACTATAGTTATTCTGTATTTTTTTTTTTGCCTGGGGTACTCATTTTATTATGCTCCTCGTTTTTCTGTCAATTACTGGTTTCATTTACTCATGTATAGTTTAGTAACAGGAGGGCAATGCTATTCAGGTTCTTTTTTTTTAATTGTCAGTGAAATGTTTCCAGGTTCTAATTGTCAGTGAAATTAAAATTGGAAAAGTGAAACTAAAATTATTGAAAAAATAATTTTAAATTGCTAACATACACAAATAAATTCAATTTTTTTTAATGATGAAATCATGAAAATGAAAATTCTCAACGCTTAAGAAAAACAAATTATCAACAAACAAAAATTGTTGATGCATAGTACCTGGGACCATCTAATATCTATTAGAAACATTGAATATATATTTTAGCATGCAAATTAACATTTTTTGTTATTGAGAATATCATGATAAAACAAACAAGGACAATATCCTTATTTTCACTAAAGAAATATACCCTCATGTCGATTCGATATGTTTTAAAGTCAGAGGGTAAAAAAGGTTTGGTGAACTTAGTAACTAGTTCTACTCCTATAGTTATTCTGTATATATTTTGTTATTGAAAATTCCAAAGGTACTCTCTCATCTATTTGGGTTCAAATTTTTTTTCGGATCTTCACTCTTGACTGTAGTCTCTATTCTCTAATACCCAAATCTTCACTTTTCCCTCTCTATTCTTCCTGCGAACAAGATTCAACGCTAAAAACCTCACTTTCTTTTAATTTAATTATGGGTAGTCACCTGGAGAGATTGGTACTAAAGAGAATTCAAGCTGGAGAGAACATTCAGCTCCAGGAGGCCATGTCTCTCTTCCATCGCCTCCTCTCGCCACAAAATCACCTGCCATCCATTCTTACCATCAACAACCTTCTTGCCTTCATTGCCAAAAAAACAAAACACTGTGACCGCTACTCAACTGTACTCAACCTCTTTAATAGCTTAAAGTGTAGCAGAGATAGAGGCATCTCTCCTACCCACCATACCTTTGGCCTCGTCATAGATTGCTGCCGTCGTATGGGTCGACCGGATCTCGGATTCTGTGTGCTTGGTCAGTCCTTGAGAGAAGGATGTGGTGTTAATACCATCATGTTCGGCTCCCTCATCAAGGGACTTTGTGTATTGAAGCAGATCGGGCTTGCTGGTAAGGTGTTTGCCAAAATGCCTCTAATGGGATGCACTCCTGATTTAATAATTTACAGCACACTTATTGAAGGTCTTTGCAGCACTGGTGAAACCAGACATGGGCTTGAGCTGTGTCGTCAGATGGCAAGAGAAGATGTTAGCTGCAAACCTGATGTTATTACTTACAACACTCTAATCCATGGCTTCTGCAAAGAGGGTGAGATTGACATGGCGGTAGAGGTCTTTAAAGAGATGACTGCTCAAAAATTGAGGCCCAATGTGATCACTTGTAACATTCTCATTGATGGCCTGTGCAAAAATGAAGATGTTATCACAGCACAGAAGGTGTTTGAAGAAATGCCTGCTTGTAGACTTGTTCCCAATTTGCGTACCTACAACAGTCTTATTCATGGTCTCTGCAGACAGGGTGACATAGATAGTGGTTTGAGGATGTTTGATGACATGGCTGGTAAAGGCATTGTTCCAAATGTGATCACCTATAATATTCTCATTCATAGTCTGTGTAGCCAGGGTAACACTAATAGTGCTCTCAGAATATTTGATGAAATGGCTGTGAAAGGGGTTGCTCCCGATATCTATATCTACCATGGTCTCATTCTTGGATTTTGTAGATTTGGTGATATCAACAAGGCTTTTGAAATATATGACCAATTAGTTGGCTGTGGGCTTCAAGCAGATGAGTTCACATATAACACCTTAATAGATGGTTGTTGCAAAGAGGGGGCTTTCTTGCGTGCTTCGGAGCTTCTTCAGGAGATGAGAGATAGAGGGGTGATGCCAGATGTTGTCACATACAATTCTATTATCCACGGGATTTCAGCTGTCGGTGACTGGAGCCGTGCCATTGGGGTATTCCACGATATGATAAATCAAGGCCTTTCACCTGATGTAGTGACTTTCAATGCATTACTAAATTCCTTGTGCAAGCAAAGATTAACTTGTGAAGCAGAGAAGCTGGTCGGTTTTATGGAGGAAAATGGGGTGAAACCTGATGTAATCACTTACAATGCACTGTTGCAAGGTTATGTGCTAGAAGGCTGCCTCAATGAAGCAACTAAATTGTTAGAAAGTATGGATTTAAAAGGCATTAAGCGAGACCAACACAGTTATAATACTGTAATCAACGGGTATTGTAAAAATGACAGAATCAGTGAAGCTCTACATTTGGCTGAGAAGATGATGGAGCGAGGCCTTAAGCCTGATGTTGTCACCTTTGACATACTTCTAAATGCATTAAGCAGTCATGATCATCCGGATGAAATGAAGAAACTTATCTCTGAGATGAGAGATGGAAGAAAACATGAAGATGACAACCAATAGTTGGCAGATTTTTTGTACCTTGTTTCATATGTACTTTCTACAATTTGTTATAAAAGTTTTGGTTTATTTTAATTGTTCTATGTGTTCTTCATATGCAAGTATGAAAGTGCTTAGTCACACCCTATTTTTGTGGGACGATGTGTGCTGAACTGCCAAAAGTTTAGTTCAAAAGTTTAGTTCAAAAGTTTAGTTCTCTAATGTATGATTTTCCCCAATTCAGTCTGAGTCCGCGATATTCCACCCTCCTTCAAAATAATCTCGTCCTCGAGATTCACTTTTTGCCAAGTTCCGGGGTTCCTCCCTTCATTGAGGCAATCAATTTGGGAAATAGTATTGATGTTTCGCTTGTCTGGATGCTTAGTATTGTTGTTATGAAATACTGATGGCAATTTATTGTTTGAGTTCACATATACTACATTAATAGATGGTTGTTGCAAAAAGGGGTCCTTCTTGCGTGCTTCGGAGCTTCTTCAGGAGATGATTGATAGCGGGGTGATGCCAAATGTTGTCACTTACAATTCTATTATCCACGGGATTTCTGCTGTCGGTGACTGGAACCGTGCCATTGGGGTATTCCGTGATATGGTAAATCAAGGCATTTCTCCTAATGTAGTGACTTTCAATGCATTAATAGATTCCTTGTGCAAGCAACGATTAACTGGTGAAGCAGAGAAGCTAACTGTTTTTATGGAGGAAAGAGGGGTGAAACCTGATGTAATCACTTACACAGCACTGTTGCACGGTTATGTTCTTGAAGGCCGCCTTGATGAAACAACAGTTTTATTTGAAAGGATGGCTTTAAAAGGCATTAAACCAGACCAGCACGGTTATAGTACCTTAATCAATGGCTATTGTAAAAATGACGAAATCAGAGAGGCTCTACATCTGGTCGAGAAGATGATGAAGCAAGGCCTTAAGCCTGATGATGTCACGTTTGACATACTTCTAAATGCAGTAAGCAATCATGAGAATCCGGATGAAATGAAGAAACTTATCTCCGAGATGAGAGATGGAAGAAAACATGAAGATGACAACCAATAGTTATCAAATTTTTTTGTACCAATTGCTTCATATGTACTTTCTACAATTTTTTATAAAAGTTTTGGTTTATTTTAATTGTTCTACGTGTTCATCATATGCAAGTGTGAAAGTGGTTAGTCACACCCTATTTTTAGTGGGACAATGTGTGCTGATGTGTATTAAATAGTATTAGTTCAAAAGTTTAGTTCTCTAATGTATGATTTTATTTTTCTCTTGTTATTTTTGTTTTGGTCAGTATTGGCCTTGGATTTGAGACAAGATATTTGGTTTGCTAATTGTTAGTTGATTATTAACTTAAGGAGGTAATTGGAGGTTTCCTTGGTCCATTGAACATAGGGGCCTTTCTGATAAATGGTACTTGTAGTTCTTCACAATGTTTTGTTTTCATTTATTCCGAGAAATGCTACTGATAATTTGAATTTGAAAAGGCAGAATATGAATAGCAGCAAAGAAGAATCAACTCGTTACGCATTGTAAGCAAGCTTGGATAAAAATCGACTCATTTCGCAGTGTAATAGTTGTCTGATTTTCTGTACAAATTGCTTCAAATATTTTCTACAATATGTTACAAGAAAATTTAGTCAATTAGCTCAATTATTTTGCACTATTCAACTACATGCTTACTCAAAGGTTAACAAAATCTCTCTTAGCTCCTCATGTGAAGATGATTGAACTTGGTTTTATTAATGGCCAAGACAGCCAAACCTTGATAGAAGATTGGTCAGAATGTTTTGTTTTAGAAATTGAGGCAAGAAGGCCGTGCCTCTTCTAGCCACAAAATCATCCACCATCCTTTTTTACCATCAACAGCCTTCTTGCCTCCATTTCTAAAACAATTCTCTCTGATCAATACTCAACCCTAGTCGACCACTACTCCATGTGTCTCCTATCATCCATATATACCTTCGGCCTCATCACAGATTATTGCCGTCGAATGGGTCGAGCAGATCTCAGATTCGGTGTACTTGTAAATGATCAAATTAGGAGTGCATCCCATGTTATTGAAGCAGATTGGGCTTGCTGTTAAGGCGTTTGCTAAAATGCCACTCATGGGATGCAACTCTAATTTTATCACTTACCCGTGCATTGCAACAGGGACAAATTATTCAAAAGTATTTTGTAATGTTTCTCATTTTCAAGGGACATCCTTACCGGTAAACAATTTTTATCAAGTGCACGAAAACGTTTGTATTGAAATTACAATTTTAATGTGCATTATTTTATTTTCACAAGAGGCCTTCAGTAACAATTTTAATGCGCATTTTATTTTCAACTGCTCAGTTTTAATTTCAGAAGTATTTCTTATTTAATTGGACCATTGGTGTGTATTTTGGAGTTTTTTTTTATAAACCATAATTAAAAAAAATTCGGGTTTATGATTATGCGAGTTTTTATAAAAACCATAAAAAAAACGGTTTGGCAGCCCGTTTCCTACAGTATTTTATCCCTCAGAACGGATTGCCAACTCGTTTTTGATTTTTTTCAGTTTTAACCTTAAAAATGGGTTGGCAGTCCGTTCTCTACAGTAACTTTTTATTTTTTTATTTTTTTTTAGAGTTTGTTTATAAAATAAATCAGATATTTTGTTTGAATTTATATATTAACAATAAGATTAATGGAACAATTTGAATATATTTTTGTGTATTTTGACCATTTTATCATTTTATCAAATCAATGGATTGATTTTCTATAAAAAAAAATCAATAAATATATAAAAATCAATGGATTGGTTTCCAAATGTACGTATTTTTTTTAAAATTGACTTTTTTATATTTTAAAAACAAACAAATTTAATCATTTAATTGTTATTTTTATTAAAACTCATTTTAATTTAAAAAGTACTTATTTTTTGTAAAAATATAAAATAAGTGTTTTATTTATGAAAAAAATATATTAGTATTCTAATTGGTCGATTTTTTAAAATAATGATACATTGGTCTACTACATTGAGGATTTAGAAGTTTCTGTAACCATAAGTTTTGAAAAAAAAAATAACATAGAGTCGATTTTTGCCATAAAAACCGTTATATTATGAAAAATATATCCATTAATCATTCAGAGACATTATTTTCTAGAAAAAAGTATCTAGAGATACAAATTTTTAGTATTGTTATTGTATTTCACTTTTACATTTTCTTCTAATTTTCTTCAGAGAAATATTTATTGATTTTTTTATATAGAAAACCAATCAATTGATTTGATAAAATGATAAAATAGTCAAAATACACAAAAAAAATATTCAAATTGTTCCATTAATCTTATTGTTAATAAACAAAATCAAACAAAAAATATCTGATTTATTTTATTTACAAACTCTAAAAAAAAAAATGTTAGTATAGAGAAGGGACTGCTAACTCGTTTTTCAGGTTAAAACTGAAAAAAATCAAAAACAAGTTGGCAGTCCGTTATGGGGGATAAAATACTGTAGGGAACGGGTTGCCAAACCGTTTCTTGTGGTTTTTATAAAAACTCACGTAATCATGCTGAAATCCGATTTTTTTTTTTAATTATGGTTTATAAAAAAAAAACTCTGTATTTTGTGCTTATGTACTATATCGAAGTATAAAATGAGTGTTTAGGTGCTTATGTACTATTTTCATTTGTGTGTATTTAATTGGACCGTTTTGACAGGTGTTTCTCCTTTCCTTCTCAAGACAGAAGAATGACTCGCTGATGACAAACGAGGCGCATGCAGCTCAATTTCTTTCGATAAACAAATTCCGAAACAGAAATATAATAGTACTACAAAAAATAAAAATCGAGTGGAAGAAAGGTATTCAGCATGCAGAAGTTAGATGGGCAGCCATTTCCTTATTGGCACCTAATATCAGCATATTAACCCAAACTAACAGTACATATTAGCACTGATTGCAGCACATTATAACCAATCTATCAGTATCAGTAAATAAAGCATACCAGCAACTAAACATACTAGTACCTAATACAAGCACAAATTATTAACACCTAATACCAGTACCTTAAACCAAATCTATTTGTACCAGTAAGTGACCTTTTGTATCGGTACAAGTAACAAAGCAGAATTTATCCCCCACAACATACACATTTACTGAAACCCACCAGCATCCCATCGTAAAATAGAAATGTTCCCCATATACCATCACATAAGATAAGAATGCAAGGCCAATATTTGAAAAGTAGCCTTGTCAGATATAGCAGAAGCCATCACATAATAGAAAATATGTACAATGGCAAAGAACCGAAAGCTGCCTAATAACTAAAGCAACATCAGCCTAATATCTATAAGTTTGCCACCATGGACAAGCATAAGTTCAAACAAAACTGTGCATATAAGCCACACCCAATGGGGGTTGAGGTAAGTTTTCCTAAGAGCAAAATTATGAAGTATCATGGTGCGGATCTTCGTGGATCAACATTGCGCCTCCATGGTATACCACCACAGTTGGTACTCGGTAGGATCAAAAACTATTGGTTCATTATCAGAATGCCAATTGTCCAACGGGATAACGTCCAAATCTCCTAGTGAGTTCCAACTGGTGGTATATGATGGGAGACTTAGCGGAAAATAAGGCATTGGGCCCTTAGGCTTAGCGGAAAATAATTGCTCCTTAGAAAGGATTAAATTTTTACTCCTACCCCGTAAGTAGGGGTAAATTTTTACTCCTACCCCGTAAGTAGGGGTAGCCAATGGCGAATAGCACCATGTGGAATTAATACGAAAACCAAGCATTGATGCAAGGTTTGAGCATTCCAATACTATATTAGCTTCTCAAGATTTTAACATTTGGAGGATACTCAATTGGATTTTGATGATTTCTTAAATTTGGATATCAAAATTTTATATACTTTATTGATGTGTTAAACATAGAATTTTAGATGCTTTGAAACAATTAGCTCATATTAGATTTTAATGTAAAATTGTGGTGATTAGTTGTGAATTTGGTGACTATTGACAGTAAGATCAAACCTTTTTTTATACAAGGAATTTAATTGGTTTGAAATTCGATTTTTAAAGAAAATATTCACTTCATTTCTTTTTGAGAAACTTGGCAGAGGCTGTCGAAATTCATTTTATATCACTACTAATTCTCTGCATGTGTGGTAATATCCTTCAAATAGTAAGACATTACACTTTTTTTGTACACTTAAAATAGCGCTAATCTTGACAAAGCATAAGATATTTTAAAGGTGAGATGAAGCATTTTAATTTTAAATATTCTATATATAAGTCAGATTTTTAATTTGTAATTTTTATATTAAAAATATTATTTTAATCACTAGTTCAATGACTAATTGTTACAGTATATATAAGACATTTTAGACTGTCCATTATAAGACATTTTTTTTTTCTTCTAATCAAACATTGTAACATGAGTAGAAAGACAAAAAAATGTTAATATTCTGTAGATCAATCAAATGCTCTTATGCAATTAAAAGATTCTTTGCTTGATTAGAAAATTTTGTTAGAGAATAAATAAAATAAAATAACATTCAAAATTTCAAATTGTTAAGAAAACTAAATTGTTTAATTTCCCATTCTTTGTTGTTAATTTTAAGATTTTTTCCGGACACAAAATATTCCCCAATTAATTAATGATCAAATATTTTTCAAATAATAAAAAATCAATAGAGGACTGATATAAGCAATGCGCAAGGCCAGCAAAAATACAAAGTGAATATATTATGCAATTTTATTCAATGTGCCATTTTATATGTTGTTTGATCTGAATGTCAATTGATTTCAGGATATCGATTTAATCTGACAATTAATTATCGAATTTATATGGCGTTTAATCACGACCTTTACATGATGTTCCGAAAAAAATAAAAGAAAAATGACACATTTGAATAAAAGTATAAAATCCATCACAATGCAAGTCAAAAGAAACATTTTTTGCCAAAAGGCATTCCCATCTATTGGGTTGAAATTTTCGGATCTACAACCAAAGTCCACATCCGCAATTGAAGAAGCCTGAAGCCCTCTTCGGCTCTTCCTCTCTCTCTCTCTCTCTCTCTCTCTCTCTCTCATACACTCATCCTGCCAACAAGATAAAAATTCACATCTAACTTGGTTTTACTTTTATCATGAAAGGCAAGGCAGCCAAAGGTTTGGGTGGTCACCTCGAAAGATTGGTACTAAAGAGAATTCAAGCTGGAGAGACCTTTCAGCTGCCAGAGGCTGAGTCTCTCTTCCATCGTCTCCTCTCGCCACAAAATCACCCCCCATCCATTTTTACCATCAACAAACTTCTCCTCTCCATTTCTAAAACAAAACACTCCACCCGCTACTCAACCGTACTTAACCTCTTTAATTGCTTGAAGTGTACCAGAGATGGAGGTGTCTCTCCCACCATACGTACCTTCGGTCTTGTCATAGATTGCTGCCGTCGTATGGGCCGACCGGATCTCGCATTCTGTGTGCTTGGTCAGTCCTTGAAAGAAGGATGTGGTGTTAATACCATCATGTTCGGCTCCCTGATTAAGGGACTCTGTTCATTGAAACAGATTGGGCTTGCTGGTAAGGTGTTTGCTAAAATGCCTCTCATCGGATGCACTCCTGATTTGGTGATATATAGCACTTTAATTGAAGGGCTTTCCAGCGTTGGTGATACCAGACTTGGGCTTGAGCTGTGTCGTCAGATGGCTAGAGGAGAGGGTAGTTGCAAACCTGATGTTATTACTTACAGCACTTTAATCAATGGGTTTTGCAAAGAGGGTGAGATTGACATGGCGGTAGAGATCTTTAAAGAGATGGCTGCTCAAAAATTGAGGCCGAACGTGATCACTTGTACCATTCTCATAGATGGCCTGTGCAAAAATGGAGATGTTATCACAGCACGGAAGGTGTTCGATGAAATGCCAGCTTGTGGACTTGTGCCCAATTTACATACCTATAACAGTCTTATTCATGGTCTCTGCAGCCAGGATGATATTGATTGTGCTTTGAGGATATTTGATGAAATGGTTGCTAAAGGCATTGTTCCAGATGTGATCACCTACAGCATTCTCATTCATAGTTTGTGTCGTCAGGGCAACATGCACTGTGCTCTTAGGATGTTTGACGAAATGGTTGTGAAAGGGGTTGCTCCCAATACTTATACCTACAATGGTCTCATTCTTGGATTTTGTGGATTTGGTGATATGGACAAGGCGTTTGAAATATATGACCAATTAGTTGGCTGTGGGCTTCAAGCAGATGAGTTCACATTTAACATCTTAATAGATGGTTGTTGCAAAGAGGGGGCATTCTTGCATGCTTCAAATCTTCTTCAGGAGATGATAGATAAAGGGGTGATGCCAGATGTTGTCACATACAATTCTATTATCCACGGGATTTCTGCTGTCGGTGACTGGAACCGTGCCATTGGAATATTCCGCGATATGGTGAATCAAGGCATTTCACCTGATGTAGTGACTTTCGGTGCATTAATAGATTCCTTGTGCAAACAAAGATTAACTTGTGAAGCAGAGAAGCTGGTTAGTTTTATGTTGGAAAGAGGAGTGAAACCAGATGTAATCACTTACACAGCACTGTTGCAGGGTTATGTGCTAGAGGGCCATCTCAATGAAGCAGCAGGTTTATTAGAAAGGATGGGCTCCAAAGGCATTATGCCGAACCAACACAGTTACAGTATTTTAATTAACGGTTATTGTAAAAATGACAGAATCAGTGAGGCTCTACATTTGACCGAGAAAATTATGGAGCAAGGCCTTAAGCCTGATGATGTCACGTTTGACATACTTCTAAATGCATTAAGCAATCATGAGAATCCGGATGAAATGAAGAAACTTATTTCTGAGATGAGAGATGTAACAAAACATGTAGATGAAAACCAATAGTTGTCAGATTTTTTGTATTGCATAATTTGCAGGTAAAAGTAATGTAATGTGGTACTGGGATTATAATGGTGCTGGTCATAGCTGGGTTTGTGGGAAGGCTTATTTGAGTCTCTGTTATTTTTTTCTGGCTGGGATGTTTCTGTCGGAGTAGTGAACACATTCTATGTAGGAGGTGGGACCGGTATGGAGTTGTTTAGCGTTGGATTATGAGAATCAATGATGTTTGATAGTCAGACTAGATAAGCTTCTCAAGGGTTTGAATTTTTTTTTTTTTTTTTTTTATAGTTGAAGGCAAATGCCGACAGCAATTATATTTATAAGAAAAGTTTAATTTAATACAATATCCACCCAACCTATCTATACAACAGTTTGAAATTTGGGGGCGCTCAATTAGATTTTGATTATTTCTTAAATATGGCTATTCAATTTGGTATGTGAGTTGCATTACCTGCATATGCTAGCTAGTTATATTAATTGACCTAGATTTAGTAAACACAGAATCTTTAGCAAGTAAACTGAAATGAATGCTTTGAATTAATCCACATGAACATTTGTGCACTTGCCTTGGAAGATGAATAGTTTATGTCAACTCTTTTTTATGCTAGATTATTAGGTACTCACTGGGGATCTGTTTATGCTAGTTGATTATTATAGTCTATGAATTATTTCTTTTAGAATGTCTATTCTTTTTATTATATTAATTAATTATGCTCGGTGCTCTTTTAGTTTCTGTTAGTTGAATCTAAGGATAATTCTATTAGAACTGAATACCGCACTGAGAGATTTGGAATAATCTCTCACCTTTCCACTTCGGTGGGTTCCATGTACAAAGAGCTAGATTTGGAAACATGATGTAGAACTTGAAGATTTGCAGAATTTTCCACAAACAAATTATTTATTTACCTCAAATAATTATGATATGGTATTTTGTTTGTACATTTTATACCATAACAGGCTTATTTCGATTTGTTTATTACATGCAAATTTCGATTTGAAAAAAATTTCCTCATGCTTGGTGGCTCTTGGATATGTCATTAGTAGTAGTGTGTGTGTGTGATGATTGAATCGCTTTGTGTGGATGAGCATGGCAGGTTGTCAACCCTATTGTCAGAGTGTGACAAATGTATTGTTATAGTGTTTTGGGTATGGTATGAGTTGTGTTTAAATTTATAGTTGTTTGAAATTTAGTTTGGTGTTTTTTATATTTAGATCTAGGGTTTAATTTGATTTTAAATTTAGAGTTTGATTTGAATTCAGATCTAGAGTTTCATGTGATTTCTTTTTTAAATTATGAATATATAGAGTAAGGTGAGAAAGAAAGAGGCGAGCAACATCTAGGTTTCAAAGTAAACAAACCTTAGCATAATTGTTAATTTGACAATTTCAGTAATTGTATAAACACTAGGTAGTTTCAGAAAACTAGAGAGCAAACCCTAGGTAGTTACAATTTAAGGAAATCATATTAAATAATTATTAAAAATTACAAAAAAATAGAGGAGAGAGAACCATGGTTTTGAAACTCGGAATTGGAATCGGATTCTTGACTGTGGAATCAGAATTGGATCAATCGGCCGGAATCGGATGAGTTGACTCGGAAACTCAGATTGTTTTGGCAGAAAGCCAGTTTTGTAGCCAAAACGTAGGAAATAATTGGTAAAAAAACTATGTTAAGGCAAAACATTACACTCAAATAATTCACTAATTATATAATGTAATACAAGCATTATAAATTAAACATACTTTTTATTGGCAGAAGCTATGCCGAGTTGGCTGGATCATTTCATCGTCCTCTGTATTAAAATAAGAATGAGGATTTTGTTGTACATAATAAAAAAAGGAAAACATTAATATAGTGTCAAATGAAGAATTATTAATATCCTAATATCTAACATATGGATTGTACGTGCTAGAAGAATTGTAGTCCGGTTGTACTCTATATGAAGTTGAGCTTGAATTATATCTTCCACTAAACTCTGAGGTCCCATATATAAAAACTTTTCTTTGAAGAACTTTAGTCACATGCATTGTCTACAAATTTCACATAAGGTCAAATATGTTGTTTTTTTTTCTCAAAGTAGTATCTAAGCAGTGCCTAACTAGTACATCAACGTGCAATATATAAAAATTGTTACAAAAAACTTTTTTTAATTGAAAAAATGTCAGACTCGGCTAGAACTCGGTCTGACTTAGCTAACTTGGCTGAGTTAGACACTGTTCATCCGAGTTTTGCTGAAAAAATCGCATGGGTGAGAGACTCGGGTAAAAATCGGACCGGACACGGCCGATACTGAGTTGACTCGGTATCGGCCGATTTCAGAACCATGGAGAGAATCCTAGGTAGTTTCAAATTAAGAAAACCATTATAAATAACTATTATCAGATACAACAATTAAATTTAAGCAATTAATTAAACCTGAATGAAGTATCTTGTTGCGACGCCAAGAGAGGAAGGCTTCTGATTTCACCGTTATTGGTCTGGAAGTATTTAATTTTACTGTCAGTGAGAGGGAATGATCATCAGGAATTTGGGGAGGCTTAGCTAGGTATTAGTATATATATGTAGAACACACTATCAGTCCAAAAATTGGAGCAGTTGTTGTACACTTGAACCTTAGTTCCAAGTACTTCCCCTGAGAACATTGCCATCGTTCAAGAATGAAACAAATTTGGTGTTGATAAAGCCAAAACCAACGGCTCTCATGTGAACATCAATGGTATATTCATATCATGAACGCCATCGGTCCCTGTAGCCCAAACGATATCAAAAAGTCATTCTAAACAAACGGTAGGATAAAATTAACCGATGACAAAGTAGGGGCCATCAATGTCATAGGTTGGTTCAATTCCATCTGTCGGTAAAAAGTTCAAAGTAATTAAATTGCTGCCCCTAGCTCATTACATACACCATTGGTGCCAAAAGCCACCTGATGATAAAGGGGGATAGTAAATGTGTTTTTTTGTAGTAGTGATCAGAGAAAATACAGTCATTGATCGTCATATTTTGCGTGATTTTTTGGAAAATCTCAGCAGTTTAACTACGTTATGCACAAATCTCAAAGCTTAAATAATATTGACTCCCTGCGCTATCCCTAGATAGACACCATATACGTCGGTCACGCAAAAGATGAGATATCTTAGAGGATGCGCACTCAGACTTTATTGTGTGCGTATATTTGATACTACGGTGTTGCTGTTTTCATGTTTCAATTCGTCAGTAATCAAGAATAAGGTGTGTCAAAAGCGAAAGATATCAGTCTGTCAAAAGCCAAATGACAGACAGAAGAAACACATACTGTTACATCAAAAGGTACAGAACCCTGCAACAAATCCCTATCTTCTCTTCTCTAGATCACTTGATGCTGACACAAAGATTACACTTTGATGTTGATGCTGACACAAAGATGCTTTTCAGTTGTTCGATATCAAACATACATTATCATGAAGGCAAATTCTATTATTTTTGAAATTTCAATATACATAAATATACATTTTAGTTAATTAATATTAACTAATAAATTTATAAATAAATAAATACACGTTTATTGTGTGAACTATTGATTTGATTTTTTTTATTAACTAAATATTTTTGTAGAATACCGTTTGATATATATTTCAAATAAATAAACTTATTATTAATTTGAGCCAATAAATTTATAAAATATAGTATTTATTAAGTTAAAACTACTGCTCATTTATATATAACAACAAAATATCTAAAATTTCTCATTATGTCAGATATACGTAACTATAAAATAGTTAAATAAATAGCCGAGGCTTCGCCTAACCGCCTCTAGACTATGCATTTTAGTGTGTATATATTGCGAAAAGAATTCAGCAGTCAACCGCCAAGTGACAGAGAAGAATCACAGACGGGGAGTCGGGACAAAAACGATAACACAGAATCAGAACATTGTGGTGACCATATCCTACACATTGGGAATTCGTATCCTCTGAGATATCTCATATTTTGCATGACCTTTTGGAAAATCTCAACCGTTCAAATATGTTATGAATCTCAAAGCTCAAATGCGCTATCCACGAATAAGCACCGGACACATTGGTCACGCAAAATAGGATACGCACTCCCAGAACGGTAACCATACCCAGTTTCTCTCTGTTTTTTTTTTGGAACGAGAAGTTTTTTATTTCAAACAAAATAAAGCGGGCTATAAAATCCCTTCATTTTAGAGAGCTTGCCATTGTCAGAACATTGTAATGGAACTCTTTCTCTAAATCCAAGCTGCAATAAAGCTTCCTTGAACCCAGCTACATCTCTCTTCAATCGGAACTCAGCAAATAGTACTGTATTCCGCAATGGGGCAAGCCACTGAGGAAACGATCCAGCAGTTCTCCGCTGCAATTGAGCAAGGTACGTAGGTTAATTTGTAAAACATATCAATGTTTCATCTTCTAGTAAGTATTTCATTTTGTTTCTTCTAATGTACTTTTAATGTTAATCCTTCTTCAATAGTTAATACTGAGTGAAGACATAAATGCACTTCACACTTCTTGAAATTGATTAAGATTATATGTTTTCTTGTTGGTTTAAACAGTACTACCAAAAAAATATTTGATATTACATAAATAGTACCCTTGTTGTTTCTCATATTCTTGAGTACCACATTAATTTCTTTTTTTTTTTAAGGTTGTCGGTGAAATACCGGCAACAGATATATTGATTCAAAAAAGTTATTTACATGGGCCAGAAATACCCTTTTAATTAGTAAGGAAAAACAATCTAACTATCCCATATGAGTACCACATTAATTTCACTCAGTTGTATATATTTTTTTGTCATCCGATCTTGTAGATGTGCATCAGGTTTTGTCTTGGCAACAGATGGTAGCGCCGGTTCAGTTGGAAGACAATGTATATGCCAATACGGAACAGCTGAACTCAGACCCTCCAGTCCCATACACTGAAGTTCAAGACCATGTAGGGCTCAACATAGACACACTATTCCAAGATCCTGGTTCTTTGGGCCTCCAACTTAAAATGGACCTGCAAATCAGCCTTTCGAGGCACTCTAATAACCAAATTTCTCGGATTTTATATCTTACCTTAGGTCAAAATCGATCAAATACAATTTACCGGTTGAGGCTTCTCACTTTCTTCAACCTTGTCTTCCATGTCATAGCTGGTGTTCCCTACCTCCTTGAATTCCTTCAGGGGGTCCATGTAACCTATCTGGTAAGTCTTCCTTTATTTATTTCTTCTTTGGTTGTCCCTTCATACATACGTTTTGTTTTAGTCATCTCACTATTTCTATTATTTTTAAGTAATTATTATTATTGGTAAGTCCAAGACCATGTAGGATTATTTAATCTGGTATTTTCAATAGGTTATGTTCATAATAACTGTTGGAATTCCAATTGTTGTGGCGGTGATTAGTCTTTTGGTCAGCTATTGGCATTTATCTGATCTAGGATCAGATGAGCGGAGTAATTTGCTAACAGGATTATTGGTGGCAAACTTTTTCTCGTTTGGTTGTCGTCTAGCTTTCAATTGGGTGCCTACACGGTCAACTAGAAACTAATACGTTAAGAGAGCTACTAAGAGGATATTTCAATCTATATTTCACAGTTTGTATTTGTAAAAGATTAAAATCATTTCTTGAAAATCTGCATAAGATACAATCTGCACAAATTCAGGAGACATGCACAATCTTCTCTAGGCCGTTGGAGAACATTCCATCTTTACCTATTTGACAGCTTTGTAATTAGTATAGAATTAGCCTTGATTGTTTTTCTATATTTAGCACTCTATTTTTGGATAATCTGCTATGTGTAAAATCTGTGTACAGTTGCCTATAAATAGGCGCCTTGTTCTTCTGTATAAAATAATAAGAAATAAATCATTTTAATTATTCAACATTTCAGTATTCATATATTTGATTGCTTGTTTCTTTGGGTCTATGTTAATCCATAATGGTGGTACTGAGACAGGTACCAACTCCATTTCTTTGTTCTTCTCATTTGGGGTAATTAAGCTGAGACCATGCATAGGGATGTCAGTTTATCACGTTTGTTTGAATTTTTTGTGCTTTTGTTGGTTTTGTTACAGAGGGTCTGTTAATTATTCATGCTGCCTGTAAAACTTGTAAATTTGTTTATTGTTTCGAGATTATTGACATATGAATTTTGAACATATTATCAAGATACACTGGGTATGTCCAGTACAGCATATCTACTGGAGTTAGGCAATAGAAGATGAAGCTGGAAGTTAGTTAGAGACTAGGCTGTTAGCAATTAATGTAATAGTAATTAGAACAGTTAGAACTATAGTTAGTTTGTAACTAGGTCTAGTTAGCACTTCTCATTTCCTATATAACCATGTACAGTACAAGATACCATTACAATTAATACTCTTTCTCTAGCAAATTACCTATTCTCTGCTTAATGGCGCCAAGCTATGCAACTAGAGATTGATGCCGCAAAGGCCGTTGTATAGTACGATTGTAAATACATTTTCTTATAATATACTTGTTAGTTTGGAAATTGCCAACTAACCAAAAAAAAAAAAAAAACTAGAGATTGATGCCCTTGCACTGAACCATACTCGGACTCTTGTTCCACCTCCACCTAATGAAAAAAATTAGCTGATGCAGATGGGTATATAATTAAGATCAAGTGCCGCACCGACGGCTCAATTGAGAGATATATGCATGAGTCATTGCTAAGTGAGTCCACCAAGTCGAAGGCAGCAACTACTTCGAGACTTTTTGTCCAGTTGTCCGCACAACAACTATTTGTCTCATCCTCTCAATTGCCATGTCTTCACAATGGTCGATTAGATAACTCAATGTTCAAAATGCTTTCTTACATGGAGATCTCACTGAGCAATCTACATGACTCAACCACCCAATTTTCTTGATTCAGATCATCCCAAGCATATGTGTCTACTATCCAAAGGGTTGTATGGGTTAAAACAATATTCTCATGATGGATTTCACAAACTTTACACCACCTTGATTGTTATTGGATTTTGTTATTCACAATACGACCCTTCATTTTTTATCATGGCTACACATGGTCATCTCACCATTATACTTGTCTATGTTGATGATATTATCATAACCGGGGATCATGTACCGACCATCCATTCTTGCATCTCTCAACTCCAATCACAGTTTGCTCTAGAAGACCTTGGTGATCTTTATTTCTATTAGGGCATAAAGGTCAGCTCAACCCCTCAAGGTTTGACTCTCACTCAAACCAAGTATGTGCACGACCTTCTTGTTCACACTAACATGAACTCTAAATTTTGCACTACTTCTATGGCCACGGGTTCTTCTCTTGCTAATCATGATCACCCAAAATATGAGGATCCTCAACTCTATCGATTTGTCGTTGATGCTCTAGAATATGTGATCCTTACTTGACCCGATATATCCTTTGCCGCTAACAAATTTTCTAAATTGATGCAACAACCCGCTCTTGAACATTGGTTGGATGTGAAGAGCATTCTACATTATCTTCACGGCACCATCACTCATGGGTTATTCTTCTCCTCTAGCCCTTCTTTATCACTTAACGCATATAGTGATGCATATTGGGCTGGGTCTACTGACAATAGGCGTTCAACAACCGGGTTTTGTATCTTTCTTGGGCAGAATTTGATCTCTTGGAGCGCTCAGAAACAACCTATGTTTTTCGTTCATGTACGGCAGCGGAATATAGTATCTTGTCTAACACAATGGCCAAGCTCTTATGGCTTTGTTATCTTCTTCGTGAGCTTCATATTCAAATCGATTCTACTCCAACCCTATGCCGTGATAATATCGTGGCAACATTTTTGGCATCGAATCCCTTGTTTCACGCTCGCACAAAAAATGTCCAGATCGACTATCATTTCATTCGTGAATGAATTGCTTCCAAGGGAACTATGTGTACAGTTTCTTTGCTCCAACGACCAGCTAGCAGACTTGCTTATTAAACCTTTGCCAACTCCATGGTTCCAGTTTTTAAAATCCAAGCTGAAGGTGCTCTCTTCCCCTCCAGCTTGAGGGGGTTTATTAACATAATATACTGAATATGTCCAGTACAGCGTATCTACTGGAGTTAGGCGACAGAAGATGAAGCTGGAAGTTAGTTAGAGACTAGGCTGTTAGCAATTGATGTAACAGTAATTAGAAGACAGTTAGAACTATAGTTAGTTTGTAACTAGGCCTAGTTACTACTTCTGATATCCTCTATAACCATGTACTGTACTAGTTACGATTACAATCAATACAATGATCTTTCTCTACCAAATTAGTTCTTTTCTTCTTTTAGAACAACTTGTAAAAAAAAAATGTGTTATGACTGTTGCTTTTATTCTGTCATTGGTACTTTTATGTAATATGCATCATTAAAAAGCTTGAGAGGTTGATTTTCCTTTATCGATCATATTTAAGTTCAACCATAGAATTTTTTTTCTTAGATTATATTCTTTCTAAACTTATTTAGTTGAAAATTAAAACGGAATTTTCTTAGAAAATAATCAATTTATTAATTGTGTCTGAATCATCTGATAGACTCAAAAGATGAAAGATTCATGTTCAGTTTTGACATTCAAACAAGTTCCAGTTATTATTTATTACCCTCTGTTCAGACTGCCTTTCAATTGGAGAATTCCCATACCAAAGTTGTGTTTAGTTATTTTGCAATTTTTAAATTTTACATCTCTGCAATTGTCAATTGCAAGCTGACTTGGCATTTTAGAATATTATTAATTTAACAAAATTATTAAATTAGAAATTGTTTTATATTTTTTGAATTAAAATGACAATCATCAGGTCAATATTTACAATTATTTTACATGTTAGTGGTTGATGCATCTTGATGGCTAGAAAATGGTTGAGGACATTTAATATTTTGAATTTGACATCTTATTAGATAGGATTTTTTTATTAATCCTTCTTGATTAATAAAATAATATGAAACTTAAGTGCGAAAGAAATGCTACTCACACAATATGAAACATGAGTTGATAAAATAATAGAAATGGTAATGGGCCGGCCTTTGGGCCATCAAATGAGCATTAAGTGGGTAGGGCTCATGCTCAATTGTAGTGGGGATGAATTTAATAATGTGAATTAAATTTTACCACCTTGATTTTCCATACATAATCTCGAGCACATAAATACCATAATTCTACCCGACATTTTAATCCATAATCTCGTATTTATTGAGAAAGGAGAGGAAGCACAGTTAGCTAGAAGAGAAGTCCTATGATTGTTGGTTATTCAAAGGTCGAGAGTTCGATTCCCCCTTATGACTTTGCAGCTTCTGCGTTAAGTCATCGATCTCTAGTTGCTATAAATCTACCTAATCTGTCCTCATTTTACATAATTTATAAAAGAATTAAATATCTGGATAGGCTAATTAATAGGCTGAGTCATATATCTTCCAACTTTAGCTAGCATATACATCTAGCGTCTAACATCTTAAAGATAACCAACGTTTTCAAATATATATATGCTTTGCTTCTAGAGCACTTGTAATTGCATACGGAAAAAACTGTCATTTTTTTTAATGTTTGAGATCTCATCTTAAAAATTTTGCTCTCTTATATGGCTATATATAGGGCAATAATCAACCTAGCTTTAATCTAAATTAAAGCTATACATATATTGGATGGAAACAACAAAAAAGTTTAAAGAAATTAATGAAATTAATCTGGAGGAATAAGAAATTAATGAAAATAAAGTTTATAAACGATTAATTAATCGTTCATATGTTGGTTACTTTTTAAAAAAATATTGATCCATAGTAAGGACCCCGATCGGTTTGGGCTTGAGGCAGAGCCACGCCACTCTTGCCATGGTCGAGTTCCAACCACTGCCTCGTCTCGTCCCTCTGTCGCCATGTGCACCGGCCACCACCTCTCTCTAGACCGATTGGCCTTCTCCTCTCTCTTGTCTTCTTCTTCGAGATTGATCTAAATCTTTTAGATCTAGATCTTGATATCTTCTTATCTCCTTTCTACAAGTTGAGATTCGAATTTGCTAGAAGATTACGAGATTGTGTTGATAGGCTTCGCAAGATATTTTAAGGGATTTGAAGTATTGAGCAAGCAACTTGTGGTTTTCTATTTTGGAAACTGTATCAAGGGAGACAAAGACACAGACAACCATATCTTGTTCCACTTGATTGGAAAGGTATGTTTATAACATTCTGCTTGATCATGTGCATGACATGATCCATAGACTATGTGTGATTGATTACGTGTTTATAGTAAGATTGGATATTACGTTTTTATAGTAAGATCGTATCCAGATCGCTAATAAATTTTTGGTAATGTACCTGCTTGCCTATAGCACTACCTAACACATTTTTTTTTAGTAAAAGGCATCAAGTGCCCGTTTCATTGAAGAAACTAGAAAGTTAAGTTACAAATACCAGTATCATGCAACACCGAAATATAAGAGCAAACACAAAAAGAGAACAAAACACATATGCTCTACGTTTTAGAATCCACCAAAATACTGTAATTGAAAAGGAAGATAAATGTAAGCCGCCTAGACTAGGGCTGTGGTAAAAGGATCCTATAATCGGATCTACACAAAAAGTTTCATAGTTGTGAGACATTGCTTCAGATTCCACTACCTAACACATGGTGCAAGCAGTTTGGATTACTTCCTGGAAAGTGATTAAAACATGGGGTGCAATGAATAAGAAGACTTGGGCAGTCCTATTCGTTAATTGCACAGTTGATCATTCAAGAGGCGAGACTATGGAGGAATTCCTGCTAGTTGGAACTGATGATGTCTATTGGTTTATCATAGAACAAAGGGCTTAAACGAATGTATTACGAATGCTTTTCTCAAGCCTTCTAGATAGAGGACTCGAAGTAACTGCTGTTTTGATTAATGTTATTTTTCCTTGCCAGCCCCTGCCAAGTTCCAAAAAAAAAAAAAAAAAAAAAAAAAAAAAGAGCATGAGAGGCAAAAAAAAAAAAAAAAAAAACTACCATGTAGTGGGTACAAGTACAAACGTTATTTATTAATATTTTTTTCAAACTCATATACATATCATATGACATTGATAAGCTTGCGTGAGATATTTCTATCCTTTTTCCTGCTGCATCTTTCTCTAGTCCTTTATTACAATAATAATGGTGCTCTCCCGGTCACCATGTATATATGTTATCCGGCGAACTAGTTTTCAAACACATTATGCTAATTAAGTGAGCTCGACGTGGCGAACACTGAATGGGGGGGATATAAACAGTAAGCAGTTCTCATCCATTTCAGATTATTTGACTCCATCTTCCATAATACTGGCAAATAATTAAGCAGGCACCTGCCTCCAATTTATTCTCTCTCTAGTGCAATCACCTATTCTGTCCCATTAGTTACGCAAACATATACATAAAATGTACTTGTGGAGTTATAGAATTGCATCTAGTTGTCGGGCCTGAATAACCTGCCACCCGAGCCAAATTCCCTCTGGCAGTTGAAGTACATTGCGGCCATGATCTCCAGCCTGGATTAGTTTTGAATTTTAATCATAATTGATCTAGCAAATTGATGCATTCAATTGTTGAATCAGTTCTGAATTTTATTCATAATGGATTACCAGTGAATGTATCAATTTGCTGCCACTAGTATAAACTTATTTCGGCCAATTGAGTTGATTAATAGGATTATTATAGTATCGTATGCAGTTGTGTTTATGTCTGTGTCTGTGTAGGGGCGCTAGAGAGTAATCTATATATATTTATTTGTGCGAAAGAGAAGCAGGGGATTCATTGAGGACTCAATTTACTCAAATTGATATAACCGAAGCCATTCTTGGAACAACTAATCAAGGTAAATTGTCTGTCAATTTATGTTTCAGCAGCTGGTTTGGCACATCCTAGATGGTACCACATGGTACCAGACAATACTTCGGCAATTGGCAACCTTTTTAATATTGTTTTTCACACTGACAGTAATTGACCAAGTACCACATTTTGTGCCTACCCCTGATCAAAATCCTCATCCGTCCCTGTCTCCAGGTGGTACTGACGTGCAGAACTCATGCAATTGAAGTTGTGGTGTAAATGAGGTGGGAACACTGTTGCCCGACCAGTCTGTCGATATAGCATGAAAACCATGTGTTGGATTCCAGCTATCGGCTCTGGTGTCTCATAGACTACCACCTCATACGCATAAAGTTGTACCAGTAACTGTCACTTTATCCTTTTGAGACAATATGTGATATGGGCATTGGGCAATACAATGTTAGTTATGTTTTATCGCTACAGTGAATCGCCAAATTCTAGTTCTTTTTAGTGGCAAACTGGCAATGTATTGTTTAGTGGCAAACGGTAAATATTGTGCTGCTTGAGCTTCTATTCTAAACTTTTTGACAATAAAATTGTGAAGTTAATGTAAGTCAGTCAGTATTCATGAAATATTGAAATAGTCAATCATAGTTATGGAGACATGATTGAGATTTTGATATTAATAACCATTGCCGAATTTTTTTTTTTGTGACACCCGGATAAATCTGAATTAAATAAATAACACTCTAATTCAAAAATCTCAATAAACGACACTCTCGCAAATCCATTTCACGCACCAACCAATTTGGATTCTCAAGGTGAATTGGTGCACCGGTTGGTTCGCGAATTGACGTTGTGCACCAGGTGCGCAAATTGAATTGGCGAACCCCGAGTTCGCATAACCATTTGGCGCACCTGAATATTAGTTACGCACAGTTGTTGATTGAATTTCAACAGTATCGATCACAACTGTTGATATTTTGTTGAGATGCACACCTGAAAAAGAATTTCTTTGGAATTCGTGCGTGAAAAACTTTAGAAAGTAGAGATTTTTCCAAAAGTGACGCCAAATGATGGGTGCAGGAAAAAGTTTCAAAAAGTGACGCCAACCAAAAGTCACCCCTGGATGCTGCAAATGAATCTACGCATCCGGTGCGCCAAATCAATTTGCGCACCAACCGGTGCGCCACTTCATCTTGCAAATCCAGATTGGTTGGTGCGCGAAATGGATTTCCGGGAGTGTCATTTTTTGAGATTTTTGAACTAGGATGTCATTTATTTAATTCGGATTTATCCGGATGTCAAAAAAAAAAATTCGGTAATCATTAAGTCAATTATCAAATTAAAGTTGTCAAATAAAGTTGATTATCTGTAAATCCTTTTCCAGAAATAGATTTACACTACAATATCATGTATGTTAATTATTTCCACGTCGATAAGTTAATTCTTTATTTCTTTATTTATTCAATAAATATCTTACCTTCGGAACTATGAGCTAATTAATTAAGAAGATGGTTGTCATAAAATAATTGAATTGATTTCTTAAGGAACTGTAAAATCTAAAAACAATGACTAATATTAAGCATTATTTCCCATAGTATTGTGGATCTTTGTCTTTCTTGTACAAAAAGATAAATTACTGAAGAACATAGGGGCTGTTCAGTATTAAGGGATTAAGCTTCCTTAAGACATGATCTGCTTCCCTTAAGTTCTTATTTCTTCACTCATAATCCCTTGTTGCTGAACAACCCCATTGTGATTATTATACCAAAAAAACACTCAAGATAACATTTTTCAATTTTATTTCTTTTAAAAGAAAATTACATTTCAATAAAACAACCAAGGAAGAATGAAAAATAAATTTACTTTTTGCTTCGTTTTACTAACTATAAGCAAAATATTTTCTTTCAATCTCTAGTAACTAAAAGAGTACAAAAATTTTCTCTTGCCGTTCTCATCAGTTAGCACCATAGTATTTATCAATCAGAAATGATTGCATTTTAATTTATTATAAACTATATATGTATTTATGAAATTCAATATATATAGTATACCATGAACTACAGTATATAGCCTCAAACATTGTCATGTTATTTCATTTACGTCCTAGCTAATCTTAGATGTGAGAAACAGATACGTGCATGCGAGGCAAAGACAAAAGAAGATGGTAGAACTAGAATATATCTACTTTCTTTATAATATTAGAAAATTATGATAATTGAGTCAAAGATTGTCAAAATAATGAAAATCAAAATTCTCTATGATAAAGATGTGTTATTGTGTACAAAAATTAGTTCAATTTAAAAACCCAATGATAATCCATCAAGTGATTTTTTTTTAAAGAAAAATCAATTGGTCAAAAGATTTCCTAATTATGCCAAAATAAACGCATGGCCTACTTGAATTATAGACAACATTTAACTTTAATTTTTTATATTAATCACCATTGAGTCAATTATCAAAGTTGTCAAATAAAGTTGATTATCTGTTAATCCATTTTCAGAAATAGAATTACACTACAATACTATGTATATTAATTATTTCCATGTCGATAAGATAATTCTTTATTTCTTCATTTATTCAATAAAATATATTACCCTCTGAAATATGAGCTAAGAAGATACATAGTTGGTTTTCATAAAATAATCAATTGATTTCTTAAAGAATTGTCATGACTAATAATAAGCATCAAGTCTCATAGCTTTCTTCCAAAATTAGACCAATACATTATCTTTGTCTTTGTTGTATAATGAGCTAAATTTAACATTTTGCAATTTTTGATTCTTTCAAAACGAAACTTCCATTTCAAGAAAACAAGGAATTAAGAATGAAACATAAATTTATCTTTCTTTAGTAACTAAATGAGTACAAATATTTTTTCTAGCTGTTGTCATCAGATAGCACCATCATATTTATAATTCGGAAACGACCAAAATTAATTGTACATTAAAAAGATTAAAAAAAATTCAATTAATTAAATTTCAATATACATAACTAAGATTTTGAAATCATAAAAGTAACTGACACCCCATGAGCAGTATCAAGATCCGCCCCTGTATATATACGTATTTATGAAATTAAACATAGTACACCTTCATCAATTGCAATATATATAGCTCCAAACATTGACACGTTATTTCACTTGAGAAACTGACACATGCGTAGGAGTCAAAGTTAAAAAGAAGATGGTAGACCTTGAAATATCTACTTTCTTTTTGAAACGATGAGGTAACAGAATGAATATACTGATACATATCGCCAACTTTATGTCAATGCAACTATTCTTTTTTTTTTTTAAACCCTGATAGTGACTGTCAGGTCGTCATTGAAACTATTCATGATAACTAAAATCCTCCAATGCTAATAACGCGCGTCCACTTTTGCATCTATGTTCTTGCGTGATTGCTATGCTTGTGGATGGCATTTATCTCTTTCCCATCATAAGATGCCTTGTTGCTAGAAAGGTAATAAATAAATTGACTCACTCCATTATAGGAAAGGAATCGGGGGCGGTCTAATGAACATCGAATCAAATTTTCTTTTAAAAGACATAACGAAAGAAACCAAATTACCAGTAAAAGCGGCAAAACAAGGATTGGGGAAACAACTGATTGCAGGGTAGGGTTGGAGCAGACAAAGAAAAAATAGAATACTTTATTCCTTCAAATGCCCATAGGATTTGATTGTACCACAAAAAAAGAATATTTAAAATACTTTATGGTCCAAAAGCACAGCCAATAAGATCCGAGTGGGCCCACCATGCCATCATTTTTTTTTAAAATACATCGGATCATTATGTAAGACAACAAGGATATTTTCTTTTGGGATGTTTTTTTTTGAAGAAAAATATGGGTCTAGCCTGTATTTCATTCATGATATGATCCATTACATAAGTGATGTAATAGTGAGATAAAAAAATAAAAAGCTCAAAACAGTTGAGTAATTGAGTGAAAAAAAGTTGCTTTGAAAAGTCTAAGAAAACATAATTAATTAAGTTGTTCTAGAAAACTCTTGATAGTTGATACAGCAGCATATCCTTTCAATAGCATTGAATCCCTTGTGCTATCCCATCATACCCATAGTGCAATTGCTGCTGTGCTATGGGTTTTTCCTGCATCAGTTATGCTGATATATATTTTTTTTTTGGGATGCTAATTGCCAGTTATTAAAACACATCGGATCATTCCTAATTACAAATTTGACAATGGTTAAATTTTTATTCTTAAAATTTTAAGCAAATTAATGCTTCATATAAACATATCATAGACAACTCAAATTCAAGCCTGTGGTTTGTAAAGTAATTGAATAGTAAAACATAAAATTCGGAATTTTCCGATGTCTTATAATTATATATACCATCCAAAACACATAGTCTTGTATTTTTCTATTTAATAATAAGAGTAAAAATAATGGTAATCTAGATAAACTAAATCAAAATTTGATCCACCATAAAGTTTTGCTACTCAAATTTTGGCTTAAAATATCACCAAATTTAATCTCATAGAAATAACAATATAAATCACTATCCGAACTAAGAACACATTTATGAATGTTAGACATTAAATCAAAACAGAAATAAAAGTTCGGATATAATATCATTACGGATAAGATTGTTGGAGTAAACTTTTAGAAATTCGGATGATGAAAGAAGTAATCAAAATAAAATAAATCAAGTTGAAACAATAATATCCATATTATGGGGATAAGATTGTTGGAGTAAACTTTTAGAAATTCGGATGATGAAAGAAGTAATCAAAATAAAATAAATCAAGTTGAAACAATAATATCCATATTATGGGAAGCACTATCTTTGAGCATATTCCATCTCTATCGTGCAAAATTTGAAATTGTCACTAAGATCAGGTTGAAGTACTTATCTTCCAACATGGCACAACCAACTAGAATCGTTAGAGAACCCCAAATTTGTGGTACTAACGCTAAGAACTTTAGTCACTTGAAAAGGTCCATGATAAATTACCTAAACATCCTTGAACTATGGAATGTTGTTGAAAAAGGATATACCCATATAAATGATACTGAAACTGGAAATGAAACTGATGCTTCGAAAGACATAAAGAAGAACAATGATAATGCGATCAATGTCTTGATAAATACGGTAAGTGAAGAGAAAGCTATGGTTTTTGGTAAGTCAACAACAGCCAAAGAGATGTGGACTAATATTGTAAACAAGTATGAAGATAATCACCAAATGAAACATACCAAACTTATCGGACAATAAACCCAATTTGAAACCTTTAGAATTAGTAATAATGCATCTATAGATGACATGTACAATAGAATATTGCATATTCAACATGAATTTATTGAACTTGTAGAACCATTATCTGACAATAAGATTGCAGGAAAGCTATAGCGAGTTATGCATAGGGAAACTAGATGGGAGGCACTAGTGAGCGCTATAGCAGCTCTTTTTGGAACTCGACGTTCACACTGGATGTGCTAATTCTGTGTTCCAAAAGTTATCTTATATTCATTACTGTTACATTTTATGTTTATGAATTGGATGTTATATGCATTTTCTTCTATGAGTTTTATGTTTATCTTTAGAAGTGTTTAAGAAGACTTGCTTGATCTTGAACCATATAACTATATATGATGACAAATATAAATCTCTAAATTGTTCACAAACTTGATAATTATGGAACACTAATATACCATTATAAGTTTGTCATGTTGATTAAAATACATTGTAGTTACATAAATGTTGATAAAAGTTTATCGTTTAATAACTTGAGTATATGAAATGTGCCATATGTTGAAAATATCTAACAAATAAAAATATTATATGGATTATGTTAATGTTATTAATGTATTCATTGTATCTCAATATTTGTAAATATGAGATGTCATGTATTTCTTTTTCACATGAGAAGTATATAATGTAATTAATATTAAAAGCTACTTATTACTAGTGGTGATAAAAAATATTAGTTCATTGTACATAAGCTATGCCGGAGAAAGTCATATGTCAAAAGTATTATTGCTCCTTATTTATAATGAGTAATGATATTATATGTGCCCCTTGGTTAAGTAAAATTATAATACATGCAATATAACTGAAGTGCAGTTATATATTAATAATTTATTTAAAAGATCAAGAAACGAATATAATACAAAGATGACACAGTTCTACTTTGTATATTATTTATAATATCATGTGGCAAGTAATAGACACAAATAATGTTATTTTTATCGCTACCTTAAATGATCGGATAATGTAAAATGATATTTTACATCTATGTTATTTGGGTAACTATAATGTATAGCTAGAATATGGCTTATAGTTTATGATAATAAAATATGTTATGCTATTGACAACATAACATAGATTCTCCATATATGTCACACCAACTGAACAAGAAATATGAAATGATATTTTATTTATACAATGTATATTATTTCATATGATATGAAATAAAATACATTTGATAGAATGTTAAATATCATAATTGCTTAGAACAAAGATAAATTTATGAAAAAGATGCATATTATTTGGTATAATGTGGTGCACATTATATATTATAATATACATAATATATAAATATAATGATGTGTATAACATTATTATAGCATAAGAGTTTATTAAAGCACAAAATTAGTATGAGTCAGAGGTGATATTGTAGCAGTTACTATAGTGTGTACTGTAGCACATATTGTAGAAGCAGTTATCGTTTGGCTCTTTTAATTAAGGAGAATTATAATTGGAAGGTTACATAATGGAAAACCTAGTACATTTGTATAATAGGAGAGGAAGAGAAGTTTCATTAAACAATTTTCTGAAAATTATTTCCTTTTCTTCTTCTCAACTAGTCGCTGTCCCCTCTTCCTAGCTTTCATATTAATCTCTAATGAAAGATTATTAGAACTACAAGAAGAGTTATTTACTAGATTCTATGCTTACATTAGATTATGATCTTTAGCAAGGTCTTTCCAAGCCTTGTTTAGTTCAATGTTAACTCTAGGACACTGTTTAATGAAGGTATCTAAGAGACCTATAATAGAATACAACTTCTCTCTATTTATCAAATTGATATTTAATAGAGATATGTCCAAATCTTCTTTAATAAATATATTTTTGATGGATGAATAAGTCGATAAATATTCGTGCATATGAATTACTTGAATATAATTAACATAATAAAGTAGGTCAATGAATATTTGTAAAAGGGTAAAAAAAATGAGGGGTCTAGTCGAACCCAGATCCAATGTATACATTCCAACATGCGTTCAACGCATGTTGGCTCCTTTCCTTTAACTCATTCGTTACATTTTTCGTTCATCTCATTTAACACAACACAACGCCATGCTTAACACATCCTACTTACGAGTCTCATGATGAATATGAAATAATCCTATTAAATTTCTAAACAAGCTAAATGGGTCGTTTGATTCAACATGCACAATTCCATAAGTAAATAAATAAATAAAATGCATACAAAATGGTAAGTAACAATTTGACAGTTTCCAGGAAACCCGTACCTGAAATTCCGTAGGTTTTCGGAGCGTACTCTTCACGTTCGTCAAAATCCTTAATCTCTAGATTTGAACCTAAGTTTTATATTTATTAACTTTAATTAATATCGATAGTAAAATACTTGTGTTACTAAATTATCTTAAATCTTTGTAACATAACTGAAGAATTCTTATTAGTAAACTAAATTTCCAGATTTTTAATAAACGGAAAGAAATACTTATTATATTTTCATATTTTACTATATAACCAAAGAGAATAATTAATAATAAGGAAGTTTCTAGATATTTGTATTCTTAACGAAACAGTTAATAATATATTAGATTTGTTTTTAGATATTATAATAAATAAACTTCCAGATTATAATAGTTAGAGAAATTCTTACCAAAATACAATTTAAGAACATAACTTATTTTCTTACAAAATATATCAAATCAACATATATTAAATTATTAACGAAATTCGTCTAACAAAGTATTGTAATTTTCAATAATATCAAAAGATAGTTTTCAGTTTTTAATATAATTTGAAAACTACTCATCAATAGTTTAAATTATGAACGAATAAAATTTACTTAACATCAACATAGATTCAATTATCATATCATATAATTCATTCAATTTATTCAACAATCAATTTATAACGAAATAATACGATTCGAGTTACCTTTAAGTGCAGAAATTTTCAAGCAACGGATGACTTCTTTCATTTTTCCATTTGGTGCGGTTTTTGAGGTCTCTTTGATGGTTGGGAAGTTACAAAGAGGAGATGAGTAATTACGGTTCATAGAGAGAAGTGAAGGGGTACAGTTTTGTTTTAGAGAGAGAGAGATATTATTATTAGTCGACATTCATTTTTAAACGGATAGAGAATATATAATTTAATTTGAAACGGTTATTGGATATGAATACTGACGAAAAGGTGCACAACTAATTTTCAGTTATTAGTAACGAAGAGGTGCAATATTTAATTGTGACTAAACTAGGTTGAACATATTTTCTCACTGGAGCCTCTTTATTTTCATTTACTCAATGACGATTACCGAAGATAAAACTAATTAGATATTGACAATTTTCAGTTTAGCCCACAAATTACAACATATTACAGATAGCAATAAAATTTCTTCCTTGAAATCAAAATAAAAAGAATATATTAGTACTTTTATTCTCAAAATTATGTAAACGAATATAAAATAGATAGCTACAATATTGTATAGTTATTTTATTAAAGGAGATTCCGTACATTTGTTTAGTCATTTATATTATATCTATACTTTCATGAAATGTAACATTGTAAAAAGAATTTTTACTACCCCATTTGTGACAAGTGTTACAAATATGGTGCATTTTTTTTTTCCATGTTTGAAGTCCTTTTAATTCAAAATTGTCAGAAGAATTTTGGGTATGTTATTTTTTGTAGTTATATAATTTTAGCAGCATTTATTTAGAATGTTTAGAACAGGAAGAAATTATAAATCTAGGGTTTTATTCGGATTTATATAGCAACATAAAATTAACAAAATGGAACTCAACAGAAAATTTTCTCACAAGCAGCTCCAGATTTTTCTGAAATTAAAATCAATATTCCGAAATTCTAGCTACACAAAAGTTTTCCTTCTTTATATCAAATTAAAGGTATTTGGATCTCGTTTTCAGAAAGTATAATTTATCTTCAAAAATATCATCAAATTAAAGGTATTTTGGAGTTGTTGCTCATGGCTTGGATTGGTGGCATTTTGTTACATTGTTCCAAATTATTTTATATATTCTACTTTACTGGATGTCATTAATATGATATAAAATTTATTGAAAATTAAAAGTTTTAATATTTGGCAGTTAAAATTTTAATTAAGTTCTAAGGGCCAATTAAAGAATAATTAGTCAATTTGGAGTTTCTAAAATATTGTATGATCTTTAAATGCATAAAATGGTTCATATAAATATTAGAAAAGATTTAGATTTATTTCTAAATTTTTAGAAAGTCATTTTGGACAGTAAATGATTTTTTTCTATTCGAAATTGACTAAGAAAGTCATGTATAATATCACCATAACTTTTATTTCTTTTAGCATTAAAGTGTTACTTTATAAACCATGGTATATTTATTAACTAAAAATTATAAATTAGTTTTCTGGAATTAAATGTTTTAGTAAACCATATTTGCACTAGAAGATGTAAAATGTACATATGTATGGAATTTTACTCTAACTTTGTTTTGTAGTAAAATAATGTGGGTTTGTGTGTTTCTAATCAAAAGAGCATGAGAGGGAAAAAAAACTACCATGTAGTGTGTACAAGTACAAACTTTATTTCCAAACTTTATCTATTAATATTTTTCAAACTCATATACATATACATCATATGACATTGATAAGCAAGAGTGAGATATTTCTATCCATTTTCCTGCGGCATCTTTCTCTTGTCCTTTATTACAATAATAATGGTGATCTCCATTTCACCATGCATATATGTTATCCAGCGAACTAGTTTTCAAACACGATATGCTAAGTGACCTCAACGTGGCGAACGCTGAATGGAGGGGATACAAACAGTAAACAATTCTCATCTACCTCAAATTTTTTAACTCCATCTTCCATAATACTGGCAAATAATCAAGCAGGCACCTGCCTCCAATTTATTCTCTCAACTGCAATCACATATATACATAAAATGTACTTGTGGAGTTATAGAAATGCATCTAGTGGTCGGGCCTGAATCGCCTGCCACCCGAGCCAGATTCCCTCTGGCAGTTGAAGTACATTGTAGCCATGATCTCCAGGTGGTACTGGCATGCAAAACTCCTGCAATTGAAGTTGTGGCGCAAATCAGGTGGGGATACTGTTTCCTTACCAGTCTGTCGATATAGCACGAAAACCATGCGGTGAATCCCAGCTGTTGGCTTTGGCTTCTCATACAATACCACCTCTTGTCCTGCACCAATTACATCCTTGTAAGTGAAAATACGCATAAAGTTCTACCAGTAACTGTCACTTTATCCTTTTGAGCAAGATGTGATATGGGCGTTGGGCAATACAAAGTTAAAGTTTTATCGCTACAGAGAATCACCAAATGCTAGCTTTTTTTAGTGGCAAACTGGCAATGTATTTTTTAGTGGAAAACGGTAAATATTGTGCCGCTTTAGCTTCTATTACAAACTTCATGACAATTATAGAAAAGTTGATGTAAGACATGATTGCGATTTTGTATGCCTGAGTTGGGAATTTTAAATTTTTAATGGATGGCAAAATATATGTTAATTTTAATGAAATAAAATTAAGAACACAGCACTCCCATGAAACTCTTCCCTCCCAATTTTATTTAATGGAAAATATATTCTTGTATATCATGCAATTCCCAAATACTTAGTTTTTTAGAATAGATAGCAGCCTTTATCAATAGGCACATTCTGTGGAGAAAAGATATCTCCAGCCACACTTTCCTTTTCGACAAACTTTCCTTCTTGACAAGGACAGCAACAGAAACAAAATAAACTAAACTTAGAAACAAAGGATCTGTATTAATTTCTTGCACAACAGCTTCTTTTTTCCAAGTTCAATGTTGACTGGATTATGCATGACACTACTGTGTGCACTTGTTTTCGTCAACAATATACTACACATTGTATCTTTTGATCTATTTTTACTTTTACTCATAGTTCTGCTACTTCATGATTTGCTGATATTCATTATATATTGAGTAGGAGTGTTAATGTTTCTGAAAGTATATATTTGAATACATTGTTCATGTTACTGAAGATACAAAAGCAATTTTTCAAGTAATAAAGTTTATGGCTTTACGCACATGGCAAGCAAAATATTTACATACCCAAGGATATATCTGAACTACCAGGAATGTCGGTGACCATCCTATTAGAAGAAAAGAAAAAGGAGAGAATTAAAGCAGATGGCAGTTCATGAAGTATAATTATGCACATATAATATCTCTCATATATGTGTTTATATGCACAAAATAAACCTAAAGAAACCCAATTATATATGTCTAATATAATATATGGTCACATTATAACCATTTACTGTATAGCGAAAATCAACAATATCTGTGAAATTATATACATGATGCAAATTAATCATGTTTGCTGCATGAATAATCAGTAAAACTAACCCACAAAAAGAAGAAATGAGATTAATTATATTGTGCTCACCAATGTAAGTTACTCCTTAGATTTGGGTTAGATGGGCTTGGTGCATCCGGATCCACCAGTACCTTTCAAAGTTACAAAAAAGAAAGAAATGAACAACGCAGTGTACTCTCAGGAGAGCAGAATTGGTATTGCACAATACGCTTACCATCCAACCTGACATTTGCATTGTGTTTTTAACATTAAGAGTGTGAGATTTGTACTCACAAGTGTGTAGAAATCTGTGAGGCTGCCCCCACCAATCTCAATTTTCGGTCGGTTTACAACTGCGGATGGTCGTAGGTCACGCCCAGCAACTGTCAGGCTATTGTTATAGAACACTCTAATGGTCATGGTTGGATTAAAGGGGTCCAATACATCGCTTATTATACTTGAGAAACCCAAAGGATCTGATGACATGTTGTAAAAACTACGAAGGAAAATGAAACCACTAACTGTATCCCCTAACATGCACGAGGAAAGCCTTCTTATAGGAAGAGGGGAAGAGGGGGAACGAGAGAGGTCGCTATCAACTTTTAGCTTGGCTTAGTGTGTTTATAGCTTTATGTATACTGTGTTGTTCATGCAAGCTTATTAGAGAGATTTATCAGCTTGCAGTGTGGTTGAAGTTAATTGATTATTAGGTACTGTTGCATTCAATAGCATTTTATGTTGGAAATGAATTAGTCTTTTTAATACATGTTTAGGTGATGGTGTTGATAGCGGATAGTAAATTCATAGGAGTTTTTTTATTTTTGATAACATATAAGTTATAACATACAATTTTTGATGTTATAAGTTCAGAAATATGCAACTGTTTTTATTATATATTATTCTTGTCAAAACCAAAATATTCCGCTAAAAATAGAGAAAATTATAACTATAACCAAATTATTTCAAAATTATGATAATAAAGTCAATTATTATGAAAAAAAATCCTCTTTAATTAAGAATTAATGAATTATCATTCGTCAAGTAATTTAAAAATAATATAATAAATTAGACAAAAGATTTTCAAATTATCCCAAAATAAACGCACGGCCAACATTATAGACATCATATAAAGTTGATTATCGATCGGTAAATCTCTTTTTCAGAAATAAAATTAAAATACAATACCATGTATATTAATTATTTCCACGTTGATAAGTTAATTATTTATTTATTCAATAAATATCTTACTTTCTGAATTATGAGCTAATCAATTAAGTAGATTCCTTGTTGTCATAAAATAATTCAATTGATTTCTTAAAGGACAGTAAAAAGAATGACTAATATTAAGCATTACTTCTCATAGCTTTTTTCCAAAATCAGACCAACATTTTCTTTGACTCTACTGCAGATGCTAGTCCTCATTGGCTAGTATTATACTTTGACATAGATAGGTGGTTATTGTTTCTAGTTCCGTTGACTGATTGGTTCTTCTAATTTTGTAATATTCTATTAGCACTATCCTGATATCTCTGGGTGCTTTTTTGTTCTTAGATATCCTGCTTTCAAACTTGTGGGATTAGTTCTTTAGATGTTATATTTCTTTATTTTGTTGGTTTTTTTGTATAAACTATTTTGTTTATAAGAAATCAGGTGGACACTCTCCACTTTTGTCAAAAAAGAAAGATGTGATATTAAGATGTGATATTGTGTATAAAAGTTAGTTCAATTTAGAAACCCAGTGATCATCCGTCAAGTGATATTTAAAAAAAAAAAATGGACAAAATATTTTCAAATTATATGCCAAAATAAACGCACGTCCTACTTGAATTATAGACATGCAACATATAACTACAGTTTTTTTTTATGTTAATAACCATTGAGTAATTTATCAAAGTTGTCAAATAAAGTTGATTATCTATAAATCATTTTCCAGAAATATAATTACTCTACAATATCATGTACATTAACGATAAGTTAGTTCTTTATTTCTATATTTATTAAATAAATATCTTACTTTCTGAATTATGAGTTTTTAAGACGATAGTATGTTGTTATTTTATATTTAATGGATTTCTTAAAGGATAGTAAAATAATGACTAGCATTATCTTCCAAAATTGACTTATGATAGCTTTCTTTCAAAATTAGACCAAGATTATCTTTCTCTTTAATGTACAATGGGCTAAATTACAAAGTTCAATGTAACAATTTTGCATTTTTGCTCCTTTTAAAAGGAAAATTCCATTTCAAGAAAACAACAAAGGATGAATGAAACATGAATGTACATTTTGCTTCGTTTTGTTAACTATAAGCAAAATATATACTTTTCTTTCTTTAGTAACGGAAAGAGTAGAAATATATTTTCTTACCGTTCTCATCAGTTAGCACCATATTGCTTATCTTCCAGAACATTCAAAATTGCATTTTAATTGATTATATACTATATATGTATTTATGAAATTCAATATAGTACACCATGCATGAACTGCAATATATATATAGCTTCAAACATTGACACGTTATGTCATTTACAATCTAGCTAATCTTAGATTTGAGTAACAAAAAAGTGCATACGAGGCAAAGATAAACTGAAGATGGTACAATAACCAAAATATATATATATATCTACTTTGGAATATTTGACTATTATGATAATTGGGACAAAGATTGTCAAACCAATGAAAATCAAGATTCTCTATGATAAAGATATATATGTAATTGTGCGTAAAAGTTAGTTCAATTCAAAAAAACCCAATAATCATCCGTCAAGTGATTTAAAATAAATAAAAAATTGGACAAAAGATTCGAAAATTATGCCAAAATAAACGCACGGCATACTCGAGTTATAGACAAAAGATTCAAATAAAGTTGATTATCTGTTAATCCTTTTCCAGAAATAGAATTAAACTACAATACCATGTATATTAATTATTTCCATGTCAATAAGGTAATTCTTTAATTCTTTATTTATTCAGTAAAATATCTTACTATGAATTTCGAACTAAGGAGATACATAGTTGGTTTACATAAAATAATCAATTGATTGCTTAATGGATTATAAAAAACATGACTAATATTAAGCATTAAGTCTCATAGGTTTCTTCCAAAATTATACCAATACATTATCTTTATCTTTATAGCTTTATAATTTGTTATAGATTTCTTCCCAAATTAGACCAATACCTTAAGTCTCATAGCTCTGTTCCAAAATGAAACTTCCATTTCAAGAAAACAACTAACGAAGGAATTAAAATGAAACCCAAATGTATGGTGTTTGGTTGAGGTCTAACGTTTAGGAGGTCTAAATTGGTTATTCTATTTTAGACTAGTCTAAATGATTCATATTTGATTAATTAAGGGTGAAAGTTCAGTCATGTCTTAAATTAATTCTTGTTTGATTGAGAACTAATTTAGTCTTGACTTTCAGTTAATTTTATAACCTAAGTTGAATTAATATTATTTTTTGAAAAATTATATGTACCGATCACATGTTATATATATATACACACACACACACACTCATTTACTATTATTATTATTCTCTCTATAGCAAGTCTCAATCTAACGGTCTGCTGATTTAGTAAATATTGATTTCCAATAAAAAAAATAAAATGAATTCAATTAATCACACAAAATACAAAGATACAAGAAGCATATATATAGAGAGAGGAGGGATCCGATTACAACATTAGTAAGTTTACATTACAATAATTTGGTTTTGTAATTTTCAAAGTCAAAACAGTTTATCCAAACCGTTCAACATGATCTCAAAATAGTCAGCTTATTCTATCTTAGTCCACAATTAATCAAACATCACCAATGAATACAAATATTTTGTTCTCATTAGATATAGCACCATAGTGTTTATCATTCGAAAACGATAAATTACATGTTAAAAAGTTCAAAAAATAAAATTATATAAAATTTTCATATAAATAATTAAAATTTTGAAATCACAGAGAGTGTCTGACATCCTTGGGCCAGTACCAAGACCCGCCCCTATGTATATGTATATGTATATGTATTTATGAAATTAAACATAGGATATGCACCTTCATGAATTGCAAAATATAGCTTCAAACATTGACACGTTCATGTGGGGCAAAGTTAAAAAGAAGATGTGACAACTGGAATATATGTACTTTCTTGAGAATTAACGATGAGGTAAAGAATATGAATCGACTGTTACGTATGCCATCTTTATGTCAATACCACCACTCATAACTAAAATCCTCCAATCCTAATAACCTTCATTTTTCCATGTGATATTCTTGTGTGATTGCTATGCGTGTGGATGGCATCTATCTCTCGCGCGCCTGTTCTAATCTGTTCTAATCTGTTCTAATCTGACCCATGTCATATATTATAAGATGCCTTGTTGCATAAAGGCAATGCATAAATTGACACACTCCATTATACGAAAGGAATCGGGGCCGGTCCAATGGACATTGGATCAAATTTGGCCCAAAATCTGGTAGGAGCTAGCCGTCCAATTGACCTTAATATTCGTGCCAGCATGCAACTGTAATATTTGTGCGAATCAGATGTGTACGAATCTTAATGCTGATTGAACGGTTCCGACATAAATTTGAATTGTATTTGGTCTGGTGTCTATCGGAAATGCACCAAGAATGTGTGCAGTGCTGCTTCAGAAAAATTGGCCGAAATGAATTGGTACTCTATATGTGCACATTAATTTCAACAAATTAATGCTTTATATAAACCTGTCAAAGACAATTAATTCAAATTCCAACCTACGGTTTGTAAAGTAAATTTTAAATAGTAAAACATCAAATTCGGAATTTGCCGATGTACTATAATTAGGGCTGTCAAAAAAGCTCGTAGCTCGTGACTCACATCTGCCTCGATCAGTAACAGCTTGTTCGATAGTGGACCGAGCTGAGCTAGCTCGGCTAGGCATCAACTTGTGAATTTGTGTGTATTTTATACTGTCAAGCTTGGTCCAGCTCGGTTCAGCTCGGTCCAACTCGGTCAAAAAAGGTTTGTAAAATTTATTTTCTTCTTAAACACTATCATATAGGTGAGTTACCTAACAAAGATGTGTATACAGTGACATCTTTCAAAAAAAAATACCACCTTAGTCCTCAATAAGAGTTAAAATATTCATCCTACCATCTACATAGCACACTCACGTACAATTAGAACAGAGTTAGAGTCGATACTCCTCAAAATGTGTGCTCTTTTGACCAACTTATTAGTTTGTTATTATCCATTGAGTATCTTACAAGAAATCACCTATCAAAGATTCAGTTGCCACTTGCCACCCCAAGAAAACCCAGTCCTTCAATGAAATTTATATTAAAAACTTAAATTTTAGTCCACCGTAAACATAATTTTAGGCCACCATAAACATTTTCATGTCAATGAATTATAACTCATTGCTCCAGTTATCAAGTAATTTCTTTTTTAACTCATTAGTGATTAATAATAATCTTAAAAGTTATCAATAAATTTTAGACCGAGTCTGGCATTTTTTCAATTAAAAACCAACAATTTTTATATATTGCACAGATTAGGCACTGCTTAGATAGTGCATGAATGAATAAAAATATTGTTAGGCATGCATATTTGATAGTATATTTGAGACAACCTACATGTGACTAAACAATACATTAATTTATGCATAGGGCTATAGTTCTTTTTTTTTTGTACATAGGGCTATAATTTGTGCATATGGAGTACAACCAGACTACAATTCTTCTAACACCTATAATCCATATGTTGGATATGAGGAAATTAATAATTCTTCATTTGACACTACATTAATGTCTTCTTTTTTTTGGTTCTGTACAACAATATCCCTATTTGTATTTTAATACAGAGTACGATGAGATTATCCAGCCAACTCGGCATAGCTTCTGGCAATAAAAATTGTGTTTAATTTTTAATGCTTGTATTATATTATATAATTAGTGAATTATTTGAGTGTAATATTTTGTCTTAACATAGTTTTATTACAAATAATTATTTTACCAATTATTTCCTACGTTTTGGGACTTTTGGCTACAAATCAGGCTTTCTGCCAAAACAATCCTAGTTTACGAGTCAACTCGTCCGATTCTGGCCAATTCATCCAATTCTGATTCCGATTCCGATTCCACGGTCAAGACCCCGATTCCGATTCTTGATTCCGAGTTTCAGAACCATGCTGACTAGATCAGTGGTATGAAGTGCAATTATGCTTCTGCATTGAAGTTTCTCTCGGAGTTACTAAGATTTTCATACTTTCACATATAAGAATAATCAATTAAAGAGCTCAATTAGCTGCTACCTAGAAATAGGCAGGATTTTGAAGGGAAACTGGTTTGAAATGGGCAATTTTGGGTTAGTGGGAGACGTGTATAACATGAAAAACAACATTACTTGTCATTCTAACTAATATCATCTAACTAAAGTCATTACAATTACATGTCATTCTAGTACATTACTTGCTATTTAAAAAACAACATAATTAGAGAACCAATTAGAAATAATACTAATAGTTACGCGTAGACATCTCCAGCAAATAGTGTTGGACATCTCCTGCAAATAAACCATGAAAAAGGGAGTCTTAATCAATATGTAATTGATTTCATATATGAGAGTCTACTGTCATGTATTGATAAAGAAAACAACAAAAATATGAGTAAATATATAAAACAAAGGTCAGGGACTAGCTTGCATAATTACATATTAGGAACCTGATAAGAAAATGAAACAAAGGTCAAGGTACTTCAGTTAATAGCCATACATTATTCTTTTATCGAAACAAGACATTATTGAGAAACATATTTATAGTTTCCAACAATGGAACTTTCATCTTTGCCTTTGAGAGCTTATACAAGGATTTCATAGAAGAAGCACAATGATGCTGCAGCTAGTTGTATGATAAGAACACTTTTACTTGCTTTCCCCTTTTTCCCCTCTCAAGTAACTCAGTACTTCCATAAATGCTTAAATCAATGATGTTCATCATTTATCAAACTTGTTTGGAGTCAATATATTCATAAATTAATGGTTTAAATTTATCGGCAAAGGATCAACGGTCAAACTATTCATGAATTGCTTTAAATTTTATTACACATTCTACCTAAATTCTGGAGTAGTACATACGTACAATTTTTCCTTTTGATTTCATATATATAACTGTTTTAACAGTTATCCAGGTTGTTAATATATACCCTTCCTTCTCATTATATCATGTTTTTGTTAAAAACAAATGAAGCAACAAAATAACAACACAAAAGCTAAAAACAAATGATTTAGGAGTTCTTCTCTGCTTATAATTTATATGGATTAGGTGCCTGTTCGAGGATTTAGAATATTCAAAATAGGCACATTTAATATGTTATATGTCGAGTGCAAAAATATCAATAAAAAATGACAACCTGTACAGATCTAGTACATAATCAAACCACTATGATTTACCATAGCAAGCAATAATTGCACCATGAACAAATAGATATCATGCATACCACGCAACAATTAATTAATTAAAAATTATCGATAAAATAAGCTCTTCAAGGTGTCTCGCAAAAGCTGTGTAGGCAACCCAATATACCAATTTCTTCACAAAATAAAGAAAGATGAAATATTAACAGGCCTACAAATGGACTTGGGCTGCTCTCCCTTCTGAAACCTGCTGGGCCTACAAATTAATAAAATTTCTTATCTAAACAGAATTTCACACATTTCTCTGGGCACCAGGTTAAGTCGTTAAAAAGTGTTTGTGTGTAAAATATATTCTAGTGGTTAATTATATCAATGAATATCTTTTAGTTGACTAATATCCACAGTTTAATCTTATCACCAATTAACAAATTATATTTTGAGATATATACTAATAAGTTGTACTTTAATTCAACTAAACTAAATATTAAAAATAAAGCTTCTACATACTAATATAGCGTTAGAAGGTAATTTCTGGTAAAATATTTAAATTTAAGATCACAAGTTCATGTACCAAGTGAAACTGTATTTCAATTGATATACCAATTAAGTGGCATTACTAATTTTATACACACTATGGTGGGTCAAGGAGCGTAAACTATTTTCAAATATTGATGGAAAGGTTGTCAATTCTGCTGCTATTTTTATTTATATCCAAAAATAAATATAAATTGCCATATATGCCCACTAAAATTAGAAAATTTTAAACCTATCCAAACCGTCCAATAATTAGGTGGTTCTTATTTTTTATTAGAAACCGCCTAATAATTAGGTGGTTCATAGTTTTTTATCAGAAACCTTTCTCTTTCGCAACTCTTTTTACGTACAATTCCATGTAAGAAAGCCCCTACTCCTTAAATTTGATGCACAACCCATCTTCATGCATGATCATTATCTATCGAAACTTGGATATAAGTTGGTCAATTCATGACTCGGGTTGCCAATTGTAAGTCACACCAATTCGGATTAAAACCCGCTCAATCATAAATTAAAGACTTCAAGCCCGAAATTGAGGTACCATCTTCAACCATAAAAGAATGCGATGGCGTTTTGGAGTAATAAGCTCCTTCAGAATCTTTCATAAACTTCCCATGATAATGTAATATAACAAACAGCGCCATTGCCAACAAACTAAATTGTGGTAGATGATAAACAATTGTCAGGTAACTAATTTTAATTACATAATTCACTGATAAATAATAATAATAATAATAATAATAATAATAATAAAAATAAATGGTTACTACACACATATTACTGTTCAATTTCACAGTACACATATTACTGTACAAATTCATTGTACACAGTTCTGGTTAATTTTACTGTACACATTCACCGTACACAGATTAATATTCATCTGTTACGATAGATAATTATTTTTGAAAAATACTGTAGAAAATTACTATACAAAAATACTATGTACTGTAGACAAAACACTATATAAATTTACTGTTGAAGATCACTGTTGAATATCACTGTAGCTCCGCGTCATCTCTTCCTCTCCTCTTCTCTTCCTCCCTTTTTCTCTTTCTATCTTTCTCGGATGTGGAATTGTGGTGAATTGTGCATTTTGGAGAGGAAAAACACCTACTTATGCTTCCTTTGCCCTTGCCCGAATAAAACCCAAGGACCGCCTAATTATTAGGCGGTTTCTAATAAAAAAATAGGAACCGTCTAATTATTGGGCGGTTTGGGTAGATTTAAAATTTTCTAACTTTCACTACTACAAAAACATAGTTTGTACATGGACGAAAAATGATAGAGCTACATGGATTAGAAAACGTGTCCAATGATGGGGTGTAGGAATGTCAACCATTTACACACGGATAATTATCCATGTATGATTATACTAATTCTACACTGATTATTCATAAATACCCGTGTAGAAAACCTCCCACAATACATCTCATTGCAAGAGAGCTACACGGATTTTTAACTTAATATCTGTGTAGGAATAGTCTTCCTACACAGATATTAACTAAATATCTGTGTAGGTCTCTTAACCTTCCTACACGGATATTAATTAAACAATCCGTGTAGGAAGGGATTTCTACACGGATATTTAATTCATATCCGTGTAGGAAGATTATTCCTACACGGATATTAAGTTAAAAATCCGTGTAAGAAGGTTATGAATTACTAATATTTTATTCTTAACTCTTCCTACACGGATTTTATTTAAATATCCGTGTAGGATTGTTCTATTTTTTTTTTTTTTTGGCTAACCTCCATTTTTGCTAGCCAATAATATATATTTCATATTGAATATACATAGTCTTTTGCAAAAATAAATACATAGTCTTTTTAAAAAATAAATTGATAGCATTTTGTATATACATATAGCCTTTCGCAACTATATATATATATACATAGCCTTTTGTACATGCAATCTCATGTGATTCAACATGTAACATACACTTCTCAAGATCTAATACAATGTTTGTATAAAAATTATGTTCTCACCATTTAGTAGCCATGTGATCAAGGTTAAGTTGGGCTCATGTTGCCAAAACTCATGGCTATGATCTAGCATAGGACGAAATTTCATACATACTAAAATGTATTAGATCCAACATATCAAAAAAAGAGTTTGCATATGATTCATGACATGATGTCTCTTAGTTAAAAGTCTCCAACAATATTGCATCTCCAATAAAAATAACAAGGTTCAATATATATGTGCATATATACATACATAATAGAGAATAAAAAATTCTCAATTAAAATTTTCGTCAAAAATTATTAGAAAATATTTATACAAAAATTAATTAAATTTGTATAGTTTTTATACAAAACACTGCAAATTAATTTCGTAAAAAAAATTAAACATGTAAGCACCTGAAATTAATTGAATCTATATAGCTTAAGAGGACAGCACCGGCACCAGAACCCTAAGGGAGAGTGGCGAAGAGGATAGCAACCAACAGTGTCGAAGAGGACGCAACCAACCAAAATCCTAAGAAAAATGAATTTTTTCAATAATCCAACAATGGTAAAAAAAAAAAATATATATATATATATATATATATATATATATATATATATATACACACACATGACTAACCATAGCAACATAGAGAGGAGAAATACAAACTTCAAAAATATTAGATCTCTCCTTGTGCACATAAATCAAACTAACATTAAATATATAGAGAGAAAGAGTAATATTGATCAAAACGGCGCTGGAAGAGAAGTCTTTTATTTCATTAAAACCCTACTAGGCCTTTTCTACACGGATATTTAACTATAAATCCGTGTAGCTCTCTCAACATATCTACACGGATATTTTAAATAAAAAACCGTGTACAAAATACATTCCTACACGGATATTTTATTAAATATCCTGTAGCTCTCTCACATTCCTACATGGATATTTAATGAAATATCCGTGTACAAAAGCTTAATTTCTACACGGACACTGATTTTTAAGTTAATATTCTTGTAGGATTCCTACAAATATTTTGAACATTGGAAAAATCATATTTTATACACTTTTTTTTATAAAATAGAGAAAATTCATGTATAAGGTACAGTGTAGGAAGTGTTTTTTTGTAGTAGTGTTTGATGGGCACATTTCGCAATTTATATTTATTTTTGGATATAAATAAAATGGCGGTCAATTTTGCAAACAGTTCTTCATGACATCTATTTTTCAACCAAATGCTAGCTGTATTTACCCCTACTGTGAGAAAACCAATTTGTCAAAACATCCATATTTTTGTCACATTATATTCTGCTTCCATCCAAGTACTGTTCATCTATATTGCTAAGCAAATTAGTCAAACTAAAAACCTGTTGCGGTTAAGCATCCACTTCTCTGAATAGATCTTTATAAACAAATAGTTGTATACGTCGCTGACTCTATTTGAAATATGCAAATAACCTTAATTTTCTTTATCAACAGAGGGTTTTTTTTTTTTTTTTGTCATTCTTTACATATGAGTATGAGAATTTAAAAATTGAAAATTCTAGATGCGTGCCTATGCAAACTTTCCTTGAAACAGTTCCATTACTGTGTCCGGATGTTGTGGTAATAAGTCCTGTACAGTACCTCCTTTATATGACTTTTGGTACAAGTGCTTCAAATTTTGCCTGCCCAATAAATCCATGTTGTTATACATCGCATCATGTATAGTTAAATCGAATTAAATTATTTTCAGACAGACCTTTCATTCGAAGGAACACTATAATGAAGGCCTCTAAAGTAACCCAACCTTTTGAGTTTTGATCTGGACAGTCCGATATGCCCTAACACGAATATTAAAGGGCTCCGTGCATTCTGCCATGAGCCGGATTGACCAAAATTTCTAATCGGACAGTCCGGATCGAAAATAAAACAATTGAGTTACTTCATCGGATACGGATTTGGCACCCCTCCTTGAGTACAAATTGATATGTTTCTTCTAGTTATATTAGTCTAGGGTTTAGATAACTGTAGCTAGTACATGAAGTGCCTAATAATATGCCATATATCTCATACCAAGAAAATGTCAGAAGTTAATAATAATATTTGTTGCTATTTGTAACTCATGTAGTCATGTTGAACGTGGTCATTAGAGAGAGTTAGGTCTCTCTCTCTCTCTCTCTCTCTATATATATATAGAGAGAGAGAGAGAGACACCAAACAAGCAATCCAGATAGCTAATACCAAAAATGATGGCCTTGATCACCACCTCTTACCTTCCCATAAACCCCACAAGAGGTAGGATAACAACCAAAAGATTACCTCTTCTTCCTGTCGCCGCTGAGTTAAAACAAAAGAAATTACAAAAGAAATCTAAACCTGTTGTGCCTCGGACGACATTTTCTTCAATGTCGATGGCATTTTGTAATACCCTTGAAGAGATGATTGATAGAGTATGGAGTCCCTCCTCGGACTCGTGCGACGTGTTCTTTGGAAACTTTGCTCCTGTTGATGAGCTCCCCCCGACACACTGCCCTGTCATTTATGGCAACATCCCAACTTGCCTGATCGGTGGCGCCTACATACGCAATGGTCCTAATCCACAATATATTCCCAATAGACGCCACCACATTTATGATGGTGATGGCATGCTTCATTCTCTGCTCATCTCAGCTGACTGCTATGCTACCATCTGCTCGAGGTATGTCAAAACGCACAAGTATATACTTGAGCACGACGCTGGTTGTCCTATAATACCGACTGTTTTTTCGGATTTAAATGGCCATGGAGGACTTGCACGAGTTGTTGTTACTCTATTGCGAGCACTGACCGGTCAGATTCATTTTTCTCGTGGCATTGGATTGGTCAACACTAGCCTCATGTTGTTGGCAGGGCGTCTTTATGCCCTTGGCGAGTCAGATCTACCTTATGCCATCCATGTTGACCCTTCCACCGGAGAGACATCAACCATTGGAAGGTTTGATTTCGAAGGACGATTGAAAATTACAATGACTGCTCACCCAAAGAAAGACCCCAAAACAGGAGAGACCTTTGCCTTCCGTTACAGTATGATTCCTCCCTTCCTCACCTATTTCCGGTTTGATGCGGCAGGTAAAAAGTCAGATGATGTCCCTATATTCTCCATCAAACAGCCTTCAATGTTGCATGATTTTGCTATCACAGAGAATTATGTATTGTTTCTCAACAACCAAATAGTGGTGAGGCCAATGGAGTTAATACTTGGCAGGGGCAATATTGTGGGTTCTGACAACAGCAAGGTGCCATGTCTGAGAGTGCTCCCACGCTACGCAACAAACGAGTCCCAAATCAAGCAGTATGAAATACCAGGAATCAACATGATACATGCAATCAATGCGTGGGAAGAAAAAAATGCGAATGGTGAACAGTGTGTGGTTCTGGTTGCGTCCAACTTACTAGGTGTCGAGCATTTATTTGAACAGATTGAGCTTGGGCACTTTTGCGTGGAGATGGTTCGGATCAATCTAAGTACTGGGGTAGTGTCTAGAACACCCCTTTCAGCTCACAACCTTGAATTGGGGGTAATCAATTCAGGCTATGTGGGGCGACAAAACCGATATGCATACCTAGTAGTGTCTGAAACCAATCCAAATTTTTCCGGGGTCGTGAAGCTCGACTTTGTAAATGCTGGTAGAGGGGATTGTGTTGTTGCAAGGCGCCATTTTGGACCTGGATGCTTCTGTGGAGAGCCCTTCTTTGTACCAAATGATGATGCAGAGGACGAAGATGACGGTTATCTGTTGTTCTACATGTACAATGAAGGAACGGGTGAATCAAAATTCATGATTTTGGATGCAAGTTCCTCAAAACTTGACATAGTGGCAGAGGTGCTTCTTCCCCGCCGCATCCCTTATGGGTTTCATGGCCTATTTGTTTCCAGACCTGAGCTTCACTCTCAAGTCCATTTCTCATAGTTGTAATCATTTCTATGCTTGATTTATTATTATGGCTACTTCACCTTTTACAAGTAAATTTGCGTGTAGTTCACTTGATAACAGTTTGAAAAAATTTTACTATTTTTTTTAGATTTTTTTAAAATCGTTGTCTTTCAAAAAATCATAGACCATGAAAACCAATGATTTTCAAAATTCTAAAAAAAAATATTAAAAAATTTCCAAAAAAATTTAAAATTGGTATCCCGATACGTACAATTTAATATGGAGATTATGTTGAACTGTTTGGAATAACAGTTTGAATTTTAAAATCACAAAATATCTGAGCTTTACATACTTTGTTCTATGTTGTTAATGGCTTTCCAAAGATATACTAGAAAAATGGAGCAAGAGATAGCTTTTCATAAACTCTACGATAGTGATGTTTGAGCGTTTCGTAGTATTGTTTTGATTTTTTCTGAGCGTGAAGTAAAACATGCATTTTACTTCGTGAAGCACAATAGCCCAACTCTGTATAATATATATAGTGTAGGTGAATAAATCATTAGTTGACTGCTTCAATATAAAGGATGGATGTGACTCAAGTAGTATGTACTATTGAGACTATCTGATTAGCAGACAGAAAGAAACAAAAAAAGTAGGATACTTTGGTTTGTAGACTTGTTTCTGATTTACTTACAACAGTCTCATTCATAGTCTCTGAAGGTAGGGGACACGCATAGGATTTTGAGGATAGATGGAAAAATCAGTTGTTTCAGATTGGAGTCGGACTGTACCAATCCGATTTTAGGCCGAATTACACAGTATGTGAATTTTTTGTTCAATTTCGGCCAATATGACATCAGTGTCATTTCAGCCAATAAAACACCAACTTCAAAACTTATTGAATCAACTTCAAAAATTGAATTTGAACCGTTGAAAGTCAAATGCAAATATATAATTTCTCGAATTTATTTAGTATATATCAAGAAAAAGAAGCTAAAATCTTATAAAGTAATAAGTAACTCAAAATTGATTAAAGAGTTAGAATATTCATATTGAACAAGTCCAAAGTCTAAATTGTTATTCTAAATATCTCTAATAATATCATAGACTATCTATCTATTTTTTTTCCATTCAAAATAATATAAGTATCATGGCATAAATTATATATTTTTGTTTTCTTTTTAAAATAAGCCTACACGAAGGCATAAATTATCTATCATTTTTCTATTTAAAAGAAAAAGCAATATGGGCTTAAAAAATTTTGGTCCTTAAAATAAAATTTCAGTTTGGACCTTTGAATAAAAGCCTATATAGCATAGCGTGCGCTATTTGTGCTACACGCTACGTGCCATAGCGGTCATAACTGAAATATCGCACTTTTAATTATCCCATAGTTTAGTTTTTAAGGTTCAAAAACGCTATAGTGACACAATAGTATCTCTATAACGCGCTATTTAGAACACTTGTATCAATTCAAGCGGTCAAGAATTTTTAAGTGAATTTTAATGCATTCATTTTTCAATATTTTTTACCTCTTGACTTGATACTAAAATAACTAAAAAAATTAGTTTTTTACATATAAATGGATCACTCATAAAGTAAAAAAATACTAAAATAATTAAAAATATATATATATTTGTTTTACATGTAAATGCATCATTCATAAATAAAATATATCGGTTTCAATGATTAATTTGAATTAGTTTTTTTTTAATTTATCTAATAAATTTTGAAGTTGGTGTCGTAAGACACCAATATGGTACTAGTTGGACTTAGTATAAATATATGGGCTGCAAATCTTATCAACAAGTCCTCTGTTGTACTGGATATATATTTAATTAATTTTACTGTGGTTTAATTTCCTACTCAATTATATTTTAACTTTATTATAAAAAAGTTTTATAAGCATAAATAATAAATCATTTTTTCGGAATGCATGATTGTGCAAAAAATATTATTCAGTTTGACATGTAACGTACGTTTGTCGAATTGAACATTAAAAAAACCACAAGAAAAAAAATTAAATTAAAGGAACGATTGGTGGTCAAAGAGGAATTAAATTAAAGAAACGAATGGTCCATTGCACTGTTCTATAAACTCAAGCAAGGTTATCATATCTCTTTCTTACCTCCCCCTACCATTTTTGTAAGGATCCAAAAATTGACATGCATGTCCATTGAAGCCACGTTTGTAATTAAGGATAGTTGCTACATTGAGATTTCAGACCAAACAAGTCAAATTGAAGGATACTTGCGTACGTAACTGTTTGGACTTATTGCTATTTTCGGCAGTGGGTGTCAATGAAAATGAAAACCGTTTATTCATTTATTCTACATGTATCGTATTTCATCATAAGATAGGTATGAATAAGATTTTTTTTTTTTTTTGTTAGCTTATTAGGTATGAGTATGGATATGGATAAAGATTTTTTTTCGTTAGCTAAACGGATATGGGTACAGATAAAGACTATTTTGTACCCATTAGATAATGGGTAATTATATAAAATAAATTACATATAGATATATAAATATTATATTCAATTTATTCAATTTTATATTTCTCATCTCATTGTATCAACGTTAATCCATAAAAAAATTTATGCATTTTGTTGTAAGATAAATATTATATTAAACATATTACTTTTTTATTTGAATATTTTATTATTTAATTAACTAATTAAATTTTGAATTTGTTAGAAGAGATATTTGTATTTTTTATTTTTTTCTTTATAAAAAAATTATTAGTTAGAATTGATTGTATATTTGTATTTTGATTTTTATATTAGTAATTATGATTGCATATGTATGACATGATGAGTTTTGATGGTATATTTATAAAAATAATAAAATTATTATATTAGTATTATTCGTTATTCACCCGCTACCGTTTTGTTACCCACTAATTTTAACGGGCACAGGTAGGGTAAGGTAAGACAAATTCTTAACGGGTAAGGGTAGAGTATGACTATATGAGTAAGGTCAATGCTTAGTGGGTATGGGTATGAAAATACTTCCACCTTACTCGTATCGTACCCATTTGACACCCCTATCTGATTGGGTCCGGATCCCCTAAAGTAACCCAATTTTTGGGCTTTGGTTACAGAATACCATGTCTCGGGATATTCGAATCCATGTCCGCATTTGTTCATATCCCGGCAATACATTTGGTTCCACTTTTGGCTACAGAATATACGATTCTGAGCGACGAATTCGAATCGGACAGTTTTGATTCAAAACTAAAAAATTTGGTTACTTTAGGGGATCCGGACCCCTCTGTCGAATTCAAATCTAGTGAAGTAATTCAATTTTTGGGTTTTAAATCGGAACCGTCCAATTTGAATCCGAGACAATCTATTCAGATCTAGAGCGCACACATTCCGAGAACGAATTCAAATCCTGAGACGATTGCGAGTGACATATTCGAATCGAACGGTCTCGATCCAAAACCTATATTGGGTTACTTTAGGGGATCCGGACCCCCTTATCAAATTCAGATCCAGTGAAGTAACCTAATCTTTGGGTTTTAAATCGTAATCATCCGATTCGAATCCGAGACAATCCATCTAGATCTAGAGTGCACATCTTCTGAGAACGAATTCAAATTTCGAGACGATTCTGAGTGACGGATTCGAATCGGATGGTCTCGATCCAAAACCCAATTTTGGTTATTTAGGGGATCCGGACTCTTATCTATGTGTGTTCGGAAAGCCCGAAAGTAACTCAATATTTTAGATTAACTTAAAACCGTCAGATCAGAATCAGGACCAATCCGATGTTGAGGTAAAATTCGCCAGAGCAGATCAGACGGTTCTGATTGATACTCAAAATTTGGGTTACTATAGGGATATAAATTACAAAATTAGAAAACTCTCCTCGCTTTGCTATCACTTCCTCTTTCGCTCTTTAGAGATGGTGGCGACATGGATATTTGGGTACGGGTCGCTGATTTGGCGACCCGGATTCGCTTACGACGACAAGTGCGTTGGTTTCATCAAAGACTACCGCAGGGTCTTCTTCCAAGGTACACTTTCTAATTACTCACAGTGCTTTCCATGATTGTATGGATTGATTACTTGTTTCATAGACAATACCATTTAATTAGGTTCAGGATTGATGGGGATGCTCTTAGATACTGTTAAATTGTGAAGAGTATCACTGAATGATATATCTCAGAACAAATTTTAAGCCAAGAAGTAATATAATTGTTAGTTTTCCCAAATTGTACCAAATTTTTAGCTTGATTTTTTTCTTCCCAAAATAGCCAAAATGATGAACCCACTTAATAATTACTGCAGTACTTTTGAAATTTTCATATACGTGTTTGCTCCTGTTTCTCTGATTGTATACTGGTTTCATTGGAAATGCCATTTAATTAGGTGAAATATAGGTTAAATTGTGAAGAGTATCACTGAATGATATATCTCAGAACAAATTTTAAGCCAAGAGTAATAAAATTGTTAGTTTCTTCCCAAAATGTACAAAGTTTTCTTTTTGCTTGATTTTTTTGTACCCAAAATAGCCTTTCCTTGCATTTGTAAAATTACCAAAATGATGAACCCACTTTCTAATTACTGACTGTACTTGTGAAATTAAATCAAAGTTTTCAATAGGTTCAGGATTGTTGGGATGCTCTTAGATACTGATAAATTGGGAAGAGCTCCACTGAATGATATTGATATATCCCAGAACAAATTTTAATCCAAGTAATAAAATTGTTAGTTTCTTTCCAAAATGTACAAACTTTTTTTGCTTGATTTTTTTTTCTGAAAAAAGGTATACAGCCCAGTTCATTACTGACAAGAACCCTAAAAAAAAATGCATATTCCCTTGAAAAACCCTGGTGCCTCTATTGGCCTCATCTACACAAACCCACATCCTTACTAACTTTTAGCTAGAAATTTTAATTTGTGCCGCTGTAGTATTACTAAATGAGACGACACAATACCTTCTTTATTTCTCTTTGAATTCTTTGATTTCATTGATTATTCTGTTGGAACCATGACCTGGTAATTTTGCAAATCCACCCCCATGTGCTATACAGTTGAGAAATTAAGAAGACCACTAACAACTGTTGTCTAGCCTATATTTTTCGTCATTTTTACTTGGCCAAATTGCATGTTGTGCCAGTAAACTTTTTCTAGGTACGTAAAAAAAAAAATATTCTCCCCATTAAGTATATGGGTTGACTTGCATTTTATAAAAAATCAATTTTTATGCACTTCATATCATGAACATTCTCATTTTCATGAATTTCCTTTTGATATCTATGAATGAGGGGTTGGTCATTTCGTACTTAGTTACATTTCTGTTTAAATTGAGAGAGGAAACTGTGACATGTAAAATTTGCCATGCTTTAGTGCATAGTATATGTAAATTTTCAACTATGGAGATGTTAAAGGATTATGCTTCCTGTTGAGCAAGCAAAGGACGCACTTGAGTTATTTTTGGTGCATTTTGGATGAAACTTGAGGTTTTCTTAAGATTGCCAAACTTTAGTTCATAATTTTTTTTTTCATTGTGTATCAGGTAGTACAGATCATAGAGGCACACCTGCCTTTCCTGGGAGAACTGTCACTTTAGAACCCTGTCCTGGTGAAATCTGTGTAAGATTGTTTCCTTCCGATCATAAAATCATGTTTACTTATCTGACATGATAATTTTTTTAACATTGCATAACTAAATTTGTTTTGGTACTGGTAAGTTAAGAAATTGGTTTGCTTCGTTAGTTGGTGTGTTCGGGGGGTGTAGGGTAAGATTCCATCTCTTGAGATTGAACTGTGCCATGTGAAAAAGTTATTTCTAGAGAGAGCAAATATTAAATTAAAAACTAGCACATGTACAATCTAGAACTGCTTGTTTGGTTTTTTGGATCCTTGAACAATGCCAAATTGAATAAAAGCAGCAGTTCTTTTGATACATGGAGGACAGTTCTATACTATATTAAGAAAGGAAAAAAAATGCATTTCAATTATAATATTTGCAATATTTTCCTTTACAATTGTTTATTACTATCTTCTTTCTTGTCCTTTTGGACACTTCTTTCTCTCTTAACAAGTAAAAAGAGACACAAGAAATTTTTTGCAAAAGACCTTATTTTTAGAATTAGAATTTGTGTACGTGTAATTTGATCTCTTAGTTATATATTTACATGTCAACAGTGGGGAGTCGCTTACAAATTGAAAGAGGAGGATAAAAAGATTGCTCTAGAGGTACACCCATGACCATTTATTGTACTATTAGATTTTCCTTTCAGACTGAGGCTATGTTACTATGCATAGTGCATTATGGTCCGTACTATGGATCAATATCTCCATTTTTATAGTACAAACAATCGATTTGAACTATTCAACATGATCTCCATATAAAAATGTACTTGTGGATCAAATTTTAAAATTTTTACAATTTTTTTATTATTTTTTTTAAATAGGTAGAAAATCACTTGATCTAACAATTATAGATCATTCAAAAGTAGTGTTTTTCCACCTATCTAAAAAATTAGTAAAAAATTGAAAATTTAGTCTGCCAGTAGTTTCATATGAAGATCACGTTGAACGGTTCAGATTGACTATTTGGACTTGGGAAATGAAAATATTGATCCACAGTACGGACCAATCTGTGCTATGCATAATACCATAGCCTCACTCTTGTTTTCAGTACAATTTGTTCAATACCAATTCTTTCTTGTAAAGTACATTATAACAAGTACAGAACAGACTTTGCTGGTAAACCAATTTTCACATTTTTTTTTTTATCTTGGATGTTGATAGAAATTTTTGTGTGAACTTTGTATTCACCTCATTTTCTTTATGTTTTTAACAAAACCCAAATTAAACAGAAAAACATACATACAGATGCGATACGCTTTTTTATTTGTAGTTACTTTTTTTAAATTGAAGAGAGATGAGTTCATGTTTATCATTTAATATTATAGGATCTGGAAGTACGGGAGAAGCAGTATGACATGAAGCTTTATTTTGATTTCTTCACGGTAATTAGGAAAAATTTATAGTGCAATGGTGTAATTCAATGATTGACATTAAAATTTGCCATGATATTTTTCAGGATTTGTATTCTTTGACTCCAGCAATAAGTGGTGTAATGGTGTAAGTGTTGCACCTTGTGTTTTTATTTATAAAAAATTTCACTTCTAGCCCCTGTAAATAACCTCAGTATGTTATGTTTAAATCTGGCAAAAATTAGAATTAACCCCTGAAACATTGTTTATTTCTCCCAAAGCACCCAAACAATCCCTCTTTTTAAAGAATATCAATAGTTCATAGTTTGTAGGGTATACATGGTATTTTCTTATTTTTTGTTGCAGAGATGGAGATGAAACAGTGCCTTTTTTTATGTAAGGCATTGTATATCATGTTTAGCATGTTCACTAATTTGAAAAGTAGCAAATTAGATATTATGCTTCGCCGAACAAGGAGTTAAACCCGAATTACCTGGGACCCGCACCTCTCGAAGAAATTGCTAGGTATACACTGTTTCCTTCTTGATTATTTCATTAAAGAGTTCCCTTCATTCTATTATCGTCTTTTCTTGCATTTACAAGTTAATCTGAAATTTGTTACAAGTAGGATAATTTCTTTCTATTTTTTGCAGGGGTATTATGGTCATTTGAGCTTTCGATATAAAATATGAAAAATGGTTTTCACTTTTGACCGTTGGGTTTGTATAATTTGTAGGCAAATTGTCAAAGCAAAGGGACCTTCAGGACCTAATAGAGATTATCTCTTCCATCTAGAAGATGCATTGGTCAAATTTGGTGAGCTTCTCTCATTTCTCATATCTCTTTACTTGTTGATTTTAAATAAATTCCCCCCTTTTTTTGTTATTTACATGAAATTAAAAGGCAAGTTCTTTCTTTTGCATCACTAACGGCATTCTAATCCTCTCTGTTCTTAATGCAATTGTATATGCGAATGATTTATAATTTGAAAAAAAGAAGTATTTTCCTTACTATGGATCAATCTCTCTCCGATCTGAACCGTTCAACGTGATCACCATATGAAAATGTACTTGTAAATCAAATTTTACATTTTTTAGAATTTTTTTACTATTTTTGTAGATAGGCTGAAAATCAGCTGATCTAAAGATTTTAGACCATTCAAAAGTAATGATTTTCTACATATCTAAAAAAAATAGTAAAAAAATTATAAAAAAATATAAAATATAGTCAGCAAGTGCATTTTCATAAGGAGATTATGTTGAACTGTTTGGTTCGGCTGTTTGGACTTTAGAAATGAAGATATTAATTCATAGTACTATGCGCTATGCTTTGTACTGTAGCCTCACTCATTTCCTTTTCAGTTTATTTTGACAAACTAAGGGCTTCTATAGGAACTTTTCTTGATTTTGTCAATTTTTTTGTTTGGATAGGATGCGAGGATCCCCATGTCAGAGACCTTGCAAATGCAGTCAGAAGACTTATCTGATATCCTTGCAAAGACGTTCTGGTAATATTGCAAAAGAAAATAAAATAAAAGACATTGTCATTTCAACCCATGCAAAACCTTAATACATCATTTGTACCCCTCAAAAATGGGAATACCCATGACACCGATAAGCAAGGTGAACAGTTGTTTTTTCTTTTCATCTAGTCTTATTGAGTTGCATATATTTTTTTAGAGGTTTTGCATGTTGGTTTCTATTGATAACTGTGTGTAACATTATTATGGCCAAGTGCCATACTTCATTCATAAAACTATTATTATCACCTTCTGAAATTATTTCGTATTTATTTGAGTGAGGATATGGTACTATGCGTAACACATATTGGTCCATACTATGGATCAATATCTCCATTTTCAATGTTCGAACAATCGATCTGAACCGTTCGACATGATCTCCAAATGAAAATATACTTATAGATCAAAAGTTTCTCATTTTTTAGAATTTGTTTACCATTTTTTTAGATAGGTAAAAAATCTTTATAGTGAGTTTGGTTATTTTGGGGAGTTGCAACTTGCAAGAGTGTAAAATTTGATTTTTTTTCTTTTTCTTTTGGTTTCTTTTTTCTTTTCCACTAGTCTTACTGAGTTTGCGTATAATTTTTTTGAGGTTTTTCATGTTGTTTTCTATTTTCATTGTATGTAACATTATTATGGCCAAGTGTCATAATTCATCATTTAAACAAATTGTTATCATCTTCTGAAATTATGCTGTATTTATTTTCTGTGAAAATGTGACATCTCACAAAGGCATTTTTTTTTCGGCTGATTTTATTTATTTTTTCTAAGCATTTGATAAAATCGGACTATTTTGCAGCTACAAAAAGAAAAGAAAAATAACCTTGCAAAATTGCCCTTGGAAAGTTAGCAACAAAATTTATTTCATACCATACTAGAAGACATGTTTATTTACTTGTACAGAAGAAAATACACTGTATTTCATCTATTCGAGCGTATCACGGTGAAAGGTGATCAATATAAAAATTTATTCAAGGTTTCTGTTGGGCCCAAAATTTTCTGGAGGGCTTAGTTATGTGATCCAGATTGCCTTAAATAAGGAAAAAAAATAGGCACCGCATTTCATGAAGGCATTTTTAGGTAGTATACAAGTAATTTTTATATACTGTATTTTAAGTATTGTACAAGCACTAGTTAAAAAAAAAATTAACTTTTCCATATTTTGACATTTTAGTTGGCAGGGTATTTTTTACTGATCATTCATAAATAGAAAATGAAAACATATAGACTGATCATCCTGTTGGCTCCTTCATTTCATACTTTCATCTCCAAAACCAAAATCTGATGACATCTGTGGAGTTGCAAAACCGCACTCCCCGGCCTTGGGCCGATATTCCACCCGACCTACTGCTTCCAATCGCTAAGTGCCTCGACATCACCACTGCAATCCGCCTCTCTAACGTGCGCACCTCTTGGGTCCCACAAATCCTCCCTTGCCAAACCATTCCTTGGCTTACCTTCCATCCCTTCTTTCCTCCCCGGCCAAACCATTCCTTGGCTTCTCATCTCGTCAAAAGTCAAAAACCGATCCCAACTATACCGACTTCATCTTCTATGATCTTATCACCACCACCTCTTATTCTATCCCGGTCCCTGTCCCCTCTCTCTACAACCACCAATGGTGGGGATCCAATAAAGGATGGATTTTGACCGTTGACCTGCAATCACAACTCCACTTAATAAAACCACTTACCGGTGCCCATGTTCTTCTCCCCTCTAACAGCATAGGAAGAGAGTGCCACTCGAATGTAATTCTTTGCCGCACACCCGACTGCACCGATGGATATCTCGTTATTAGTATCACTAATCAAGGACGTTTGTTCGTTGCAAAGGCTGGGGTAGATAGTTTGATCTCGATGCAAAAATATTTCGCATTACTCAATGCCATTCTTTATAAAGGAAAAGTTTACACCATTTCATTTGGTGGTGTTTCTTGTTGGAACATTCAAGGGTCTTCTTACCGAATGGAATGTTATATAAGTACAATTAATCATAAGAGGATTCATTGGTGGACAAATTTCCTTGAAAGGTGGGGACTAATTAGGCCTTTCTTTGCATGGAATAGGTACCTTGTTGAGTGGAGAGGTGAACTCCTCTTGGTGTTTACAAACAAAGACTCATGGACTAGATTGGATAATTACACAAATTGCCAAGTAGAATTGTATCAATTTAACATCAAAGATACTCGTGATCGTCCGTTGAGACGGGTTTGGAGCCTAGGGAATGATGCTTTGTTTATTGGTGCCAATTATTCATATGCAGTGTCGACTCGAGGTGTTCGTAATGTATGTGGGAATTGCGTTTATTTTACTGATGAGTTGTACAATTACTATCATGATCAGTCCAGTATTTTTCAATTGAAATGCGCTTTCGGGGTTTATGACCTGAAGAAGAAAACTTACAATCGATGCTATCTGGCCAACTCACCTTTATATTCGATGCCACCGATTTGGTTCTGGCCTTGCTAATTATGTAAGTATATATGTACTCTTTATTCCTTGTGATTAATTTATAACTGATAATATTTCATTTTGATGTTGAACTTAGAAAAGACCATCAAAGATTATATCAGTCATATAAGCATATGAGTATTTTACAATTGGCCAAGGGATAATTTTGTAATTTGATACAGTTGTGGATTTGAAATTGGGAATGAAGGGAAAACACCATTTCAGTTATAAATCTGATTGCAAGAAAAATCAGATTATGTTTGCAAATTAAAACTACAAAATTAAGGAGATTTTATTCTAACAAATTATTAATTCCTTGTAAGGTGAAAGGAACATGCCATCCTTAACAGTATAGTGCAAGTTACACAGATTTTGTTCAGGCAAATTTATGGGTTATTATACAGTTTAACTTCATTTAGTTTCTTTGTTTATTTTTCTTCTTCATTTTTGGGTGCATTTAAAGACCATATCATCAAATGTATCATTCCATGGTTGGTCTCAAGCATGCTCTGTTTGATTTTTCAAGAATAATTTGGTTTATTTCCAGAAATCAATTAAGTTTAGCAATTTTGATTACCCAGTGCTTGATTTTTGTAAATATTATAGCGATTGAGAAGAATTTTATGTGTTGATATTGCAAAGAAATGAGCCTTTAAGTTTATTTAATTTATTCTGACATCTGTGTTTAGAGTAATGCTTTGGGCTCTACAATTAAAATAAAAGAATCATATTTTAATCTTCAAAATCAGAAGCATCAAAATATACTTTCTAAAAACATGGAATGTAGATTTGATATTTTAACAGTCATTACTCCAAGAATTATTGTAATCTTGTAATATATTTCTCAAATAGTTGATGAAACTGTTCTGATAACTAACATATTTCTGGTACATGCCCATGCATTAACCCTTGTACTACATATACCGGAGGTGGACCTTGAGTCTGAATCCTCTGTTGGAATTAGGAGTGTTGAGTTCCCAACTCGGTTGGAGAACGATGGTGAGTAGATCTAGTCGTCGTTAGAGCACGTCAGAGGTTGAAGAATCGGATCCGATCATGGAGCCTAGATGACAAAATGTGATTAAATCTGGTCGTCGTCAGAGTGCAGCGACAGTCGAATAAGCCGATTCGGTCGTGGAACGAGATGAGAATTAAAGTATCAGAGTAGTTTAAAAAAATTAATGGAAATAAAATAATAAATTTAGAAATTACTATCATTTGACTCATGGTAAATACGTTTTTTATAAATAAAATTGTTAGCAGGCATTTAAAACCACTAACTTAAAAAAAAAATCGTGCTAATTTATAACAAACGGACAGGATTAGAACTCAAAAAATGAGATACCTTAGCTAGGTGGTATGAATTTGGTGGACATCGGTACGAACTGGTTCCACACAGTGCAATAAGACAAGTTATTTTAATATTTCTCTTTCATAAGAGAAAAAAAGATAAGCCTGGATGCCATTCCAAATATATAGCAGCACAAGCACAAGGATGCCAAGGAAAAAAAAAACTAAATGAGGTTTAGGACATGTTCGTTTGTCACGAATTACACAGAATGTGATTTGATGTGGATGGAAATCCATAAGTACGAGTACACACATAATTGGTTATGAAAATGTATCGGAAATCAATGTTGTAAAAAACAGGATTAATGGTCGTTTAATCGTTAACGACGGCCAAACAGTTACGAATACACTTAACGGAGGCATATTTGCAGATGAAAACGATTAATCGGCTATTTTTCCGTTTAATCGTCCGTTTATTCCCGTTTATTCCAGTGAATATTTAGTATCACATTTTTTTGCTGTGATAGTGTATGATAATAAGTTTTATAAATTCTGTATTGTAGTTTCATTTGTACATGAGTCCGCCTCTGCGGCTTCAATGGAGTTCATTTGTTTACCTAGCTAGAAGATTAATCAATTTCTAATGAGATTCGATTTGTGCATTCATCCTTGCCAGAGATTCATTCAAACTAGTCTGATTAGCCAAAATTTATACTGTCAGTCAGTGCTTGAATCTGCTCTTACTTTATAAAGTCAAAATTTTAAAAATACCTCTAATTTTTAACTTTGGCACCCGGTACCTGATACTCGGTACAAGCCTGTAATAATTAGCAGCGGGATTAAAGGGATTAATACAAATGAACAAAACGCTGCAAAAGAGGACCGGTAGCGCTTGCTCTTAGAACTGAATTTAAATTAAAATGTCAAAATCTGAATTAATACAAGGATACTCCTAAAACACTAAAAATAGCTACCGCATTTCATGAAGGCAAATTTTAGCTACTAGCTAGTATACAAGTAATTTTTATATAAGATATTCTTAGGTATAGCACACCCACTATTTAAAACAAAAAAAAGGAAAACTTAAACTTTTCCTAATTTTGACATTTTATGTAGTTGGCAGAGTATATTTACTAATACATCCTGTTTACCTTCTCCTTGCATTGCATAAATTAATAGAAAATGAGAACACATAGACTGCAATAATCTGCTTTCATTTGCACATTTCTCTGGTGGATCCTGTTTACTTTCTCCTTGCATTGAATATTTTCATATCAAAACCAATCTGATGACATCTGTGGAGTTCCAAAGCCACACTACCCGGCCTTGGGCTGATATTCCATGCGACCTACTGCTCCCAATTACGAAGCGCCTCGACCTCACCACTGCAATCCGCATCTCTGCCGTGCACACCTCTTGGGCCCCTACAATCCTCCCTTGCTTTGCTTCCATCCCTTTCTTCCACCCCGGCCAACCCATTCCTTGGCTTCTTATCTCTAATCGAAAGTCAGAAACCGAACCCAACCATACCGACTTCACCTTCTATGATCTTTACACCGCCACCTATTATTCAATCCCCATACCCATCCCCTCCATCTACAACCACCAATTGTACGGTTCCAACAAAGGATGGCTTGTGACCGTCGATCCGCAATCACAAATCCACCTAATAAAACCGTTTACCGGTGCCCATGTTCTTCTCCCCTCTTACGGCATAGAACGCCCACGGAAAGTAATTCTTTGCCGCACACCGGATTGCACAGATGGTTATTTCGTTATTAGTATGAAAAAATATGGAAACTTGATTGTTGCAAAGGCGGGGGTAGATAGTTGGATCACAATGAGTAATTACTGCGAATTTGAAGATATGGTTCTTTATAAAGGAAAACTTTACACCATTTCATTAGATGACGTTTCTTGTTGGGATATTCTCGGGTCTTCTCTCCGATCTGAATGGTTTATAAGTACATTTTATATGAAGAGAATTCATTGGTGGACAATGTTTCTTGAAATGTGGAGACAAATATGGACACATAGTAGCCATTTCATTGCATGGACTAAGTACCTTGTTGAGTGGAGAGGTGAACTCCTCTTGGTTTTTACGAACAAAGAACCAACGACTAGTTTAGAACATTATGAAAATTGCAGAGTAAAATTGTATAAAGTTAACTTGAAAGATCGTGATCATCGGTTGAGACGGGTTCGGAGCCTAGGTAATGATGCTTTGTTTATTGGTGCCAATAAATCCTATGCAGTGTCGACTCAAGGTGTTGATAATGTATGCGGGAATTGTGTTTATTTTACAGATGAGATTTGGTTTTACTTTCATAATAACATGAATTTTCAATCGAAATGTGCTTTCGCGGTTTATGATCTGAAGAAGAAAACTTATAACCGATGCTATCTTCGCAACTCACCTTTATATTCGATGTCACCGATTTGGTTCGGGCCTTGCTAATTATGTAGAGAAAAACAGTAAGTAAGTAGTCTTCATTTCTTGTGATTAATTTAGAATTGACAATTTTCCATTTTAATGTTGAAGTTACAAAAGGCCATCAAAGATTATACCAGTCATATAAGCATATGAGTATTTTACAATTGGCCAAGGGCAAATTTGGTAATATGGCACTGTTGTGGATTTGAAATTGGGAATGAAGGGAAAACACCATTTCAGTTATGAAGACCCAAAACATAGTAAATTTGATTACAAAGGAAATCAGAATATTTTGCTAACTTAACATTGCAAAAGAAGACATTATTTCTAACAAATTATTAATCCCTTGCAGGTGAAAGGGATATGCCATCCTTGACAGTATTGTGCAAGTTACCTAGATTTTGTTCAGTAAAATTTATGAGTAACTATACATACAGTTTAATTTCTTTTAATTTCTTTGTTAATTTTTCTTCTTCTCTTTTGGGGGCATTTGGAGACCATAACCTCAAATTTATCATTCCATGGTTCGTCTCAAGCATGCTCTGTTTGATTTTTCAAGTATAATTAGGTTTATTTCCAGAAATCAATTAATTTTAGAAATTACTGATGAGCTCTGTAGCCCCACTTCGTTTTGTTATTTTTGTTCCCTTTGTGTTGACAACGTAGGTTGATGTTTCAATCAAGCATTAATGGATAGTCAAAAATCTGGGGTGTGATAATATGACTAGTTTTCTTGTAGTGACCAGAAGGTGCTTAATTGCCATTTTAATGGCTAGATATGTTCACTATAAAAACATATAATTTGTTAAGTGTTCTCTACTTCATTTTTTTTATATAAGAATAATTGATTGTTCAATGATACATCGAGCAGTGTAGTCACTTTTTGGCTTTTTATTTTAATGAATTTATAGTTTTACGTTAAGGTTTTGTGAAAAGTGATGATTACGATCTAGAATATTCTTCATATTGAAATAATATTTTTGATGGTCAATGGCAATTGCCAACTAACAGGTGTATTGTAAAAAAAAAAAAAAAAAAATTTATACTAGTTCCTAAATTGAAATTAACTTGTCCTTATTCTATACATATGTATGAATTTCAACCGCAATCGGTTAGCAATTCAAAATGCAACCTCAGATTAGGAGTGCTTAACCCATCTTTCGATTTTTATTGCCGTATCGCTTATCAAACGGGGAACATCTTTTTGGATGTTCAAGAATAATCTTTTATTTCGTTCTCGCCATAAGGCTCATGTTGTGACCCAAATTGCTATTTGGATCCGTTGGGCTTTGTATCTTTAACATGTAGCTTATGTAATTATTATTTATAATAGAGAGAATTAAGTCTAATAGAAATCAATTTGAGTTGTCTTTTTTATCTCTTGCTCTCTTCCTCTTCTCAAATCCTAGAAACCCTAACACATAATGATCTAACTAGTCTAATTTAGAGCAACTTGAGTCACTAGATCTCTCATACAACAATTTGGTTGGAGAAATACCCTGAGCCAATCAGTTCTACACCTTTACAAATACTTCTTACTTAGGTAACTCCGGGTTGTGTGGAGATCCTTTATCAATGCAATGTCCAGAACCTCCTTCATCATGTGTTTAATAAAGGTTTGTCTTTAAAGTCTTCAAATGATATAATTGAGCTCTCAGTTTCTATTGGTCGGAACCGATTCTGCTCTTTTTCTTGAGAAAAGGAGGGTCCTCCTTTTCTTCCATCCGGATCGTTCAAAATCCATCGCACGGTCTCAATTACTTTCTATTTTCAAATCAATTTAATTTATTAAAATGATTTAGATTTAATTGAAAACGTACGATGGATTTTAAACGATCCAGATGGAAGAATAGGAGAGTGCTCCTTTTCTCAAGAAAATGAGCAGATTTTGATCCTCTATTGGTCTAGGATTAGGTGTGAGGTTTACCTCTATAATTTGGGTTCTCATGATATCATGAGAGAATGGAATAAAGTGGTTTAATTTCATTATAGATAGGTTTTACTTTTGACATTTTCACTAATGAAAGTATGTAAGAGCTTGGTACAAAAAAAAAAAAACTGAGAGAGAACAAGCTGATATGTATCTTATTTGTTGAGTAAATTTAAACACAAGTATACAACACACATCTGATATTTATATGTGTGGTTTAATCCTTGTATATATGTATCCTCACTTGACATCTTTTGTCAAATTATATATAAGATCAAAATTAATTAATTTTAGAATAGTTGAGCAGTGTAGTCACTTTTGGCTTTTTATTAAGATAATTAAAAGTGCTAGGTTCTGGTTTTGTAAAAGGTGAGGATATATTAATCTAGAAATCTTAATATTGAAATAAAATTACAGCAATATTTGGCTGAATTTGTGTAAAATAGAACCACTGTGACTAAATAAGATTCAAGCGCATAAAGTAAATTGAGAGCTACTACTGATGAGATGGAATTTTTATCTGAAGAGAGATGGAAATTAAATTGGAATTGAATGGTAATCTTTAATTAATTTTCATTTCATTATATGTTATTTGTCTATTAACTTGAATGAGTGAATGCATTTGTGTGGCAGTTTTGAGCAACTCATTGTTTCTATAATCTTTGTTCCAATGCCTTATCTCCTCATACTTCATTCATGCCTCATATCCTATATCTTTGTTTTTAATGTCCAAACAGTCAATCCGAGCCGCTCAACATGATCTCTATGTTAAAATATGCTTGGAGACAAAATTTTACATTTTTTGAAAAAAATTTACTATTTTTTTTAGATTTATTGAAAATCGTTGTTTTTCAAACAAATCTGGACCATAAAAAAACCGCAATTTTCAACAAATCTAAAAAATAGATAATAGCTATAATATTCTTAAAGAATTAACTATCTAGCACTCGGTAATCAAAATTGATAAAATTAATTAATTGATTTCAGGAAGCATACCAAATTAATAGACCCATAAATTTGCCTCGACAAAATCACTGCAACTTGCACAGTACTGTCAAGGATGGCATGATCATTTCACCTACAAGGGATTAATAATTTGTCAGAAATAAAATCTCCTTTTGCAGTGTTAATTTTGCAAAATAATTCACTAAAATTTACTATGTTTTGGGTCTTCATAACTGAAATGGTGTCTTCCGTTCATTCACAATTTCAATTCCACAACAGTGCCAAATCAATTGTAAAATACTCATATGATTATATTACTGGTATAATATATCATTGAAGGTCTTTTTCTAACTTCAACATTAAATAAAATGAAAAGATGTCAATTCTAAATTAATCACAAGAAATGAAGAGTAGAAACTTACTGTTTCACTCTACATAATTAGCAAGGCCAGAACCAAATCGGTGGCATCGAATGTAAAGGCGAGTTGCCCACATAACGTCGGTTATAAGTTTTCTTCTTCAGATCATAAACCCCGAAAGCACATCTCGATTTAAAAATCTTGAAATGATTAAAGTAATGCCACAACTGATCAGTAAAATAAACGCAATTCCCGCACACGTTATCAACACCTCGAGTCGACACAGTATAGGAATAATTGGCACCGATAAACAAAGCATCATTACCTAGGCTCCAAACCCGTCTCAACCGACCATCACGATCTTTAAAGTTAAATTTATACAATTTTACTTGGCAATGTGGATAATGATCCAATCTAGTCGTTGGTTCTTTGTTTGTAAACACCAAGAGGAGTTCACATCTCCACTCGACAAGATACTTCGTCCATGGACGAAAATATTGCGGAAATTCTTTCCGTCTCCACATTTCAAGATACTTTGTTCACCAATGGATCTTCTTATAATTAGTTGTACGTACTTATAAACCATTCCCATCGGAAAGAAGACCCGAGAATGTCCCAACAAGTAATGCCATCTGATGTAATGCCGTAAACTTTTCCTTTATAAAGAATTGCATCAACAAATGCACAGTAATTAGTCATCGAGATCCAACTATCTACCCCGTCCTTTGCAAGGACCAAGTGTCCATGTTGATTTACACTAATAGCTAGATACCCATTGGTGCAATCCGGTGTGCGGCAAATAATTATTTTCCATGGGCGCTCTCTTCCTATGCCGTTAGAGGGGAGAAGAACATGAGCACCGGTAAGCGGTTTGATTAGGTGGATTTGTGATTGCTGATCAAGAGTCACGATCCAGCCCTTTTTGGAACCCCACCATTGGTGGTTACAGAGGAAGGGAATGGGAACCGGGATAGAATAAGAGGTGGCAGTGATAAGATCATAGAAGGTGAAGTCGGTATAGTTGGGATCGGTTTTCGAGTTTTGACAAGAGATGAGAAGCCAAGGGATGGGTTGGTCGGGCAGAAAGGAAGGGATGGAAGCGAAGCAAGGGAGGATTGTGGGTGCCCAAGAGGTGTGCACGGCAGAGAGGCGGATTGCAGTGGTGAGGTCGAGGTGCTTCGCAATAGGGAGCAGTAGGTCGGGTGGAATATCAGCCCAAAGCCGGGTAGTGTGGCTTTGGAACTCCACAGATGTCATTAGATTGGTTTTGATATGAAAATATGGAATGCAAGGAGAAGATAAACAGGATGCACCAGACAAATGTGCAAACGAAAGGGGAGTATTGTAGTCTATATGTTCTCATTTTCTATTTATGCATGATCAGTAAAAAAATACTCTGCCAACTACATAATATGTCAAAATAAGGAAAACTTGAAATATTTTCCTTTTTTGTTACTATTGTGTGTACAATACTTCAAAACATATTATATCAAAATTACTTGTATACCAGTAGCTAAAAATTGCCTTCAAGAAATGCGGTAGCTATTCCTTAAAATCTTATTTAGTTTTTTCTTTTTTTTTTCTTTTTTTTCCTTGGCATCTGATGAAAACCAACCTGATTTGGACTCAGTTCAGAACTCGAATTCAAACTCGGTACGATTAGTTGTTCTTCAATCTTCTTTTTTAATGGCTGGTGCACATTTCCTATGATGTTTATTTACATTGTTTAATTATATGTTTTTGTTTTCTATGATGCTTAATAAATTGGTCAAAAATAATCAAATGGTTATGATAAATGAATTTGATAATTTTTAGATAAATTAAATGTTTAATTTTTCTATACTCATGTTGGGTTGTATTTGTAATAGGATAGATGATATGAATATTTCTTATGAACACTTCTCTCTTGTGATATTTCTTTTCTTCTTTTTTTTCGTCTAAATTGTCTACTATAAAATTATTCAATATTGCACTAAATCAAACAAGACACTTGTACGCGAAGTTAAATTTGAGACGTTTGTCGTCAAGTGATATCATAGCAAGTCCAACAACTCACTTTGCACATGTATGAAATTTGTATCTCCATCAATCGTTTAACTCAACATTATCTTCGCAACAACAATGACCGACCCGAACTTTGTTGCCATCCTCCAGCAAATGCAACAAATCCAGAATGTATTAGTTGAATGCTTAACTGTTTTTATGGAGCGTCTCAACTCCAAAAATCGCCAACAACATGACAAACCACACTTCAATCATGACAAACCTCAGGTACCTAAGGTACCTGAGGGATCCAAATTCTGGCAAACTCTGCATCTTAATTTCTAATTTCTCAGAAATGCTTAGTACATGAGTTTCTAGATTGAACCAATACAGTGGAGTGGAAGAAGTTTTCGAGTTAAAAGCTGATTTTTCTCATATAGCATTTATTTTCGTTGGAATATTCATTCTCGCTCACCACGTGTCAAGATATTATTTATGACTAATTATTTTACTCTTTGTGAAAAAAGAATAATCTGTTATTTCACTCGAAAAAAATAATAATGTACATTTAAAATGTGAATCATACATAAATTAAAAAAAAAAAAAAAAAGAATAAACTATGTGCTAAAAAAAGATCAACAAAATTCCTTAACGAATCTTTCTTTATTAATGAAATATGGACATTATTTGAATGTCGCCAAAAAGTAACCAAAAAAAGAGACTCTTTTATGGGCTGTATAGGGATGTTTTTTTAATTACAAATATAATACGTGGCTTATAATTATAAATATTAATGTCATATGTAATTTTAATTACATTGTAAAGTAATTGTTAATTTAGAAAATATACATTAGTACAATAAAAAATAAAAATTGCTTACTACATCAGCAATTTGATAATTTTTTCACGTTAATTTAGAATGTTTAAACCCTTTGAATTGTTGTTAACGTGGCAAAATAATTAATTTTTAAAATTAACAAAAAGAGCAATCTTTTAGAATTACAGGTGTGAAGAAGCTCATACCACTTGCCAGCAATTTGTATAAACTTATATTATAATTTCAAACAAATTATTAATTTAACAAGACTATTAAATTAACAAATGCTTCACATCCCTGCAAGTGAATTTGCAAATATCACATCATCATTTACAATTACATGCAAACAAAATGGAGATGCTCTTAACAATCTTACTAAACTAATTATAGAAAATTGATCCCTTTACTAATTCTAAAAATTATTTGTTTTTGCCCTGTCAACAAAATTTAAATTGCAGGGATGGAAATATTCTGATATTAATATGAAAAATTGCTAAATTACTTGTGTGGTAAATGAATTTATCTTTTTTTACAATTGTTAAAATGAATGAAGATACTTTTTCAATTTTGCTAAATTTAATTTAACTCGCAAATCGCGTGATTCCAACTCCTGATTCACCAAATTTACATTTACAACACCTATAAGAACTCGTTAAACTTGCAAACACAAGGTTTGTTTTTGAGAGATTCAAATTTGATTTCATCATGACAATTCACATCTATTTTTTTTACTAACTTACATAAAAAAGAAACACTCAACTTGATTCTAGTCTTCAGTGTGACATGTCCAGTAGACCAACCCACTGCAAGTTAGAAAAATTAGGTCAACAAATTTTATAAATCAACAAAAAACAAAAGATAAAGATGGAATGAGAAGTAAACAATCATTGTCCTTTAGTGTATTTGCTCCTTTTGATTTCTAAATGAATGACTATGACATGTGGGCACCACTATGAGCACCCAACAACTCTTACACAAACTAAGGATTTTTTATTTTAATTTTTTAGAAATTAAAATTCAAATCTTTGAAAATAGATTCAATGGTGCGGTTCCAGCAGTTTTCAGGTAAATCAGTGGTCCAAATGGGTCTCAAACATCTGAAAAATACTGGGACTGCACCCATAAGTGCGGCTCCATTTATTTTTCAAGCAAAAAAAAAACAATCAGCCCCTTTCCAGAAAACTTTAATTTTTAATTTCTAAAAGAATAAAAAAATCCAAAATAATATTTATTAAAGTTTATATACTAAGTTATTGAATAACAATATGTAGACAATAGATCAGCAACAATCCGGATAAAACCTCACTATATTAGCACGAATCTTAACACACACTGCGAATTTTTCCATCTCGGGCCAGATTGGCCCGAATTCTGATCGGACGGTCTGGATATAAACTCAAAATTCAGGTTACTTTAGGGATCCCCCCCCCACACACACACACAAAAAAAGAAAAAACCCAAAAGATAAAAAGGAATCTTTGTTTGCAATTAAAAAATAACATGAGGTAAGGAAGAGAGAAAATAAACCTGATTAAGATAAAGAAACACTGAAGAACACCAGCAACACCGGTCCAAGAAGAAGGGCCCTTATCAGTGAGGGCATCCTGTACCAGTAGACCCACTGCACCAGCCAATGACACAAACGACACCACATAGGCCACAAATAGCCACAGCTTTAGCCTACAAACCCATTTCATTCAATCAATTCTTCTTTCGCTTCTCTTTTTTTTCATTTCCATTTTGACAGAGAAACATTGTTGATTCCAAACAAACTGTATCTAGTCTGAGTTAATATTTATGGTTGCAAATAGTTAGTGCCAATTGACAAATTATACCATGTGTACCACCAGTTAGATATACCACTCAATCCTTAATGCGGTGAAAATATCCTTTAACCCCCCCCCCCCCCACACCCATCTCGCTACTTCCTGCAAAAGATTCAAAGCTAACCCTATATGTTTCTCTATTTGCACAAGTAAAAAAATATATATGAGGACAGTTTTGCACTTCACAAGGACAAAGCAGATGCGTCTAATATCACTAAAATGCGAGATAGTTTCCAATATTTCATATCTACATTTGTTCATTTCAATATTTTGTATCCCATCTAAAAGGTGAATGTCTCCCATCTTTGGAGTATGTGAGATACATTTTTTTGATTTCAGGGGACATAAATAATATCTAAATTTATTGAAGGAAACAATGGAGTACATTTTCTAAACAAATGAATCTCACCTCCACTCATCATCGCCACCATAAGGTGAGTAATAATCATAGCTGATCTCATCTCTGTTTACACAATTAAACATAAGTGCAGCAAGAGATGCAAATATTCCTAATAAAACAAAAAAAAAATTAAGAAACCCTAGTTAGTCAACATTCATAAAACCACATATTATAAATTTATAATACATAGATTAGACCAAAAATTTACTGCACATAAAGCAATAAGTTTTTTCAATAGTAGACACAAAACTATTAAACATAAGTGCAGCAAGAGAGGCAAATATTCCTAACAAAAAATAAATAAATAAGAAACCTAGTTAGTCACACATTCATAAACCACATAGTATAATACATAGATGAGACTAAAAATTTAATGCACATAAATTAATAAGTTTTTTAAATAGTAGACAAAACAAAATGATATGAGTGCAGCAGAGGCATATATTCCTAACAAAATAAAAAAAATTTAAGAAACCCTAGTTAGTCACACATTCATAAACCACATATTATAAATTTATAATACATAGATTAGACTAAAAATTTAATGCACATAAGTATTCTCAAATAGTAGACATAAAACTATTAAATATGAATGCAGCAGAGATGCATCCTAACAAAAACAAAATTTTAAAGAAACCCTAGTTAGTCACACATTCATAAAATTCATAGATTAGACTAAAAATTTAAGTATTTTCAAAGAGTAGACTTTCCTTCAATGAAAAAAATCCTGAAAAAGGATTAATTTCCAAACATCAATTTAATCCCAAATTGAGACAACTGCAACCACATCAACTCAGTTTCTTTATACTAATCCCAAATTGAACTAAAAACAAGCAAAAAGGGATTTTAGTGGCCAGGTTCACTTTACAAGCTGGTTCTGAATGAATCCAAAGAGTAATTCACTTTTTTCGCTTCAATTAAGCTTATTCTATTGAGGATTGATCTTAATCTAGATTTTACCTTATTCATTTATCAGGCTTTTTGAGTTTTTTAGGGGTATACATGAAAAAAAATTCCCCTAGAAGAACAACCTGACAAATGAATAAGATAAAAAATACAAATGTCCCATGGAATCTTGTCAGACAAGTTAGAAATACTCATTTATAATACTTGAATTTGACAATTCAAAAATTCCTTTGCGTGAAACCAAAATTCCTCTGTTAAGATCTATAACCAAAAATTCCAAGGGTTAGAGAATCTAGAGATGAAGTTTTTGCTTACCAGGGAGGTAGTGGAGAAAAGAGATCTTAACAGAACTACAAACAACAGCGTCGACCCAGAACCACCACCCGGCGCCGAACACAGCGCCGGAGATTCCCGGTCCGGCGATCCCCCACAAGACCGAGAAGTTGTTGCTGTCCATTCGATCCGATTTCTCGATTTAAGAGGGACTTGATCAGAAAATCGCCTCTCTCTCTCTCTCTCTCTCTAATTGAGCTGCCTTGAGAAATGATCTAAGAGGATTCGGCGAGAAGAAAAGGGCTAAATATTTTAACAGAGTAGTTTTCACTTCATACAGAGCAAGAACTATCGAATCGAAGTAGCCCTTTATAAGCTTAGTACGCTGCATGAAGCGAAAATAGGTTTGTTAAAATATTTACCCAAGAAAAGGCTGAGTCGGGTCGAATTCATATCACCAGAGATAACTCAAGTTTTGAGTTTAGATCTGGACCGTCTAATCTTCTTTACCTCTAACCGGATTTATCAGGATTCTAATCGAACAGTTTTCATCAAAAGTCAAACATTCGGTTACCTTAGAGACTGTGAAATTTATTAGAACTTTTAGAAGATATAAATATAGTTGATCTGTCTGCTATAGGAAATGGGGGTCAATATTTTAACAGAGTAGGTTTGGCTTTATACAGAGCAAGAACTATCGAATCAAAAAGCACTTTATAAGGTTAGTGCACTACGTGAAGGCAAAACAGGTTTGTTAAAATCTTTACCCAAGAAAAGGCTGATTCGGGTAGAATTCTTATCACCAGAGTTAACTCAAATTTTGGTACACAATTCATTTAAAATAAATAAAAGATATCTATTTCAAACTTCAATTTCACTTAATAGTATTTCATTTTATAATATGGTTTGTATTATGTTGGTGTCATTCATCTATATTTGAGGACTTTTTTTAATTATAGTTTTTAATATAGTAAAAAAATTCAAAATCAAACTTTTACATGTTGCTAAATGTATAATTAGCACTAATACAAGTTTAGTCTTTTTCTTATAACACATCAATAATTGTTAAATTTGCACTGCCAAAAACGTTTTATAATTCAATAAAGTTTAGCTTAGTTGTTCAAATAATTCAATTGTTAAATTTGCATTGCCAAAATTGTTCAAATAATTCAATAAATATTATGGCAATAAAATATGCAGCACATCACACTATATTTATAGCCATCATACAACTACATTGTAGATCATAAAAATTTAATTTTGTAGTATAACTTCATCCTACAAAATACAAAAAACCATAGTTTTAAAAGAGTAACAATAGAAAACATAACATAACACAGCAAATATAACGAATTTTCAATTCAGAGCCACACACACACACACACACACACACACTTTATAGCAAAATATTCTTCCATCACCTAGGCATTACTTAAAAATGTAATAAACATTTATTAACCAAACCACCACCACCACCACCCCCACCAAGAAAAAAAAATTTAAACAAGAAGCATCCCACAAGGAGAGTTTGTTTATTTACACCAAAACCTCAATACCGGATAGAGAGCATGCATTTACACTGACAAGATATCTAAACATATATATATATATATATATATATATATATATATATATATATTTTTATGTAATAAGTAATAACCCTCTCAAGACTTAATTAGTCTTTTTTATTGAACCTTAAACCGAACAACAATACATGAAATGTCATCTTTGCTTTCTCTTTTAAGAGCTTCCGCTGTTAACTGCTTTGCTGCTACTTGCGGGTCTTTCGACCTCTTTGCAATTTCAACTGCTTCATTATTGTCTAAAACCTGTATTGCAAATAAAAATAGTTTTAACAAATTCCAAAAAGAAAAATACTGAAAAAACAAATAAAAATTAAGAAATGCAGTGCACCAAATCAGGGTAAAGATTATTAACAGAGCAATTTGACTTCATGCAGCACATGGGCTATAGAATCATAACAGTGCTGCATAAGGTCTGTGCGCTGCATGAAGCCAAAACTACTCTGTTAAAATCTTTACCCCGAAATCAACTTCAGTTGGAAAAGAAAGACCTGACATTTTTCTATATTTGCAAGGACCACCCAAAACTTTCCAAATTTACACAAATTTATTTTCCATTTTTGGTTTTCTTATAATAAAAACATCAAAATTAGGTGATATTGGGTGAACTTGAAGAGATTATGCATATAACAATATTTCTACTTCAAAATGGCTCCATAATTTCCCGAGGTTTTGTGGGGCCACGTTCAAAATTTACTTGGAGAAAAATTATGTTGTGCTAAAATAAAATAACTAACCTTCCAAATGCCATCACTTGCAAGGATAAGAAGCTCAGCCGTGTGATCTATTTCTTGGACTTGTATGTCGGGATCCGACCTTAGATGTGATTTTAGGTTACGGTCTCCAAATGCACGTGCGACTGCTAGCTGTCCATTCACTCTTGGTACATCACCTGAACAGATAAAATCAAAAGAAATAAATTATAGGAGTTTTATTTAGAGATTATGATATATTGAGAATCTTTACGTCTTTTTTTTCTTCTTTTTTGGACTTTCAGTTGTTATTTGCAAATAAAACCCTGTAGTTCTGTTTCGTAAAATCTAAGATTGTTGGGAATTTTTAAGATAGTATTGAGAATAAATTGCAAACACCCTAGAATTTATTCACTCTTAGTACATCACCTGAACAGATTAAATAGAAAGAAACCAAATTATAAAGCTTGTATGCTATTTGCAAAGAAACCAAATTATGATATATTGAGGAGTTTTTGAGTCTTTTTATCCTTCTTTTTTTGGACTGTCAGTTGTTATTTGCAAAGAAAACCCTATAGTTCTGACTTGTAAAATATAAGATTGTTGGGAATTTTTAAGATAGCATTGAGCATAAATTGCAAAAAAAACCCTAGAATTTATTTATGTAACACAGTTTGTAAATTCCTATTAAATAAAATAAATCATAATGCTTCAAGTTAGATCTTTCAAATGGGAATTGAGTGTCTTACGGTTTCCTAGATTACTCATTCATATTAATATTTGATATTCTCATATTATTTTATTGGAGACATGAACCAAATATCATAAAAGTTAGGTGACTAATAGCAACTAGAAATATTAGATTCTAAGGCTGATGCTTTTCACCTACCATAGTCAAACAAGACCATTAAAACATAACAAATATTTTTATAGCCATAAATGACAAAGTAATTTTAAGCTAAAATTACGTAGACCAAGGAAAACTGTCAATATTCAACAGCTTTTACTTGCAATAGATTTGGTTAAGTCTGTACTTCCAATTAGAGTAAATTCATCTATATATTTATAGAATGGCAGCAAATGCTGTTGCTTAAATAGGGATTGGATTGGAAACTGCCTGATTTCTCAGCATTTTTACGACCAACAACTAATTATCAGATTGCGATTTGCAAATCCATCTTTTGGTAAAGATATAATCAAAGACAATTAAGTATACACCGGAAATCTTTGGTGCTTTTGACCTGCTACAGATTACTTTGTGCCCAAAATATTGTAGCTAATAATGATCAAAGTATCATTTTCAAACAAACACTCAAGTTCTATGTAAAAAACCTTAATTAAAAAGCACACGCAGGTAGAAAAAATTTCAACATTCAACAAACTGCAACTTTTGACAAAAACTACCGGTCGTGGAATTAGCAAAACCTCATAAAGTTTTTCAATGTTAGTTGAGACAAGGGCATCTCCAAAAACACTGTCAGTGATATTTGGATGGAAAATAATGTTAGGTAAACACTAATGAGGGGATGTTTGGTACCTTTCATATGACTCTAATACTTATTTTAATTAGGTCATTTAGCTTAACTGTTCAGTATTGATTGTCAACAAAATAAAAATAAATGATACTATGTAAACCAACCACAGAAACAACAAAATTAATTATGAGGGTTTAATGCCTCCATTTTTTAATTTTATAATAGAAAAATTCTAAAACTTGTATGTCAAAATAAAACCGGTAAATATGATTTATATTATTTTCTCTCTATGCACATAAAAATCATTTATAAGCTTTATCCACATTACTGCATTTTTCACAAGCTCCTTGATAACAATCAAAACAAAGTTTGAAAATGATATTAAGTCATACTCATATCTAACGTTTTATTTTGAGCGGGGAGGATTGGAGGAGAATACCTGGCATGTTAGACACAAAGCCTCCTTTATTCTCAATACTACCCCTATCGGCATTGGGGTCATGATCAGTTGTCATTTGAACAATCTTGCCGCCTTTAAGAAGAACGGATCGGGAATCACCAACATTAGCAACCCACAGCTCGGACCCATTAACGAGGATTGCAGTGACAGCCGTGGAACCGCCCTGGCCAAGGTCCGGGCGGTGCGATAGGACGGCCTGATCCGTCTTCTCGTAAGCCTTTGTTATCGCTCGGTCGGGTTGAGTCCAAAAGTCCTCCTGCAGTGTCAAGAGTTTACAAAAATGAAAAAATGAGGAAATTTCATGCAAAAATCTGAGCAAATTCATAAATGTCATCCAAACATTAAAAAAAATAAAAAATATCATGTATAGCCCTGGACAATGTGAAATTATACTCTGCCCTGCCCTTCTTCATTCAGTAGCAAAAGATGCCCAAACTACCCCTTATTGTACAACTTTTATTGACATAATATTAAGTAGGTTTGAAGAAGGTTCGGGACCAATAGTTATAGGAATTCATATTACCTAAGGTTACATAATATTTATGTTTAGATCTGAACTGTCCGATCAGAATCCGCACGAATATTAAAGAGGCCCTGTGCATTTCACCTCGGGCCAGATTGGCTCGAATTCTGATTGGACGGTTCAAATCTAAACTCAAAATTTGGGTTACCTTAGGGGAATTGGACCCGTTATCAAATAGTTATAGGAACCTAAGAGGTACAAATGAAAAATATTCCAAAAATGGAAAATATTTACCTCTTTGATGATATTATTGAAAAGATTTTTCTGAAGATACTCAGGCACATTGTGCCCGAGATGCCCATCAAAGATTGCAAAAAGACCCAAATCACGGCCCTTCTTTCGCATGAAATCCACCACATGGTAGTCTTCCATTGGATGGTTAGTCATTCCCTTGACCAGACTAAACCCATAGCACACTTTTGTGTGGCCTTGTGTGCACTTCCCTTTCCCACTCGATGAAGACGAAGCACCTGACGACTGTTCAAAAATTTATAAATATAGAAAGATATGTAAATTCTAGACCATTCAAAAGTAGTGATTTTATACCTATAAAAAAATAGTAAAAAAAGTTCCAAAAAATATAAAATTTAGTTTGCAATTACATTTTCATATGGAGATCATAAAAACAAAGATATTGATTCATAGCATGGACCAATTCGCGCTATGCATAGTACCATAGCCTCACTCAGAAACATAATATATATTCTTTGCTTTTGTTATAGCCATTTTTTTCCCAGTATAAGCATTTGCCTTGAAAGAAAATAAGAAATACTACTGGTTGGATCTTGATTAACAATATTAATTAAAAAATAATTAAAAAAAATAGAAAGAAGAATTCTTTCACTGATCTATTAGTACCTGAGAAAAGCCCCCTCCGAGGCAGCAAAACCTATCCATAAATTCAACTAAAATTGCATCAAATCTTGTATCATCTTCTATTATCACAACAACAAAACCTGTAAAAACCCAACAAAATTGTTAAACCAAAAACGAAATTTAGTACAAAATCATACCAAATCAAAGCTATATATACATACCTCTTCAAAACCAAAAACCCAAGATCTAGGGAAGTGGAGGAGGAATCAAATAGTGATGTGAAAGAGAGCAAAGAGCAAAAGGGCTTTAAAGGAGAGAAGAGAGAAGTAGTTATTTAATTTGTGAATTATTCTTTGGATTGGAAGCGCGTTGGGAGAAAAAATTGGAGTCTAAAGATTGCTGCTTTAAATGAGTCAACAGGCAGCAGGGAGGAAGATGAGTAAAGATATAAGCGCTCATATTTGTCCCCCAATTGACTCCTCTCTTTTTTTTTCCTCTTCTCTTTTTTTTATTTCTTTCTTTCTTTTTTAAGTTTTGTCATATGTATCTTTTCTTTCTCTCGAGGAAACACACTGTTTCACATCTTGCATGTGAAAACTATGAAAATTTGTTTCAATAATTCTAATGTGGTGAAATGTTATCATTTTTAGTCTTTTTCTTCGTTTTGATTCAACTATTTTGACCATGAATGAATACAATTAAAGTTGATATTTGTCCCCTAATCTCCAATCGCACCTCTCTTTTTTTCCTTTTTTTTAAACTTTTTTCATAAGCATATCTTTTTCTTGTCAAATATATCGATTTCTTTATAGTAGTATTTTTAAAAACAATTAAAGTTGTGGTATCAAATAAAAAAATATATTATTTAGTGCTTCGGAACAAGATAAAATACTAGCATTTTATATTAGAAGAAACATAGTATTTCACATATTGTATGTGAAAAATGTGAAACTTTGTTTTAATAATTCTAGTGGAGTGATTTACTATTATTTTTAACATTTTTCTTCGTTATGATACTAATATTTTTGGCCATGAATGAAATATTTTTAATTTGATGGGCAAATTTGAATTTTTTTTTTTTAAATGCTACAAATAACAAATAATCAGAAGATAATGGGCCGTCGCATTGCTCTTATAATTTTAAGAAATAATAAGAGTAAAAACTCTTTCCCTTTAAACAGTTTTAACCCCTTTAAAGATTTTAATTCCCTTTAATATACTTTATAGTAATAAATTTAACATATTATTTCAAAGTTAAAAGACTATTTGGATATGGCATTTAAATGGGCATAATAACAAATAAATATGTGTATTGAAAAGAGTACCGAATATCCTGCTCCCTGTGGGTAGGAAATTATTGCCCCTAAATATTGCGATTCGAGTGGGTGCGTAAATTATATCCATATTTAAATATCAAAATTCCTCGACGGCGAAATTATTGCCCCTAAAATTACTGACTTGCGAGTTCAGAGTGGATGCAGAGTAAAATTATATCCAATATTTAAATATCAAAATTCATTCCGGACCTACTTGTCAGTGATTTTAGGAGTAAGAATTTTCTGTCCCTGTGTCCGATTCCATGAAAATATCATATTTTGAGGTTTGAAGCATTTCTTATGATTAATAAAGAATGGAGACTAAGTTGGCAATCCTTGACTTCCTTGTGTGCTATAGAAAGCTTGATATGGAAATGCTAGCTGGAACTGGGTTAGCCATTAATTGTTAGACCTATGAATTAATGAAAGCATTTTAATACTTTGACTGCATTAATTATATTGTAAGTTTGTAACCTATGCATTATTATAGATGATATAATAAATAGAATAGGTGTGTACAATAAATTGGCTTCAGACTTCAAATTTGAACGGTTGAGTTTGATCTATTTAATGAGTCAAGAATTACCAATCTTAAGTTTTCAAAGTTTTTTTTAGTTCATTTGTGCAAGATTTATGTGTTTAAGAATGAATTACTTTACTAAATTCATTTTTTTTAATAATTTTAGTGCTTGATCTTAAACTTTTTTTTTTAATATTTTCAATAATTGTTTGGATATAGCAAGTAGCATGTAATGGAATGATATTTGCTCATTTGGAATATTCATGCATCTTTTTAAGAGTTTGTTGAGTATGGTATGAATGTATATTATATTAACAATACTAGATTATTTCAAGAGCAAATTTATAGATTCATAGATTCATAGCTTCATAGATCTTACATTATATCTCTGTAAGTCTAAATGAAAGATACTCATACATCATTTTCAAAGAAAATTCATGCAACTTATTTATATCTCATCAACATTCATATATTAGCACAAAATTTTCAGCCAAGAAATACTTAAGTTGAACTAATTTAAAAATGCAGGATGAACTAAAAAAAATCATATTATTGATCTTAATCTATTTAAAAACTAATACATATACTCACGGACGGATCTTAGTGGAGGAAAAATAGCTAAACCCCCTCCCTCCTCTAATAACTTGAAATTTTGTAATTTTTAAATACATCAATACTTTTTAGCCTCCTTATAAACTAAAATTTCACCATACTAGATTTTTGGGCCTCCCTAATTAGAGGCGGAGTCAGATTTCAGATTTTCGAACTATAAGAGTCAATCATATAAAAAATTTCTATATAAAATGGAGTTAAATTTATAATATGGTAATATTTTACTCTAAAATATATTGAAAATCATATATAAAAAGGAATGAAGTCAATTGACTTCCATACCGTGTACTTGAATCCGTTTCTGTCCCTAGTCACAATTTTTTAGCTCCACCCCTACATATACTCTGGAATGTCAATATTTTTAATTTCACTTTAATTTTTACAACATTGAGAGATTAAAAAAACTTGAAAATATGCGTATCAATCCAAAATTTCATGAAAAAAAAACAAATCAGTCCACAATGCGCTTATTAGAAACATCTTACCCGGATCCGTTTGAAAAAAAAAAAAAATCTTGATGTAAATTTAAAATAAAATAAAAGCTGTGAGTAATTTGCAATATTTAATATAATGCAGTGCTAATATGCACTTATATGACAGGTCCAGGCATCTATCTTCATGAACAGTAGAGGAGAACCTAAATTTAATACTTTGAAAGATTTGAAAAATCACACTCCATTGGGAGGTTAGAGAGCTTCCTTGAGACTCTAAATTAAATATTTTTTTAATGCTTGAGGTCCTTACCTAGTAAATTATTTGTATGATTACATTATAATAAACTTATTCCTTTAAGATATGGATTGACCAATTTGACTTGAATCGGTAAACACTTGTCGCCTTGTTCAAGTGGCATCTTCCTTTTGTTATTCCAGATTTTCTGTGGCATAACATGGCTATTTTGCATATAAAAATTTGATATAATAAAAATATAAATAGTTGTTGGCATAGTCACAAGATTGGGAAAATTTCGTGAATAATTTTTTTTTATTAATGGAAACCGAATGTCGAATTATTTGGTTGACCGAATTTTGACTGAATTATTTGTGAATAATTTGCGAATTTTGCAAAATTTTCTTGAATTTTATGAATTTTTCTCAAACTTTTTTGTTTGGTTTTTTTCCTCTATTGTGAGACTGAGATCTCCGGTTGGGATAATTCTAAATTATTTTAGAGTCACAAACTTTTGACCTCGTCGAATCAAATCTGAATAATTTATTCGTTTGTTGGTATGGTTTGTAAAAAATTTATAGCTCATGACTTGTTCAATATTAGTTTGAAAAAAATATCTTGGCTCATATATATTGTCATGAGCAATTTTAAGTTTGTCTCAGTTTGACTCGAGTTAGTTCGGTTTATTCCTTAACTCATTTTAAGAAGAAAATAAATTAATTTTAAATTTGTCTCAGTCTGGATCATATTGATTTGGCTTATTTCTCAGCTCGTTGTAAGATTATGAAGATATTATTTTTTTTTTACTCTTTTACCATCTCTTTTGGTGTCCACTCTTATAAAATTGTTCGGTTGGTTCTTTAAAGTTAGGTAAAAATTGTATCTGTGTGAAACACATGAATGGTTACATGACAGCGCAAAGAAGAAAAAGTGAGGGATGTCATAATTCAATTGGTCCATAGGATGCAAACGGATCGGATACGGATCGGACAGTGGTAAAACCATATCTGTATTCGTTTTTATTTTTTGAATACGGATACGGATCGAATATTAGACGGATACGTGTGGATACGGATCGGATATTGGATATCTATAAATATATACATAAATATTTTCATAATATACATTAAACTATATGATATATATCTACTATTCGGATACGGATAATTAAAATTCAAAACCATATCCGTATCTATATCCGCACGGATATTCAGATATTGGATATCCGTATCAAATTTTCGGATACGAATCCGGATACGGTCGGATATTATCCGATCCGTTTGCAACCCTACAATTGGAGGGTTTTTATATTTTAGATGGATAAATAAAATGTTTCAATTTTTAGGGAAATATGTAATTTAATGCTTTAGAAGGATAAATTTGTAACATTAGAATAAATTATGTAATTTTAAAATTTAGAAGGATAAATATGAGAGAGTTTGTATTAACATGAGTGAGGCAATGATATTATACATAGTGTATATGCGTCGGTATTATGAATTAACATTTTTTATTTTCAAAGTCTAGAACAGATTATCTGAATCGATTAACATGATTTTCATATTGAAAATATAATTTTACAATAAATTTTATTATTCTTATAATTTTTTTACTACTTTTTTTAGATAGTTAGAAAAATCACTATTATTTTAATGGTATAAATTTTTTTAGTTCAAGTAATTTTGTACCTATCTAACAAAAATAGTCTGAAAAATATAAAATTTGGTATTAATTTATAATACAGACAAATCTGCGCTATACATAGCCAGCCTCACTCATATGATATTATTAATTTTACTAAAAAAATAATTTCAAAATTTTATAAATGTATACATAAAATTCTCTCTAAATTATTTTAATTAAAAGGTAGGTCATGACGCAGTGTCACTTGAAATGCATTATCATGTCATCAGATTCATGAAAACAAAATCTTATCGGTCATTCGTTTCATGTGAAAAGTCATGCATAATTCATTATAATTTATAGATTATTATATATATTTTATGATTATCATAAAATATGTAATGATATATCCTTCATATTTGTAATTTTTATGTCATACTTTTAATTCAATTTATGATCTTAAAACAGGTCAAAAATAATAAACTCTACACAATATGATATTCATTTCAAATTATTAAGTTTCAACTTTACTAAAAATATATGATAGGGGAGGAAATTGATATATAATATATCGACTAACCCAACTAAAAGTATGGCAAAGTTAATATTAGAGGTAATAAACTATAATATTATTGTGTGTTTAAATATTATTTATCCCCATATAAGATGCATTAAGGCTCAGGATTACTTATCCACATATATATAACTTACTTGATCAGAATGAAGCATGCACTCTCACAGATGAAAATAGTGCATCTTAGTAGAGTTGTACAATTTTATGGATTTAAGTGCAGAGACTAAAACAAGATATGAACATAGAGAGTATATTTAATCAGAGGACACGTTCTTATTTGAAAAAAAAAATGATGCAATTCGTGATGGAACCTCCTAAATTGTTAGGATGCCTAGGTAGCTTGAGTTGTTCCAAATCAAGTAGTCTTTTTTCAATTACAAAAATATGAAATGATAGAAAACTGATTCATTGTCAACAAAATTTCAAGAAGGTTACCATAATATCTAGCTACAAAAAAGATAATTCACATTCTCTCCAATATTGCCCAATGAAATCTTTTACAATTAGTGAATCAGGACTATTATTTTTAACTTGACACAAATCTCAAAACTCAATAATACTGCCCCCGCACTAGTCCAAATACCAAAATGGTGAGATTTAATCTCAAACCGTAAAGTGAAATTCATCATCTACAGTATTAGAGAGGAGTTGAATCCCTTTAACGAAGGCGATGCCTTCCATAAACTCACAAAAAAAACTGCTCATTATAAGCTCTGAAATACAAATAATATCCTTGCAAAACATATAATTAGAATGTTACATTTTCAATCAATATGCAGAGATGATAAAATTTTTCTGATAGTTAAGCACTCTGATTTTCATAAATATGAAATCTAGTTTTGAATAAATGCTACGCAAAACATGTATAATTTAAAATAAAACAAAAAAACTAAGTTTTTGTCAACTTTATTTTCTTATATTATATTGGAAGGAAAATACTTTAATAAAAAATGGAGTAGAAACTCTGATCTTATAATTAAGTATTCTGTGATTTCCAAAAACATCAAGAAATTAACCAATCACCCTAGCTTGTCAGAAACTAACTATGAGTTTTTGGTTTTATAAAAATATAAAACAAAATGCATTCGATAAATAAAACATTTTTCAACTTAAATTTAAAATCATATTTTAGTTCTTCGACCATATCTGGTACAGGTACACAAAATCAATAGTACCGAAAGGAACCAAATAAAAATACTAAAGCACAAATTAAATGAGGGTGAAATTAGGGTTTAAAGAGACAAAATCAAAAGCAATCCAAAACTAATATAAAACCTGCATAAAATAGGTACAACTCAAATAGGTTTTTTTAGAGTATTTACTTTTGCACATTGATTGGGTACCGGTTTTGGACAGAAAAACTAATAAAAAAAATGGAAATCAGATTCATCTGTTGAAAATAAACAAATGTTAAACCTGGTCAACAGCTAAGAACAAAAATGAAAATTAATTGAAAGAAAAATGAATAAACCTGTAAATATGTGTATATGATATATATAACTAATATGCTAAACCAAAATGCAAGAAATAAATTAAAACTAATGAACTAATATAAAAAAAATAAAAGAAAACGGAGATAAAATGAAGAATCCTTTTTAAACCGGGTTTAATGCCGAAAACGATTTAATTACAGTTTGAATATGTTAAAAAACATTGATAAACACAAAAACATGATTCAATTTGGAAAATGGAGAATCAAACATCTAATATGCCTTGAAGACGATGAAGCGTTGTAAGAAGATGAAATTCTTCTCAGCTCAGGGTTGATGTTCACCTCACGACACTAAGTCGACAAAATCTTAAATCTATGCAGAGTCACTGTACAAACTAACTGTTAACAAGCTAGTTCAGCTCGGCTTATAATTGGCTCAAGTTTAGTTAAACTCGGCTCGTTCTGATATGAACCAAGTTCAAAATTTATCTAACTCGATCGACTCATTAACAATTCTATTGGTAAGATTTAAAATCTTTTCATTTCTATATGTTCTATTGATTTCATTTCTTCTAGATAGCTTTTTTTTTATTAAAAGAAAAGACTTTACAGTGAATATGTAAAACAACAAGGCAATCAAATTTGAAAAATATAAAGGAAGAAACTTACATTATCATCTTTCATTTTTAAAAAAACTTCAATGATGATCTTAATTTACAAATTTAATGAGACAAAAAAAAAAAAGAACCCTTCTGTACTGTTTCACATATATGAAATGGCACTCGGCCCATATAGTTGTTTTGGGCCCAAAATGTATTGTTGATATATTAGCTCGGCTTATACGGTTTCTAAATACAAGGCCATCCGATATCAGTTTGAATTCATATCAGCTGAGGTAACAGAAATGTAGTGTTTAGATCCGGACCGTTTGATCTTCTTTGGCACGAATATTAAAGTAACTCCGTACATTTCACCTCAGGCTAGATTGGTCCGAAATCTGATCAAACAGTTCGGATCTAAACTCAAATATGTTGATACCGCAAAGGATATGGACTCCATCAGGTTATCGAGAGTCGTCTAATGAACATTGGATGGTTCACGAATAAATCGAATTTGAGCTATCTAGAAGATTTGCAAATAATTCACGAATAATTCACAAAGGAGCGGGGTGTTTTTGATGAACATTAGATCAAATTCGTTTTGATATCCAATCTGAACTGTTCACATCGAGATTCGTAAGTACAATTAAAATTATATAAATTGTTAAATTGGAATCTTGATGCAGATTGAACGTCGGATTATATTTGAAGTATAGTAACAAGATTTGCAAATAATTCACGAATAAATCGAATTTGAGCTATTGGCTGATCAATCCGTGTATTATTTGGTTTTCCAAATTTTTTACGAATTATTCATAAATTTTCACAAATTTTACGAACTTTTTTTTTTTCTGAATTTTACAAATTATTTGCGATTTTTTTTCCGATTGTTTTTGCTCTCTTGTAGGACTAAAATATCCGGTCCAAATTCAATATATAATTCCGAATCACAAATTTTTTATCGTGCCGATAGTTTTTCATTGGATACTAGGTTCCTGTCATTTTGTAGGTCAGGATTGAATAATGGTTACATACCTAAAAATCATATCATAAATGCAGAACAAGGACAACTGATAGGAGACCAAAATTTTGTTGAATGCATATTTCTCTGTATAATGTTTTCTAGCTAGGTTGAATTATGAGAGGGACATGCATATGAAATTGCCATTTGGAATAGGTGAGAAACCGGATCCTTAATTCATGGACTTAAAAAAAAATTCATAATTTTTACACCAAAAAAATAAAGAATTTCATAATTTTTATAATAAGATTTTGATTTGTTTCTCAAAAGCCATTAAATTTTGCAAATATTCGTGTCGGTAAAATATTAGTTATGAGGTAGAAAAAAAAAATAGGATAAAATTTCAGTGACTTATGGCTGGGAATTCTATAAATTTGGACGTCAATTAATTAACGACTACTTAATTTAAGCAAATTTTAAAAAAAAAAAACAACTTTCATAATTTTTCAAAAATATATGTATATGCTTGATCTTCATATACTTCACAAACAAAAAATAAAATTATGTGATTGATCCTAGTACTTCAAAATTTTGCTTCCATATATAATCGTTGCAATTTGCAACCGTTGATGTCGCCTTTTATTGGTGACACATCACATAATACCTTGTCAATAACCCCAAAATTAAGTCACTCTCAAGCAAAGACTTATTTTGGGGATTAATTACACAGAGGCACCGAAGAAAAAAAAAAGAAATTTAATTAGAGAAACTTGAATATAAGGTAGAAAGTAAATACCAACAAGATTCTATCTTTCCAACAAGGGGCAAACTCATGCATGAGACCAAGGCAATTAATGGTTCAGTCTGAGTAGTTTCTGAAAGTAGCAGTAGGCTTTGGTCACAAACAATCTGAAAATTATTCGGACTGAAATATTGTTTTAGTTTCATTGTTTGACAACAAGAGATTAAGAGCCTAATTAGGAGCAAGAAATCAATATCTTTTTTGAGTAAAAGTTGGAGATCAAGCTACCCAACTTTTTAATATATTTGTTATTACAATAAATGATTTCTCTCATATAGGTTTCGAACCCATGATCTATCACATAGAGATCATGTGCCTTAGTCACTAGACCAAATGCTAGTTCTTGAGTAGGAACCAATATTAGGTTGTTATCCGTGGTGAAAGCTAAGAAAGTTAAAAGAAGGAATAGAGTTGCCTTAATATCCAGACTGAGGAATAAGATCCGAACAAAATGAGACTAAATGAAACAATCTTAATCCGCACTAAGGAACTGGTGTTTGGAAGAATTAAACAGCTAAGGAAGCTAAATGAAGCAGATTAAGTCTTAAGAAAACTTAATCTCTTGTTGCCGAACAACTCTAGTAGGTTTCTGTCAAAATAGCTTGAATTTTTTATTTGATTTTTTAATTTCGAAGAAAAAATGGACACTTTGCAAAGTCTTGATAATTAATTTACTTTGGTGCGCATATCCCCACTTTCCAAAGTCTATGAAGAAATTTATTTGTATTAGACTTGGTGATAATGTGATATTGGGTGTCTGTATCTTCCCCTTGCACTATCACCGTACTGGTGTCACTATATGATATTTGGTTAGGTGTAATATAACAGCAACCTCTCATCAATGTATTGAAATCGATACGTACCAGTATATATACGGCACGTGGTATGTTTATCTTTCTTTTCTATTCCTGACTTCCTGTTATAAAAAAACAGCAATATGTTTTATTTGCAAAAATCCTAGAAAAACAGGAATCAACATTAGAGGCTACTATATAATTAATTATATAGTTGTGGAAATACTGGTAAAAAGTACTGCTAAACTATATGCAAATAAAAGATTACCAGAAACAGAATACCTTTTTATAATTAGTTTTTTTTCTGCAACATTTAATCGATTTTGTTCTCCTGTACTTTTATTTGGTTGTTTATTTATCACGATTAGTTAACCTCAAGGAGTGATATTGAGGATCAGAATACTGTTAGACTCAGTTAACTTGTACAAGCATTTACATAATATATTGTTTTTGGACGGTTAAGAATCTTCCGAAAAACAGTGATTTTGTATCTATTTAAGAAAATATATAGTGATAATTAAGTTTCTAACCAAACCTTCTTCATCAAGGGCAACAAAGTAATTTCACTATCCGTCTCTGCAATCGCCTCCAAATCTCGATCAACCGGTGTTGCTTGTGCTTGTATAGAATTAGAACCAATGTTATTCACTGCCTATCTACTCTCCAAACCAAAAGGTAATGCCGCATTCTAAACAATCGACTGCGCGCACCACCAGGTCTTGGGCCCACTTGCCATGCATAGCCATGACAACCGGTGTACCGACGTCCGACAACAAGCATGTTGTTTAGAGTAGATAGATAGATAGATAGATACAAGTACCATTTTGTAGCTACCCTTTTTGTATAGCTACCATTTATAGCTACCCTTTTTGTATAGATAGATAATACTAGTTAGTGACCAAGCAAGCATATACCATTTTGTCCATGCAACTAAAGCAAGTATTATACCTATCTTAGATACTGCATCAGCTGCTATATATGAACCTATATTTCATTGTATATGGATTAATTAATATGAACTGTATAATCAAAATTAAAAAAATGGAATTGTGAATAATGCAATGAGTCGGTTGATCGCATCGCATTACTGCCACATAGAGTGGTACCATGCATGGCACTTGCCACCTTGTAGGAATCACCTCAACTTATCACGTTGTTTCCAATATTTCAAGCTCATTTTTTTTAGGGAATAATTATTATTTCGAGTACAACTAAGGTATTCTTAAGCTCACCAAGTCTCTGTGATTGAGGTCAACTTAAAAATCTATCGGATTTGTTTCAAACAACACATCCAAACCATTGAGATCGATTTACTTCAGTGATGGATTTACAAAATAATGAAAAATGAATGTATTAAAATTAACTTATAAATCATCTTTTTTTACCACTTGAATTTATACTAAATTAGTTCAATTCGAATAGAACTAAGGTATTTTTAAGTTCACCAAACCTCTTTGTGAGTTTAACTCAAAAATCAATCGGATTGGTTTCAAACAACGCATCCAAACTATTATAACCGATCTACTTCACTTGTGATGCATTTACACATTAGATTTATAATTTTTCAAACTAATTCAGTATAAAATCAAACGATAAAAAAATTATGAAAAATAAACGTATTAAAATTGACTTATAAATCATCTTTTTTTTTTTTTTTTTTTATCACTTGACTTTATACTAAATTAGTTCAAAATTTTTAAAATTTGACGTTTAAACGCATCATTCGTGAATTACATCGGTTTACTATTTACATAGTTGTTGCTTGTTATTATTGACTTACTGGTACTACCGTTTTGGTCATATATATATAGTCTCTTTCAAGAGTCTGTATTCTCTAATTAATTAATATACCTCAAAGGTTTATAATGGGCAAATTTCAGTCTTTCATATGATTTTAAGATTTGATCTTAATATTCAGAGTTTTTTTTTTCTCTTCTTCTTCTCGCACATTCAAAGTGTTTTGTTGTTATTGCAGATGTTATGCTATCTTTCTCTCTCATGCATATCATGTGTACTGTTGCTCACGTGATCATACTTGTGACTTGTTATCTCATTCAGCATCAATAATGGGCACTGAGAACTAACTTTTGATTCTAGATTCGGAGTTATCAAGATGATATATACTTTTTAGTCTTTTACACACGTTGCAAATCATAATAGAATGTTTTTTTTTTTTTTTATAAATATTTAAATCAGAGATTGACACAGGAGTAAACAGTAAACAGTGAAACAAATTTGAAAGAATGAAATGTATTCAAAGAATTAATTTCGGATATGAGTGCGTGATAGTTAGTGATCTATGTACCGGAATTATAACCTAGGATCAGGGTTTAAAGATAGTGTTATATGCTTTAGATCTTAAGGCTTTTGATTTGAGGTCAATGGCGTAGGGTTAGGAAATCGATTTTTATGATTTATAGTGTAAGTATAATATTGTTAATTTTTTTTATTGTTAGTACTACTATTATTATTAGACTATTAGTATTATTATTGTTGCTATGCTGCTGCTGCTGTTGTTGTTGTATTACTATATACCTTGGTTTTGTGATTTTGGTTGGGTTTTATTTCTAACCTACTTCCACTTATTTGAGACTAAAAACTTGATTGTTGTTGTTATTTACTTAAAACTTAAGAGAATTAATGGTTTTATTTTTATCTAAAAAATAACATGAGCAGTTAATGTATTAGTTGTTGAACAAATTTTCTGGATACAAGTTTTTCTTCTATTCTCTCTTATTATAATACTTATTGTTGTAACTTAATTGTTTGTATTAACTGCGATTTTAGTGACAAGTTTTGAAAACTAAGTATGAACTTCCTGCATGGAACACAAAAATTAGGAAATAAAAGAAAATTAGTGAGATAACTCTGCAAGAAAGAATCGTAACGGTTCAATGTCAGATCAAAATTGTCTGATTCGCATTAAGATTTCCGAAAAAAATTAAAAGAATTGTCTAGATCAAGTGGGCACGATCAATGCAGATCAAATGGCTCTGATTAAATATCATACTGAATTTGATCTGATTTCCATTAAACCCCCTCCTTGTGCAAAGCACTTCTCTCCATTTTTGGAGAGAATAAAAGTTACGGCTAACATAATCTAAGAGTACAATAACTCTTCTTCTTTTTAAAGTTGATTCCACACAATTCTTATTGATAATATGAAATGAATCTATTCAAAGCAAAGAAACAAAGGGAACTTGAAATTGGTACAAAACATGGGCCCCCTTTAGAGAAAAAGCCCAAAACTTCACTGTCCAAGCAAGAACCCTGTCAATTTCTAACAAAGAAAAATAGTTTGTGATGAGATAATCTCTTCAAGAAATTGATGTATCTAGTACAATCCAAACAGACAATACATACTATTAAACTTATCCATCCAAAATTGAATAAAATATTGAACTTATCTCATAACCCGGAGTTGGCTACGGTGCTACGCATAGCATAGTGATCGTTCTTGCAACAACTTAATATTTGAGTTTTTAAAATCTTAACGGTCGATCCGAACCGTTCAACATGATCTCCATATAAATATGTAGGTAGAAAACCACTTAATCCGAATGGTACATAATTTTTAGATCAAGTGATTTTTTACTTACCTAAAAAAATAGTAAAACAATTCTAAAAAATGTAAAATTTGATTTGCAAGTACATATTTATATGGAGATCATGTTAAAGCGTTTGGATCGACTGTTAAAATTTTGAAAACTCAAATATTGAACTGTTGCACGGAGGCTCTCTATGCTACGCGTAGCATATTACCATTTTCCCTCATAACCCATTAAATTTATCCATCCAAAATTGAACAAAATATTTTCTTGAGATTTTTCCATTTACTTTTGTATTCAAAATATTTTCTTGAGATTTTTCCTTTCTTAATTAATTGCTTGCTTAATTCCATACTCCAAATCTCAAGAAAATAATATTCTTAAAGAGACTATTTTTAGAAGTGGTTGGGGTCAAGTGACCGACTGTTTAACATCCATTATAAATTTTCATTTGAAATTTGAACCTGCGTTCTTTTCTAACATAAAGCATAATTTTTTTTTTGTCATTAGATTAAAGATTATTTTTTTTAAATGAGACACTTGAGAGATCTAATATATCCTTGGATAGAAATTGTGAAAATGAAGTAATTTTCTCACTTTTATTCTATTCTTAATTTTTTATGTATCATTGTATATATATCCTTGTATCTATTTCATGGTATACAATTAGTTTGCATTTATAAATAACAAATAGACTTTTAAATAGAAAAAAAAAACGATCATTATCTTTTAATGGCATTCTAAGAGTCTGCTCTACAAATTTATTAAGAGAGAAAAAGGAAAGAGAAGGAGAGGGGAGGAAGGGAAGAGAGAGGGAAGGAAGAGAAGAAATTAAATGGAGTTACTTGCTCCACAATTCTACACAGAGGAACAAAGATTGTAGAGTAAAACAAAAGAAAAGAATAGCAAGAGGACAAATTTTGCTTGTATAGAGTAACACATACATTAACTCTAACTATGGTTTCCTCCCTCCTAAATTTTTTTGTGGAGCAGGTGATATCCCAATATTTCACTTCCCCTCCTCTTTGATTCCTTCTATTACCCCATCTGAAGCACCCCTAAATAAAGAAAATTATGAACAATTAGCCACAAAAATAATTTGGTCCTCTTTATACTCCACATGACAACATGGTTTGTCATGTCAATGTTATTCATAGGATTAAAACTAATATTCAATGCATAGCCCCTAGCCATGTAGTCATAGAAAAGTTATGACGACATGCATAGTATCAAAATTCAATGTATAGCATTAGATTCTTTAAGAAATAAATATGTGATATTCTTTTTGAAAAGAAGCATATATAGTCAAGCTAAATAGTGTCAAAATAATTTTATTTCTGAACTACAAATTTTTGCGTGACCGACGTGTCCAGTGCCTATTCGGGGCAGCATAGGGGCCAGTATTATTTGAGCTTTGGGATTCGTGCAGAATGTATTTATTCTGCATCAACTCAAAATCCGAGTTACTGCAGTGGATACGAATTCATTTACCTATGCTAATAGTTTGAGCAGCAAATTCAAAATTGACAAGCTGCTTTAAGATTCGTGTCAATTTATAACAGACGGTCTGAATTCAAATTTAAATTTTAAGTTACATTGTAATCTGAATTCTGCAAAGACAGCATAGACGAGTGGCTTTATGTGTTGCATATATCACATGTGTGACTGTGCCACTTATTATATATTTTAAATACGTGTCGTGTCATGATTAAATTTCGAAAGATGGTCATGACACGTGAATGATTACAACATACATGCTAGCTAGTTATGTTGAAATCAAGACATGTCGTGACCATATGTCATATGTCAAAATATGACTGGTTACATTTGTTATGTTTGATCACGTTAGCTATTTTTTTTTTTTAATAATTTAAGTTATTTTATTCAAGATTCACTATTGGGCAAAGATTCAACGTTCCTATTTACACGTAAGTCGTGTGACCACGTCTTTGTGTCAAATTTTCAAAAGATAGTCATGTCCCACGAATGGTACCGTGGTCGTGCTGTGACTTGACTTTTTTAAATCTCTGCATATCCATAATTTATTATAGGCAATGCAATACTGCCTCTCCGTACTATTTTTTTTAAAGCTTGGTAGCAACTATCAAAATTGAATTGAATAAACATTTTTACATGACTATCCATGCTTATTTTAAGACATTTAGCTATCATGAAGTCTTCTTTTGATTTTTTAACTCTTAATAAAAATTCAAATTGCTCTTTACTCAACATAAAAAATAGTGCATGTTTTTTTATGCATATACATGAACATTTTTAGATAAGTACAAAATCACTTGATTTAAAATTCTAAACCATCCAAAGTCAGTAATATTCTACCTACCTAAAAATTAGTAAATAATTACAAATAATATAAAATTTGATTTACAAGTACTATTTCATACGAAGATCATATTTAACCATCCAGATCAACTATCTAAATTTTGAAAATAGAGATATGAATCTATAGTACAAGTCGATCCATAATATACATATTACCATAACCAAATGCAGAGCGACTTTCGGATATTGAGAGTCAAACACACATTAGAGTCAAACCTACTTTAGGTTCGATGGGCTCTAGGACCGTCTGTTCCTCTTTAAGATCTGTACGCTCTGCTTCAATATTCGTGCATACTCGCGTTAATTTTTGTTCACACGGATTTCAAAAGCAGGTCCCATGCCCATCAGAGCTACTATGTTCTCATATTTCATGTTTGTTCTGCTTTCAATTATATGCACTCCACTTTAATATTTGTGCGTGCTCACGTTAATTATGCACGTATTTTAAAGCGGATCAGACGGTCTTGGAGCTTATCAAATCCAAAATAGGTTCCACGTCCATCTAATCTAGTCCACTCAAATTTCATGTTCTGCTTTAAAAGATGTGCACTCTACTTTAATATTCGTACATGTTCAGATTAATTGTTTATGGATTTTAAAGCGGATTAGACGGTGCTAGAGTCTCATGTCCACCAAATCTACCCTGTTCTCAAAATTAAATTATATAAAGTTTATTTTACAGGTCCACAACTGTTTCGCATGGATTGGAGGTGATTTGGTTGGATGTTAGTTATTTATTGGTCATGCCAGCATAAGAAAGAACCAAAGAGGCAAAGAGAGCATTCAGCATCTCATCGGGAATTCACCTTAAATAATTTAACAGAGTAGTTTTGACTTCATGCAGCGCACAAATCATGTGCAGCGCCATTTTAATTCTGTGATTCGTGCGCTGCATGAAGCTAAAACTAAACTGTCAAATTTTTACCGACGACCCGACAAAAGTATAGAGACGACACATTCCACTATGGGCACCGTATTATCCTCCTATTTCCATCCCTTTCGTTCCCCCACTTCCTCTTCACCTCTCTCTCTCTCTCGAATCAGCTTCCTCTAATGTAACATAAACTTTGAGTTTAGATACCGACCGTTCGATTTGACTTTAATATTCGTGCAGATTCTGATCGGACGTTGCAGATCTGAACAGTAATGTTATGTTGCCTCAGGTGATATAAATTACTCTATCTTGATTCTTACCCACTCTCGAGTCTGTTTACTCCAAGGTAACATAAACTTTGATTTTAGAAACGGACTGTCCGATCAGAATCTGGACCAATCCGGCCAGAGATAGATTGCAAGGCTTCACTTTTATAATCGTGCGATTCTGATCGAACGGGAAGGATCTAAAAAGAGATATTATACTACCTTAGGCGATATGAATTCCTTCTCTCCCACCATCTAGTCGACTCTATCTGCTCTCTCACCACACAAACAACACAAAATACTCAACACCAGATAAGCCACTTCACCTCTCTCACACCTCATCCCTCCAAAATTATAGCAAAAAAAGTAGTAGAGAGAGAGAGAGATTGATGCCTGCTTCACCAACTCAATCAGGTCTCCACCATGATAACTCCGGTGCCCGGAGCATCGTATGGTTCAGGCGGGATTTGAGAGTTGAAGACAACCCGGCGTTGTCAGCTGGGGTTCGGGCAGGAGATGTTATCGCAGTCTACATATGGGCCCCAGAGGAAGAAGGCCCGTTTTACCCTGGTAGAGTTTCCCGGTGGTGGCTTTCTCAGAGTCTCCGGCATCTCGATGATTCTCTCCGTAGACTCGGTGCAGCGCCGCTTGTTTATAGACGATCGGCTGATTCTGCTGCGGCGTTGGTAGACCTGGTGCACCGCACTGGTGCCACTAATGTCTTCTTCAATCATCTCTATGGTTAGTTCCAATTTATTTATTGACAGAGTAGCTTTGGCTTCATGAATCGCATGTACTATAGAATTAAAACAGCGTTGCATGTGATTCTTGTTCTGTTTGAAGCTAAAACTGCTCTGTTACAATTATTACTCAATTGGGTTATTATTGGTTAGGAACTGGGTTGCATCTGAATCTTACTTACTATAATTGTAAATTTTATTGTTTAATTTGCAACTTTTGAGGTATTTTGGTTATGTTTACTATTGGATTTTGTTCCTTAAGGAAAAGATTCTTGCTTTGTTCCCAAAGGAGAAAGTCAGAGCGGCTAATAATTTTTAATTGATTAAAAAAATCTACAAGTTTCAAATCTATCTATCTATCTGAAACATACTTAATTAATTACCAATTATTTTTAATTATGGGTTGTTTAGCATATATTGAGAAAACTTTAATTAATTGAACATTATTCATGTGAGACCCACCTAACAAACAAATGGTGCTTTTGATAATTACAAGTTATGGGGTTTACTTTATGGGTACTTATTGTTTGTTCTCTGCTTGTTTCTTTTATTTATTGCTTCACCTGATGTTGATAGTTCTTGGCCTTTTTTGGTGATATTTTCAGATTTCTATATTTGATTGGCTCTGCTTGACTATTCCTTTTTTGTGGCTTTTGTCTGTTTATTTATTTCTCTTGTATTTATCTATTCAAACCCAATTAATCTAATTAATGTCAAATTGTCAATACATATACAATTTCCTATCTTTCTTTAATTTGGGTTTAAATCTCTTCAGGTTATTTTAATTGTATTAATTTATTATTATATTCTAATTTTTTTAGCATTAGAACACTTTTTTTATTTTCCAATTATTATTATTAAACTAGTTTTATCTTGTTAAAGTATGCTTACACAAATCATTGTTTTAGCAACTTCTTTATCTTTATAAAATACAACTACCTTCATACTTTGATTTATTATTCTTTTTTTTAATAAACTAACTATTTAATAATGCTGACATGGCACTTAGTTCTGGGACTAAGAAAGGCCAAACTGAATTATTTGGTTTAGCTTGCCATTTTTTTTAATACTACTATACCACTCAACATCTGGTACCTGTATGAACTGGTAAATGCTTTCCTCTTAATTTTTTTTTTGTTATTATTGTTATTTTCATACGCTTATTTTCTGACTGTTTCAGACCCGCTATCTCTGGTGAGAGATCACCGGCTGAAGGAGCTTTTATCAGCCAGGGGCATAAATGTCAGTTCATTCAATGCTGACTTGCTTTACGATCCATGGGAGGTGAATGACGAAAATGGACAACCTTTTTCCACTTTTGCCCCTTTCTGGAATAAGTGCCTCAGCATGCCATATGACCCCGCCGCCCCTTTACTTCCACCCAAAGGAATATGCTCGGGTAATGCTTCGCTTTATACTGAACTAATCTGATTGAAACCTTTTATAATCTCTCATGTTTCATGCTTTTTATTTGGCATATTCCGTAAGACAAGATGACGTGATATATTAGGGTTCTTCTTTTCCAAGGCCCATTGGGTGCTTATTCCCTCTGTCCTATCTCTATTTTCAAAGTTCAAAAAATCGATCCTAACCGTTAAACATGATGTTCCATATGAAAATGTACTTATAGACCAAATTTTATATATTTTTTAATTTTTGTACTATTTTCTAGATAGGTAGAAAATGACCGCTTTTGGAGGGTCCAGAATTTTCACATCAAGTGATTTTCTACCTATCTAAAAAGTAGTAAAAAAATTCTAAAAAATGTAAAATTTTGTCTGCAAATATTTTTATATGAAGATCCATTTGAACGGTTCATATTCACTGTTTGGACTTTAAAAACAGAGATGAGTCCATAGCGCATGAAATATATATATACTACTATTAGTATTGATTCCACCCAGTGAAGAGTGAATTAACTCTCTGTTGTGAAAAATAATTAAATCTGAATTAACTGAGGGCCATATCAGCATTTATGCAAATCGATAACACATCTCTTAACCAACCAAAATCTCAAATTGCAGGGGATGTATCGACGTGCCTTTCAGACAGCACTGTATCATTCGAGGATGACTCAGAGCGGGGGAGCAACGCCCTTCTGGCGCGAGCCTGGACGCCAGGTTGGCGCAACGCTGACCGGGCCCTCATGGCATTTCTCAACGGGCCCCTGATTGATTACTCAACAAACCGTAAGAAGGCCGATGGTTCTAGCACTTCTCTCCTCTCACCTCACCTCCACTTCGGCGAATTGAGCGTGCGAAAGGTGTTTCATCTCGTTCGCATGAAGCAACTTGTATGGACTAATGAAGGAAATAAAGCCGGTGAAGAGAGTTGTAGTCTCTTTCTTAGGTCGATCGGCCTGAGGGAGTACTCAAGGTATACTGTTCCACGGTGTCACAGTAACAATTGTTTGTTTTTTGGAATACATATCACCTATGGTAACATAAAATTTATGTCTAGATCCGTACCGTCCGATCAGAATCAGTATGAATGTTAAAGAGCCCCTTGCATTTTACTTTGGGCCCGATTGGCTCGGATTCTGATCAGACAGTCCTGATCTAATAGAATTGTGCTGTTACCTCAAAAGGATATGGATTAGACTGCTAAAGCTAACTATTTACTTGTGATTACAAGTTTACATTTGGTTCATTTTAACTTGTAAATTTTGTATCTCAACCTGACGACTATTCCAGGTACATGAGTTTTAACCACCCTTGTAGTCACGAGCGACCTCTCTTGGCGCATCTAAGGTTCTTCCCATGGGTAATAGATGAAGCATTATTCAAGGCATGGCGGCAAGGTAGAACAGGCTACCCGTTAGTGGATGCGGGTATGAGGGAGTTGTGGGCCACAGGTTGGCTACATGACAGGATCCGGGTTGTTGTTTCGAGTTTCTTTGTGAAGGTTCTGCAGTTGCCGTGGCGGTGGGGGATGAAGTACTTTTGGGATACTTTGTTGGATGCTGATCTGGAAAGTGATGCGCTTGGTTGGCAGTATATCTCGGGATCGTTGCCAGATGGCCGAGAGTTGGATCAGATAGATAATCCTGAGGTATATATACCATCTATCATACTATGCAAAGCGCATATTGGTCTGTACTATGGGTCAATATCTTTGTTTTAAAAGTCCAAATAATCGATCTGAACCGTTCAACATCAAATTTTATATTTTTTTCACATTTTTTTTACTATTTTTTTAGATAGGTAAAAAATCACCTAATCGAAATATTTCAGACCATTTAAAAGTAGTAATTTTCTAGCTATCTAAAAAAATAGTAAAAAAAAAATTCTAAAAGATGTAAAATTTAGTATGTTGAATGGTTCAGATCGAATGTTTGGACTTTGAAAACAAAAATATTGATGCATAGTATGGACCAATCTATGCTATGCATAGTATCATAGCCTCACTAAAAATAGCAGAATCTTGGATTGAGAAAAGGATAATGGTTTGGTGAATGATGAGCATGCATCTTCATTTCATCAGTGCAAAAATAATTATTTTCAGTAACAGATTTTAATTTGAGAACTGTATCTATTGATGATTTATTATCCTACATGTCACAGTTTGAAGGGTACAAATTCGACCCGCATGGAGAGTACGTGCGCCGGTGGCTACCTGAATTAGCACGGCTTCCAACCGAATGGATCCACCACCCATGGGACGCACCTGAACCCGTGTTACAAGCAGCCGGAGTCGAACTAGGATCCAATTACCCGTTACCAATAATCGATATGGAGTCTGCCAAAGCCAGGCTTCAAGATGCACTCACTGATATGTGGCAGTTAGAGGCAGCATCAAGGGCCGCATTGGAGAATGGCACAGAAGAAGGGTTAGGCGACTCGGAGTTGCCTCCAATTGATTTCCCAGTCGATATGCAAATGGAGTTTATCGAAACAGAACCTGTACGACCTGTTAGGGTTAACGGACCGGGTCAGGTTACCCGTCGCATGGATCAAATGGTTCCTAGCATGACCTCATCATTGATTAGAGTTGGGGAGGATGAAGAAGTGTCAAACGTGTCAAATAACAATCTAATGCACAACATGGGGAACAATCTAGGGCACAATGCAGAGGTGCCGACTAATGCTGGTTTTGTGGGTGCGGGGCCCACACGAGGGAATAATAATAACAATAACAATAATGCATGGAGGTTTGTCGGAGAACCGACAGAAGCTTCTAGTAGTTTCACAGGAAGGGGGTCACAAGGTGTGGTGCCGGTGTGGGACCCACCGAGCATGTCTAGCCAGTCAGAAGAGCCGGAGATTTCTTCAAATGGGTTTCTTGAAAGGCATTCAGTGCAGCCGAGACACATCATGGACTGGAGACAAATGTCCCCAGCAGTGTAAGTTGGTACTGTGACTAAATTATATTATTTCTGAATAATTTTTCATGAGTGAGGCTATGGTGGTACTATGCATAGGGCAGATTGGCCCATGCTATGGATCAATTTTTTTTATTTTCAATGTTCAATTAATGAATTTGAACTTTTCAACATGATCTCTATATGAAAAATGCACTTTCACACTAAATTTTACATTTTATTGAATTTTTTATTATTTTTTTAGATAGAGAGTAAATTACTACTTTTGAATGGTCTAGAATTTTTAGATCAAGTGATTTTCTACCTATATAAAAAAATAGTAAAAAAAATTCTAAAAATATGTAAAATTTGATTTCCATAGTACGGAGCAATCCATGCTATGCATAGTATCATAGCCACATTCATTTTTCATGTTTTTTTCGAGCTGTAAATCTGATAATTTGCTTGTTATTGATTGATGATTCCAAAATTGAATAACAGGACCAGAAGTTGGGACATGGAGAATGCAGTACAGCCAAATTTTATTGGTTCAACTCAGTCATGAACCAGGAACAGAACTTAGATATAATGTAAATTATTTATATTCTTATCATGTCCATCATGTATAATTAATTGTGTAGTTTTTTAAGCTTTGCTAGGACTTTTGTACCGTATAGTGCCTAGAAAAGAGTTTCACTGTGTATCTGATTCTGATTATGAGTATCTTTTTGCCAGTTGACTTTGCTAGTGATGATTAATGTGAGAGATGGGTGTTAGATTGCATGTATATATACATATTTTTTAATTATATTTTGTGGAGTAGATAACCTCACTAATTTAATTTGCTAACAGGACCAGCCACCAAATCTGAAATTTTAAAACTAGAATAACTTCAAATTTTAATTTTAAATGTCAAAATAAAAATGTTAGTTTTAATCTATATCATTTATTTCTATACATGTAAAATATTACGATATTTTAATTTTGTGTTGATTGTTATCAATAACTTAACAAAAATACACTAATGTAAATAATTTTTAGATATTGATTTTTCAACTTATTGATTCATAACTAAATAAAAGTGTTAATCTTTTTATGTATATATAAAGCAAAATAATAATCACATCTAATGGTTTTACTTTGACATAAGTTCTAAATTTTTTGTTATTATAAAACAAAATATAAAAAAAATACATGATAGATGATAGAGACACAAAAAATGAGAGCATTTGAACCCATCTCAATTATTAATAGTTCAATACAAGCCTGTAAGAAAACAACAATTATCAGGAAATAGTAAAAATAAGAGAGACACAATTTTGAGCTTAATTTACCACAGTGCAAACAAGAGAAATAAATATTTCAAGTAATACCAATTAAAGCATGTTTGCTTACAGCCTACAACAATTAAACATTGAAGTCCCTCTATTTTTCTCTAATTGTAACCAGACCCTTCAATTAGCTAACAAGAATGTGTCAAGTGAAGAGCACTCCAACAACATAAACAAAAGAGCTTTCTAATAATATATAGCTCTTTTCATGAATGCGAATGCTTAGTCTTTCTTCTTGCGGTTGACATAGGGGTATTTTTGGTAAATGAAGATGCTGGAAGTGACAAGAGGTAGGGCCATAAGGCAGTAGATAGAAGGCGGTTTCCCGTCAAAAATAAACTGAAAGAGTGCGGTCACAAGGAGTGCTGATACTATAACAAAACCCTGCATCCGAAATTAATAAATCAAAGTTCTTGGTCAATAATGCAAATTGCACCCTATGTTTAATTCATTTGTAAGATAAAGCAACATCTACAAATTGTGACTAATACCCAATGTTTTTCTTATTATGACATATTGGTGGCAATTAAGGTTTTAGTATTTTATTGAAATTTCTCAATAAAGTGAAACTACAGTCTTTACAATTTCGTTATAAATATGAACTATCTGTTTAATACACAATTTAGTTAACTATGGACAATTTTGCCCCTACTTCTAATCAGTACTTCTCCTATGTTGAATTGAACCAAAATTGAGGCTATGTATATTGGTATGTTGAATTCTGATTTTGCCTAAACATGGATAAACTGAGTTGTCAAGTTAATACAGGGTATTTTTGTTATTTGCTTCATGGAACCTTAGTATGATAATAAAAATGATATTAAGGAAATAATAATGAAGCACAAAGTTAGGTTATCTTGCCTTCCTAACACCTCCAGCATAAGCAGTGACAAGTCCAACAAGAATGCCTCCTACAGCATTTGATATAACCGGCACCTGAAAAAGAGAAACCTTCATTTTATAAACACGAGCTGTTCTATATTTTAATTTTGATTTGAGTAATCACTACTTTGGAAGTTTTGCAGTTTCTTTCCATAGGAAATTCCAGCAAATTTTTCAGAAAAAAATAAAAATAAAAAGGAATTACCAGAGTCAAAAGTGTCCATCCATGAAAAAAGCCGTATTTTTTAATGGCCTCTCCATCTGGCGAGTGGGCCGTGCTTGCCAACAAGCAAAAGCTACCTATAAGTGACATCTCCACTGTCATCATGTAAGATGTGTGCTTCTTAACCTGCAATTGTTTAGGTTGCAAGAATACAAAACAAAATAAAATAAATTAAAAACCTTCATCTATCATCTTAAACTTTCAGAGCAATATCCATAGCATATTAATTTTCAAATGTAAATCCAAAAGTAACATCTTCACTGTACTGGTACTATGCCAATGGGATCAACATTAGCATGCAGTAAAAAAATTTGAACTAGTCTTTTTTTGAATCAATAATTCAATATGTATCATACGGCAAAGTTAAAACTATTGAACAACAAATTGAAAATTAGACAGTCAATTGAACAATTAAGGTCATTGCAATGTGTCTTTACTATCCAAATAAAGGCTAAATTGATATTTTTTTTTTATATAATTTTTCTAAAAAACCATAGAAGATAAAAATAATCTAACCTGAGAGGCCCACTGGCAGAGAGATGAGGCCAGGCCAGAAAGAACTGAGGCGACCATAACAGGAACAATTCCATATAACAGTATATTTTCTGAGTTGGCCCCACTTGAGCTTTTATTTGTACTCTCACCGACACTTAGAAGTGTCGCTGCAATGATTAACAAACCCAGTGCTAGTATCTGTTTTCCTGATTGCTTTTGTCTGTAAATTTTTTAAAATGTGAGATTGGTAAAAAAATATTGCTAGTGTCACAAAATGGATCCTATTCTTTGTATTTAGCAAAGAGTGAGGCTATGGTACTATGCATAGCACAGATTGGTCGGTACTATGGATCAATATCTTTGTTTTTTTAAAGTTCAAACAATCGATCTAAACCGCTCAACATGATCTCCATATGAAAATGTACTAATAGACTAAATTTTACAAATTTTATAATATTTTTACCATTTTTTTAGATAGGTAGAAAATCGCTACTTTTGTATGGTCTAGAATCTTTAGATCAAATTATTTTCTACCCATATAAAAAATGGTGAAAAAATTGTAAAAAATGTAAAATTTGATCTACAAGTACATTTTCATACGGAGATTATGTCAAACAGTTTAGACCGAATGTTTGGACATATTAATCCATAGCACGGATCAATCTGCGCTATTCATAGTACAACAGCCTCACGCTTGATTGAATTATAAACAAATGAGTAAAGTGGGAAAATAAAATGAAATTACCATACCCTAAAATAAGAAAGGTGAAAAAAGCTGTGAATAAAAGCTTGGTCTGGTTAAGGATAGAGAAAGTAAGGGAGTCGAGATTCTTGTACGAAATCTGGAGCAAACTGTTTTGCACTGCATATATAGCTGCAGGAAGTGCAGATGCAGTAAGTGAACCTACCAGACTCCACTGCTGGAACAGCTTTTTCAAGGTGCCTTCTTTCACCAATAGAATTACCGCACATATCACCTACAAAAGGTCAAAATCAATTGTTTGCCTGGCAAAACCATATTTTAATGCACCAAAGTTTTTTTTTTCATTTTTTTCATTTTTTCATTTTTTCATTTTTTCATTTTTCCATTTTGGGTACCTTTGCTCAGTTTTATTCAAAATATTAGAAAATAACATCAACTGTCATATTAAATAAAGGAAGAGCATGTTTTACTCGATGTTAAAAAATTTCAACTGGTTTTGACATTGGTACTCAAAGCAGGAAGTATCTAGAAATCAATCCTTGAGTTTGTCAAGTGAAGTAAAGTAAAAGCGAAATAGATACTAAAATAACTCTAAAGCGAAGTAAGAAGACCAAATTGCCCTCATGCACAATGTTAGAAAGGGCAGCAAGGGTAACAAGTGTCAAAAGTTAAGAGATTCGGTGCCTTTTAAGTAATGCACCTATGGTGCAGCTTTAACTATACTCCACTTAAATAACCTAAAGCACTTCATCACTACTTCACTTGTTATATAGTATATACACATAATTTGATATAGTGGGTCAAATTGAAAAAAAGAGAGTACCTTTTGTGTTTGGATATAACTTAATTTCTAAGATCCACTAGTGATTCTAAAATGGTCATTACCAGTACTGGTATATTAAACTCTTAATTGCAAAAAATAAAAAATAGTATTAGTCAAATCACCTTTGCAACTTCACATGCTAGAACCAATGAGGTGACAATTACTTCTTTCCTGTAGAATAAACATTGGTACATGAAATTGGCAATTGAAAACAAAAATTTCCTTTTTGAATGAACCAAAATGCTCTTGTTAGTATTTCAATTTTGACAGGAAGGAACTGGTAACAGCTCAATTTTCCAATTCATTTGATAGGAAGGCACTGGTACCAGTTAATTGCTTGTTGGAATGAACCAAAATGCACTTATTAGTGATTCAATTTTGACAAAAAGGCACTGGTACAAGTTCAATTTTGCAATTCATTTGACAGGAAGGCTAGTCCGTTATTGATTGATAAACCTGCGTTATTGTACTTCAATATTACAGGATGTGTACCATTATTGTTTTGGATGAATGTTTTAAGACCGGTACCAGATCAATTTTGTAATTAAGTTCAAGTTGCCCTTGATTATGATACTGGGTCTTCTCTTCTGGTAAATATGCGTTGGAATAGAAAAGAGTACCTGACGAAGCGCTTGGAGAGGAGAGGCTGAGAACCGTACTGGAGGGTTAAGAGGACGAGGTAAAGCCACACCTTAGGTTTCTCAGAAGTCATGTTGAGAGAAAAAGAGAGAGACGACGACAAACTGTCGCCTCCAGTAGTTGTTTGGTCTCCAGTTCTTCTCCTAGAATCAAGCGTGGTATATTATATATCCGGGAACAATTTGGGTCCGATGCCCATCGGACTAATTTGAGTCCGACAGATTCACCATCCGTCCGATTTGCTTCAATATCTGTGAGCACGAATATTGGAGAAGGACGCCCGAATCGATGCGGTAGCAATCGTACTTGATTTATATTTTGGACGCGGAACCCATCGTCTCCCAGTTGGGTGTTTGGTCGGGACGCACTTATAATTCGTCTCCAGTTCTTTTCCTAGAATGGTATATTATATAGGGTCGGGAACCTGTCCGAAGTCATTTGGACAGGAGGTCTCTCCAAAGCCTCTCCAAACCGCATGATCACATCTTACCAGATTAAATGACATCTTATCAAATGAATGCTAGCAGATTATTTTTAACGGTGACTTCTCTCCGTTAAAGCAAAAAAGGAAACAAAATTCTTTTCTTCTCTGTTGTAAAATTTATCAATTACTCTTAAAGACTCTCTCCAGTTCTCCTCCTCTCTCGATTACGCTCACCCCGCGCCAAATCGTCTCTCCACCCGGGCCCCCTCTCAACTCTCAGCCCCCTCCCAACTCTTTGGTCTCCTCAAATTTCACCATTATCACTCTCTCGGCGGAAGCAACGTGATTCAAGTCTTGGAACTCAATAATTGAAAGAGGATCTCACCGTTCAGTATCACCCTCCAAGAAGCAAAGTGTTTACCTGGCTTCTTTTGAGCATCAAAATTCTGATAGCGGAGAACTTAACAAAAAGAGTATACAACTTGCCAAATTTTTTGTTATTTGTGTTAAGCGCAAGTGGAGCCAACAATGGAGAATTCTAAATGGTGGATGATATATACACAAGATATAGCATAGTAAGCCATTTATTTTTCATTTTTTTTGTTTGTTTTTATTCTCTCATTTTCGTTTTTTTTTTCTCTTCCCCTATCTAACAAGATGTACTGTCAAATTGTATTTTGTTTGTCAATTAATGTGTTCCTTTTGTAATCTAATTATGTGTTAAATTTTACACTTGTGATGTCAAATTAATAAAATTTTGGGGCTAGATCCTCATTTTTTTTTTTTCAAAATAGATTCAGATACATATACTTTACACAAATATGATTGTCTCATATTACAAAAAATATACACTGTGTTGGTCTTCTACCAGTGCTTCCTTCACCTTCAAAATATTTCAACTTCTTTCCTGACAGCCACATCTAAGCAAATAACAATCACATCATTTAGCAAATAACAAATTTAAATAACAGTGGCTTCTAAGCAAATAACAACCTCATTTATATAATCTCTCATAATATAGAGTTATCTTGCACAGTGAAGTAAACAAATACAAATATTATTCATAATAAGAATAAAAATTGGGCATTCTTTAAAAAAAAAACTCAAATAAAAACGATAAATAGTATTTCATAAAAAGTAGCTTGCAAGTAATTTTAAAATATGGGAGGTAGCCTGGTAGGCTATTTTTTTTTTTTATGATGTCATAAAAGAAATATATAGTGAACTTCTGTCATATAGAGAAGTTATGTGGCATGAGAAGAAGTGCTTTGTTTCAGATTGCATCAATAATGTTTCTCAGAACCATTCCACTTCTTCGGCATTACTATAAGCACCTTAGCTACATAATGAGAATGCTTTTTATAATTACTAAAAGTTGAAGAATTCACCTCGTGGATGGAGAATGGTGATTTCATTTCCCGTGTTAGAGTCGTAGGAAAATGCCAAATCTGTTGATTCATTGTCTAAAAAAAATGTCAAAATTTAAGTATGAATTAATATGCATAGAAAACAAAAGGGTAATGACCACTGAGCCATTCATCTCAAAGGTTATAATGACTCTTATACGAAGATTTAGAGTTAATTTCAACAGTTGGTTACCGAAACTTAACTGGTCTGACAATACTGGTTAAGAACTAACAATAATGTTATGCAAAACTAGTTGAGGCATTACTACAAACACCTTAGCTACATAATGAGAATGAGAATTAGTTTCATAATTACTAAAAGTTGAAGAATTCACCTTGTGGATGGAGAATGGTGATTTCATTTCTCGTGTTAGAGTCGAAGAAAAGTGCCAAGGGTAGTTGCTGAACGGTTGGAGCATGAATTATTGTTAGAACCGGAGTAGACACTTCTTCACCATTAGCAACGTCAATAGCATCTGGTTGAGGTTGAGTTTTCTCCATTATGGGAGAGGAAATAAGTGCATGGTTGCGACTGGTCATGGTACACCAAATTGTATTTCGAGATTTGACGAAGGTCGGATTGAAAGGTTGAGACTCTATAAAAGTATGAGAGGAGGATCTCTTTGTGAGAATGACGAACAAGAAATGACAACGAATTAGAGAAAGGAAGATGAAATCGGCAATGCAAAGAGGGAGGAGGAACTTTCTCCATCGTTATTTTGTTAGTAATTTGATTCCAAATTAGAATAGCGAGAAAGAAGAAGGGAATGTTCTTTCCTTTTTTTTTGTTTAACGGAGGAAGGCTAACGTCAAATAAACTTCTGTTACTATTTATTTAATCAATCTGATGAGATTTGATCATGCGGTTTGGAGAGACCTCCTGTCCAAATGACATTGGACAGGCTCCGAACCCTATTATATATGTTGTTGTTGTTTTTTTTTTTTTTTTAGAATAACCCATAGTATTATATATGTTGTTTGATATTGACAGGAAGGGGTGAATTAAGGGTGCGCATCCTCTGAGATATCTTAATTTTTGCGTAACTACAGTGTCCGGTGCCTATTTGGGGGGACGTAGGGGGCCAGTATTATTTTAGCTTTGAGATTCGTGCAGAACGTATTTGAACGATTGAGATATTCCAGAAAGTCACGCAAAGTTTGAGATATCTCAGAGGATGCGAATTCGTGAATTAAGGGGATTTCCGATGGGTATTTTGGTCCGATACTCAAAATTCAGGACGATAACAGTCCGACCCGTTGATCTGCGTTAAGATTCACGCACACGTTGGAGGATTCTAAAATAAAACGTTGACATGGATCGTAAAGTAAATCTAACGGCTTCGACCAGTTGTCGGATTAAATTTGATCCAACGCTCATCAGACAGATCCGTTAATTTTGACAGTGCCTTCTTATTGAAAAGCAGTATAAACTCTTTCGGGGTGAATATATTAACATAATTTTTTTAGCTTTATGCAGTGCACTAACTTGATGCAGTGATGTTTTGGTTCTATAGTCAATGCGCTGCATGTAGTGAATACTAATTTGTTAAAATCATTATCTCTATTTTGGGGTTGTTGGATCCATTGACGACGCTTGAGAACATAAAAAAGAAAGATTATGATTTTAAAAGTTGGATGATTGAAATATGATTTAGATTCTGTATACATTATACATAATAAAAATACTACAATTTGGTCAAGTTGGTGTATATTCTACCATATATAAAATAACTTCATATGATAACGATTTATATGTAACGACTAATTAGTGGCATCCAATTAAATATAAAATGACATTCAAATTATATAAAAGATGATACACAATCCATAAATAAAGTTAACAGTAATTTTGTAATTTCTTCATATGGACATTGATTTTTTTTTTTTTTTTTTATATATAATTTTCGATCTTAGGTGACAGAATTATGTTTGACATTAACCAAATGCAAAAAGAAAATTTTATAATTTATACATAAAAAAAGGTGTGTTGACAAATTATTTACAAATTTTAGACAATGCAATTTTTTGTATAAACTTTTATCAATTATGAACTCCGTATAAATTTAAATTATAAACGAAAATATAGAAAAAAAAAAATATCATGTGCTTTTGTCAGTGGACACTGGAAAAGTAGGAAAGTAGGAAGTATTTAATTATTTATCTATTTATTTAGTTTGTTCCTGATAATTGGTGGCGGCAGCAGCAGCAGCAGCAGGATTCTTTTGAAAAAGGTTAGTTAACATAGTGTTATAGATGCAATATTTTTTTAATGCTGTTTTTATGCAGTATGTGAAATTAAGACAACAACATACTGCATATATGATACGCAGTTACATATGCGGATTTTTATACAGACTTATATATGTGAATTTTTATGCATATTGTATATACGATACCCTTTATTAAGGAAAATAAAAAGTATGTATATACATACACTGGTGCATGTACAATTACTTTTGAATTGTACAAGAGGGTCCAACAAAATATACAAAACCAACAAGAAGAATCATGTAAAAATTCAAGCTCCACATTAAGTGAATTAAGTGTCTCTTTAAGCTCATATAATTAGGTCTTCGTTAAGCTCATGAGAACTTTCATAATTGATTATCAATCAACTCTTACTCTTTAGATTACAACTCATTTATAAATCAAGCACACGGTTGATGCTGATTAATCATGCATCAAAGCCACCGCACAAATGAATCAGTTACTAATTGATGATTAATACATACATATATGCCCAGTAATTGTCACCTGTCAGAGACTTAAGAGTAGAAATATATTTTTACTGGCATTGAGACAAGCTGTCTTTCAGATTCTGGTAGCAAGATCTGCTTTTATGTCCCGCACAGCAGTAACATACACGGGGATTACTGACATCGCCACATGCATCATGAATGCAAAGCTGCTGGTTGAAGATCTTGCTGCTGCTTATCTCTCCCTTTACCGGGGTCCCCTGACCTATCAACTCAAAACAAATGGAAAAAATGAGGTTATATATCATACATCAGTTTAAGCATTGAGATACAAGAGAAGATTTGTTTGGTACTTCTATATATGATATACTGGTTTCCGACAATTCTACACGACTGTATGTATATATATAGTAAAAAATAGTTTAAGTTAGTTAAAAGCTAAATATTTTGTATACCAAAATTTTTACATAGATTGAGAGATTATAAATTGTATTATATTAAACAAGCCGGATAAAGTAATTGCATTAATAGAAACCAAATGATACCCACACATTAATTAAAAAGTTTGAATTCTGCAGAATTATATTTCTGACAATATAATTCAACATAAAATTTCATCTTGAAGATTAAAGTAGGATACTTGGTCAAGGGCCTAGTAAGCCAAATCCTTACAAAGTCAGAATAACTTGATCATAAAGTCAGAATAGTTCAATTATTTCTAGAACAGAGATTACCTTGTGTCATACAAAAGATAGTACTGAGGAGAAGAAATGCAACGGTAACGCTCAGCTTTGTTGGAAATTGATATCGGATTGTGGATGGTATTGGAGAGGAGTTTATATAATATTTTCTTTTATTACTCTAGAGGAGGATTACAAAGTTTAGAATACAAAGTATTTGTATCCTTTTTTTTTACTCATGGCTCATGTGTACACTGACCTATCTAGCCCTTCACCTATTTATACATTTCCAAATGTCGGTTATTACATTTTCTAGAGTATGTTGATACAAGAGTATAGAAGCTTCTAAGTACAATATATTATAAGTATTTTCTAGTATGTTCTATTATAACTGACCATATAAGTCGGTTCCCATCTCTTGAAGAATCCAGAAATTGAATAATTGGGCCTTGGGCCTTCGGTACTGTTGACTTTAACAAGCTTGGTGTTCACCTTGATTATGTCTCAGAAATATTCACTAATATTTTACGTTTTCAGAAGTAATTTTAAATCATCACTGTTTTTTATACTGATAACAACTGCCTATATTAGGTAAATCCTCTAAAACAGAAACAGAGGGGGCAAGGTAGAGTTCTTATTCTGAACAACGGTTTTAACAGTAAATTCGTATTGTCAGTTTTTTTAACAAATCTCAAATGGTTGTAACTACCGTGTGATGTGTTCTGTAAAGACCTCAATGTAGCAGAGGATAAGAATTAGATCAGCTGGGGATAAGAAATACAATTATAAGATAAGAATTAAGCCGAATTCTTTCATTAGAAAATGTCGATTTGTCTTAATCAGACTCTAACCTTTTACAAAAGTAGAATTTGAAAAAATGTAAGGATATAGGCTGGCTTTTTATGTAGGATATATAGAAAATGAAGGTGTGTATCATTATCTGAAGCTGTACTGGTACAGACCAGTAGAATTCTTTGAATCACATTCAAATTTTCAATTTCTTATATTCACAATAAAATTGATTAAATAAGAACGTAAATAAAAAATCTTTTCTCTCAATCATGATCCAATAATAGTTTTTATCTATCCATTTTGTCCATGACAGGCGTGCGGAGTAAGATATTTCTTTTCCTTTTTTACCCATTCAAATGATTCTGGACCATCCAAAACAATGATTTTATGCCTATGAAAATAGTAAAAAAGTACATTTTAATATAGAGATCATGTTGAGCTGCTCGGATCGACTATTTGGACTTTTAAAACGGAGATAAGGATACGGAGCATGATCGGAGCACAAAACTGATAGTGCATTTTAAGTTTTTAACCCTACTCTTCTGAAATATACACTTCAAAGATCACGCTTCCACAAATCATAAGTTCTTTTTTCATAACAACAACGGAATATAGAGGTTTTACGAGCAATATTTGTTTCGTAATGAATCTGACAGATGTTATTAGATACAATTTACAAAAGAAAATAATAGGAAAAGACAGCGGTTAATACACGGTTTTTTTTCCCAGAATGCACTGCATCATCAATATATATGGTCAATTAATACCTCATTTTTTAATTTTCATGAAAACTAAACACATTCATTTAGATTACATTCTTTATATTAATAATATTCATCTTGTTATGTATGCTGAGTTCTAGACTACTTCTAGCTTCGAAGGGAGTCAGTACTGTGGGTTTTTCTTTTCCTTGATGAGAGGTTATGGTTTTTGGTGCTTCTTGCTGGTTGGCATGAAATGTTTTGGATGTGGTCACAGTCACATTCTGTAGCTGATCAGAAGGTAGGTGCACCAGTGTATGGTGAACTGCATATGGGTTTGTAAGATTTGACATCACCCCGTGTGTCACCTCCAATTCATCGAGCCAACTTGCCACTTTTAAGTATTCTAGGACAGGGAATTCTGCTGGACAAATTGTTGGACCTGAGTAACTAACCAAATTTAATCCTAAGTTTAGTTTCTTTAGGCTCTTTGGACTCAACAAGTGACACTCTAGAGGCCAGGCCCCTTTTAAGGACAGGGAGTACGTACTGCTTTTGGGTAAACACAATATTCATTGGGAGAGCAGAGAAGGTAGCTTTCCAAGAAGATTGGTCGTTCGACCCCATTTATTAATGTTATATGTACAACAATTTAGACCTGACTTATGGAGGTTATTTGAAAGGGGCAATTTCTGATCCCATGTTTTTGAAGGTATTACCCAGAGCTTGATCTAGATATTTCTAAGGTTAGCTATCGATGTTTGACAGTACATTCCGCAATGTATCAATTGTCCAAAAGGTATCCTCTAGATAGATTATAGTTCCTCGCACATCACGAGTTTCAAGAGTCTTCATACGAGAAAAGAGTCTTCTTAATTGCAAGTAATTTAGGTAAATCAACTCTTCTAATCCCACCGGATCATGGAATTGGAGACCCTTAAGTTCTAACTTCTAAACCTTCAAGGATCATCACATTCCATGAATAGTGAGTTAATTACATGAATGGAGAGAAGCACACCGGATTCCGCTGTTGGCCTGGTTGAAATTTTTTATGCTTCTCAGAAAACCGTCACAAACTTTTCTTGACCAGCTTCATCCATGGCTAAATGATGAAGAAGATCATGCACTTGGCTGCACTTGATGGTCCCTGTGTCCGACATCTCATGCCATATGGTGCCTGGTGTGCTCCAAGTATTGTGGGTGACTTTTAAGGGTGATGATATTAAAACAACAAAAAAATTTATTAACACAACATTATCAATATATTTTACAATATAGACAATTTTGCCCTTCATTAATTGATTCCTTTAAAAACTGATTCTCTCTCCCTCTATCACATCATTATTTTTTCCTTAAAAGTTATATTTTATCAAAATTTGTTTCTCTGATGCTATTATATGATTTATTTTCTTAAAGTTAGATCAATGTAATAAATATTCTTTATTTGTTTTCATTAATTGAATATTTCAGATTTTTTTAAGAGAACTACAACAGTAAATGATTATATTATATTTTTAAAATCTATCATTATTATGTATATTGATTTATTTTATCCAACTTCACAATTTTTTTCACAATCTACTATAAAAAAAATTATTTTGTCACTTAACATTTATCCATTTTTTTGCGCAAAAAATCACTAAAAAACAACATGATTACCAATTTAAAAACATATTGAATTTGAATTATTATGATTATTGTTAACATTCAATTTATGATTAAAATAATAAATTAAAATACAACAAAACACTACAATAAAAAATTACATCAATCATGCATTCTAAAACTAATAAATTGTTTGCATTAAACTTAAATTTATAAAATATTCCAAAAATTCTCAATATCATATTGAAAAAAAGTCCATCAAAATTGATGATAGCTCATTAATTTATTTTCTCCAGTAATGCTGCTGATCGAGATAATTTAATACATGGTTAAATAATGGAAAATGGAAAATATGGTAATAAAAATGGAAATAAAAATCTAACAATTATAGAAATCAAATAATTTAATACATGATCAAGATATTAATTACATTATAGAAAAATATGGTAATTAGCAAAGCATTTAAAGAGAGTCAAAATTGTCACTACATTAAATTTTATTAAAAATGTTGTGTTAATATAAATGTCTTTGGTCTCAATATGCCTACCCGACTTTTAATGATCATTTTGTGTTTTTAATAATTTTTGTCGTTGGTTGTATCCCTAGTAATTAAATCTGACTTGGGTGGTGACATACTTACATTTATTTTAGAATTAATTAATTTAGTAAAAATTATTCTCTACTATTATCTCTTGGTTCGACACTTGTATTTACTATAATTATAGATTGTGCGCTTGCAATCGATCTTACGTTGCATATTTCGGGTTATTTATAATTTAAAAGTTAAAAATGTATGCAAATAAACCACCAAATTCTATACCTAAAATACACAACAAAATTCAAAACTGTATCAAGGAGGTTATATGGAATTATTTTATTTTGTGTTCATGTTGTAGACTTTGTTCTTATCTTGATTGGATGCAGAAGTTATAATCAAAATATAGATACGGTGCTAGTACTATTTTAGCGATTTCTATTGTATCTGGGATATTATTTTATGCACAATGTTTATACAGATTATATTGTATTAATTTTAGAGTGTAGAGCTATTTTGTGGCATTTATTTTAGGCAATATAGTGGGCTACTTTAATCTCATGCGTTATTTTCCTCATTAATATTCCACTATTGTGCCCATGACAAATCAAGAATTATAAATAAAATATGGATCCTATATATGTTGTAAACTATCATCAAGCTACTTAAAGATTCAGCTGTCTAAATTAAATTAACGATTCTTAAAATACTTAAATTAAATAAAATTAAATTGTTAGACTATCTATATATCCAAAAAGGTACTATTTATATATGATAGCTAATTGACAAGTCCCCTGTAGGCTGTAGTATTATTACAATATCTAAATAAGACCAATCCATATTAATGTTTGCTCATTAATATATTTCTCCATTAACCCTAAAAAAAAAAATAAAAAAAGCCCCCTCCTTACCATTTTAAACAAAATTTTTTTTTTTTTTTTCCTTTTTTAAAAAAAAAATTTTTTTTTTAAAAAAAATTTTTTTTTTAAAAAAAATTTTTTTTTTTTTTTTTTTTTTTAATGTTCGTCACTTTTATATTAACTTTTATCTGAATCTCCCATATATTTTCTTCATAAAGGGGTACTTCTCTCTCCACAATTCTAGATATATAATTCCCAGCCCCATATATAAATCATGAAATTATGTAATCTCATAAACATTAAACTTTATGTTAAGAAATTAATATATATAGCTTTTGCAATAGGTACGCAAAATCATATTCACCCCCCAACCCTAAAAAGAAAGGAAACAAATCCGCGGCGATTCTTTGGAATCGTAGTGTCCCTGCTTGTCCAAATCAAACCATTTTTTTGTTTTGAGATTCGTACATAAAAATTCAATTGTTTTGAGATTTGTGCACTTCAAAAAAATGAATGGTTTGATCTGGAAAATCAGGACCCTGCGATTCCAAAGAATCGCAGCAGATTTATTTCCAAAAAGAAAGCACTGTCATGTTACACAAATTATTCCAGGATTGGAATTAGAATATTGTGATATACGGTGCTTCTACAATATATTTTGATTTCCAATATTTTCCATGTAAGTGTATAATAAGATTTACTGAATAAATTTTCTTTCTGCAATATATTATATGATTACCAATCTTGAAATTTCTTGCATAGGTGTTCTATATAGAGACTTGATGGCGACATATATAGGGACACTAAATTAAATTCATTGTTTTCATTATTTTTACCGTACTTATGTTTTCTTCATCTTTGTTACAAGTTTAAAAGACAATGGCTGCATGGGCCGATCTCCCATCCGGCCTGCTGATCTCTATCTGTAACAGCCTAGACATCCTCAATTGCCTCCGATTAACATCTGTCTGCACTAATTGGGCCTCCATCGTCAAACCCCGCCTTCCCACTTTCCCTCGGTTCCGCCTCGACCAGCCCATCCCTTGGCTCCTCGTCAAAGCTCATAACTCACACAATAACCGTGGCCACACCAATTTCATCTTCTATGATCTAACCACCTACATCACTTACTGCATTACCAGCCCCATCCCGTTTTCCCTCGATGGCCCCAATTGGATTGGCTCCAACTTCGGTAGGCTCGTATGTATCGACCAAAAATCTAAACTTCACCTAATCTCACCCCTCACTGGGGCTAAGCAACTACTCCCCTCTGTGAAGCTCCCCCATGGCTACCAAGGAAACCTCAACACATATTGGGACACTCGGTGGAACACCTTGAAATTTAACTCTCATGAAAAAGTAATTCTTTGTCGGGTGTCTGGTCACTGTTCTGGTAACAATAATGGGCTTTTGCTACTGTGTTTCTTCCAGCCACATGGTTTGGCTATTTTGAAGGTTGGAGACGATAAGTGGACCTGGTTAGACCTTGAAAGACATTACAATGAAGCCATTGTTTTTCAAGGGAAGATCTATGCCATGACGACTGACACTCTCTATTGTTGGGAAGATAAAGGCTCTTCTTTTGGGGCAGGAAAGGTCGTTCTCACCATGAAAAATAGTATCTTGAATTACTTTAGAAAGTACCTTGTCGAGTCCGGAGGCAAACTTTTGATGGTTTGTAGGAACAAGCGACGTGGCAATGAAATGAATGTGTATGAGCTTGACCATGATCAGGGATTCCGACTGTGGAAACCAGTTAAAAGCATTGGAGATAAAGCGGTATTTATGGGTCTAGATTATTGTCGCATGGCATCTACTATTGGCCTTGACAACGCACAAGGGAATTGCATTTATTACTTCGATGAAAGTTGCAATGAAAATAATTTTGATAAATTTCACTTTTTAGTTGTTTACAACTTCAAGGAGAAAACTTATCAGCGATTGCCCATGCACAAGACTTATCCTGCACCCTGGTTCTGGCCTTGTGATGTGACATAGCATTCGTTTATTTGGCTCAGGCTTATTTATCAGTTGGTAGAATCAAGCAGTAGCGTAGAGTTTATTGTATTAATTACTACTTAGTGATGTATTCTTTTCTACTGTTATTTTTCATAATGTGTATCACTCATCAATTAGAACTGTTATATTAACTACTGTTATATGAAAGGTGAAGTGTCTCTAATTTTGCTGAAAATTTTACCAAAACTTGATGTTGGAGGATATTCAGACTGAATAGCTGCTTGAGTACCAAGTTTAAAAAAAATATATATCCTGAAGAACAAAGTATAATAAATACAACATTATATATTCATAGATGTGGTTGTTATTCAACTGTTTTGTACTCTCTTTTTTGTTCCATTTCTTCAGAAAGTGTCTTCAAGTTTCCTCATCCGCCAACGGTTTCGAATAAAAGATGGAATTTCAGATTGAATATCAGCCTTGTGATCAAACATTTTGATTCTAAAAAATATGAAAAAATAGTAAAAACGATTTAAAAAAAAATGTAAAATTTGGGCTCTAAACACATTTTAATATGGAAAATAAGTTGAGCACTTTAGATCGACTATTTGAACATCTAAAACACAAAACACACTTGGTAAAATGAAGTGTTATGTGCTAAGATTGGTATATTAGCCAACTTATAAGTGTGTGTGTGTGTGTCTGTATATGTATGTACATATGATGTTGAAATGATAGAGGAAGCATTTTAGTTGATCGAACTCTCTATATATATATATATGTGCGTGTTGAGTTGAAGACAAACATGGGCTTTGGGCAATTAAGCCATTTTCTCTCTCTCTCTCTCTCTCTCTATGAGAAAAATTGTCTCTTCATCAAGCCTTCTAGGTATTGCTCTTTTCTTCTTAAAATGGTAAGAGTGTGTGTGAGAGAGTGCTATGGAGAGTTCTAATATTTTGTACTTATAAGACTTCTTTGATTTAGTGGATCTGTGCCGTGTGCTCTCGTATTTTTTCTTCCGAAACAGTTTCCATGTAAATCTTGTGTCTTTTTTTATTTCTTGTGCTTGCTTGCTTATTGTTTGGTATATTCTGTGATTTCTCTGTTTCTCTATTTATTTTTTATTTGGTGCATGCACACAAAGTGTTTGAAGAAATTACTCTTTGAAGCATTTGTGTGGTACAACCTTGTTTGTTATTTGTGTGGTACAACTTAGGAGCTGTGCTAACACAATATTTTTTGTTTTTTGTTCCACCCTAAATAAACAATTATCTATGTACTTAAAATGATTAATTTTGTTAAATAAACTTTTAAAATATTTGTGTAAGTCATATAATCAGATTAATTAGACATTTTTTTTGGCGATTCAATCATGTCTCACTAATATTTTGCCTAAATCTTATTTATGGGCTCATGTGCTCTAGGTTCTTGACAGGATATGTGATTTTATTATCTGCAATCTCACCTCACAAAGCAGTTCCGGTTCTCAATATTACTTGGGTGCCTCTCGTTTATTATCTGAGAATTTTTAATATATCATGTGTTTACCTTGTTGTTCAATACATCTATAAAGATCAAAGTTGCGAATATCTAGTGATGGACTTTATTTTTTTATCTAAGAGTTATTGCTTTCGTGATTTTCTTATTTTCGTTCAATATAATGTGTTTACTTTGTTGTTTCTAGATTTTAAATAAATATTGAATAATAATTAAACATGCATAATCTGACCAGCAACTAAAGCTTCTGATATCATCCCTGACATGCAGAAGCACATATGGTTTCAAAAACTTGAACATCGCTTGCTTGAACTCCATCAATATGATCAGCGGTACTCGTTTGGGACCCTACTATTGTCCCAAACGGCATCTAGACGGGTGAATATTGCAACTTTTAATATTTTGAAAGGTTTTCAATTCAAATGATTAATATTAAAAATCTCGAGTGTGAATAAAATAAATAGCAAGATAAGTTAAGAAACACTTGTACAAGATACGATTACGAGTTCGGTTTAATATGTCTACATCTCTGGGGCTTCACAACCAGATCTTTAATGGCACGTCTTTTTTTACCCAGTGAGAAAGAAGTATAATATTGTTGAACCGATGAGCCCTTACAAATTCCGGAAAGTCACACAGTCCGAGATGTGAGCACTAAAAACTCTAGTGTTTAAATAAACAAGAGATGTCAAACAAATCACTCTAACTCTAATCAAGATTGAGTATAGTGAAGTAGGCTTAAGATTGTTGTAAATTTGTCAAAGTTCGAAGCACAAGTACGGTCTGGTCAAGTACGGCATAGCCGTATGCCCGTATAGGTACATATCTTACTTCCATCTGCTTAAAACAGTAGAATGCTTCAAACAATAGAACTCCGCTTTGTGCCCATTTTGCTCCAAATGTCTTCCATTGTGCATTTCCCTACAAAATCACAGAAATCATGACAGTTATCACATCTTACTGTAAATCTATGATAAATTAACTAAAATTCAAGTATAAATGGCTTAATTCCTAGCCAAAACCCTAGGTTTTCATATATACAGATTTCACTCGTTAGGAATGAATTACATCTGTTGCTGAGTTTTATAAAATGTATGAATTAATAATTTAAATGCCTAATTAACTGAAAGTACTATTATTGAGCTTGACATTAATAACTGATGAGAAAATTTATGAGGGAGAGGGCACTGTTTATGCAAAAAGAACTCTATTCTAATTCTAAGTGCAACAAATTATGGCTGCAAAATATAAGATTCATTAAAGGCAGTCCATTATGTTGGGACAAACAGTTGTCTAAAACTAGCGAAAACACATTTCCATGTACGTTTTTAGAATATGTGTTGTCTTAATTTTAAAACTATATATCTGACAAAAAAATTCCCATAGAAGTATTCTTAGAATGTGTTGGTATAAATTTTAAATATGTGATCTGCATGGGAATTAAAGCCAGTAATGATCGTTTTTTCTTCGCCATCACCGTATATGAACAAGTTATCCTTGCCATACGGGACTGTTACCGTCTATTATAAATACCGGTGTTTACATAGATCACATATATCTTGTTCATGTTCTGGTGTGCGGCCACTGGCATTTTTCTTAAATGCATCATTTACAAATGTATAATGGCCACTCCCATCCTTGGCCACTATTACATTTGGCTTCATGCTGTTCCAAATATTAATTTCCCAAACCTTTAATATATAAATAAATCTTTTTATAATTAAATTTGATTTAAATATATGTGCCACCCGAGGCATATGCATGCAGTTAATTAATTAAGATCATATATTTAAAGTTGTAACTTTTGTTTGCATATCTGTATAGGTTAATAAAATCTACAAGAACCATATTTTTGTCAATGCTGATCAATGATCATGTATTAATATGTATTGTATAAGCTAGACCAATGAATTTATTCATTCACTTGTGCGCATGAAAGTGAACATGACAACAGATGAAATGGCCAATGCTACAAGTACCTGGAGGTGCTGTCGGTGTAGGAGCTAGCTAATGGCATATATACGGATCGAAAAATGATGCCGCACTTGCCGGGGAGGCCAGCGACAGCAGTGGGATTGACAGCGGTTCCCTTGGCAAGGTTCTTAATTAAGGCAGTTGAACAGCGCCTGGTTGTCGGCACCAATATACGTTCTTGCCATCAAATTCAGGCTCCTGCTGCCATTGCAACACTGCACAGTGGGGTTGTCAACACCACCATATGACATGCACTGCACAAGGGCTGATGTCAGTTGGTCACATTTAACAGTTGCATTCAGGGGCGGATTTACATTCACTTGTCTGGGTGCTAAGCTACCCTATGATTTTAAAATTGTAGTTATATATATTGAAATTTAATTGAAAATTATTATTTTAAAAAAAAATTATGTAGTCCAGTTCCCCTTATAAAATATCACATGTTTACTTGTGGCCTAATGGTTAGAGCTTATCTTATGATTGCAGAGAACTTGAGTTCAATTCCCACCAATAATATATTTTGCTTTTAAATTTTAGCACCCCCTATTATGATTTTCTAGTTCCGCCCCTGGCCTGCATTTGCAGTGTGGGGGTGTAGCTAGGAGGAGGATGGTAACAATTACGGCAGTGATGGTGGCACACATAAAAAATATAGTCATGATTTTGTTGACCTTGATGTGAAGTAAGAATGAGTTTGAACTATATATGTATGATGAGCTAGTTAAGTTTGGAATTGTTGTGATTTCCAGTGGTGCATTGGTAGGGTTTTTATAGCGTCGAAAAAAGAGTAAGAGCATCTTTTTTTTGAAACTTTCGCAGAGGCTGCGAAGTCGTGAGGGGGAATCGAACTCTCGATCTTTGGATACAACAGTCCTAGGACTTTTTCCTAGTCAACTGTACTACCTCCCCCTTTCTAGAGTAAGAGCATCTTACCTAGAAGCCAACCGTATGACGTACTCGCCACAGCCTCCTAATAAATTTATTAAATAATTGGCAGTAGAGTGAAAGTGGTCACAATTCTAAATAATTAAGGCTCAAAATTTGGCTCTGCTTATTTAATATCGTATAGTATTCATTGCAACAGTATTGAATAATTAATTATTATTTTTCCTGTTGATGAGCAACATATATTACTGGGGAAAATCACATATATGTAGACGTATACTAACAATAATTATTCATAAATGATAAAAAAATATACTCCATCTGTCGAATATCATTTTAATCAAAATTAAAGGCTTCACTTTTAATCAAAATTACCCTTTGTTTACACTTGATTATTGTCCAGGTGGCAGAACAAAATCCATGTGCCGATTATTTATAAACTAATTTATATCAGCAAAAGATTAATGAAAGGATTATGTTAATTAGTCATTTTAGAAAAAATAAAAAATACTAAATGGATTATTTTTTTAAAAAGTTAAAGGATCAGTTTTTAATGCGAATAAAAGTTTGTGGACTATTTAATTATTTTAAAGAAGTTTGATTAACAAAATTTTAATTTAAAAAAAAATAAACAAAAATAATTCATTTATTGCTGAACGAAAGGAAGGCCATTTTTTTTATTAGTAAAAAGAAAATGAAAATCACGAACTAGCCTCAGAAAAATAGAATTCACGAGACTATGAATTCTACTTAAAAAAAAAAACGTCATAGAGAGACAAAATATATTTAAAAAATCATTTAATTTCCAATGCAATTAGATGTTATTTTTCTCGGAAAATCCATTTCTAACTTGTTAATAAGAAATTAAGTGAAGTCGTTTTTAATTAAGAGGTAGCGACACTTCGACATACAAACTATCATTTACCATATTTTGTTGGAATAATTAGTGGGACAGTAAGTACTCTAAGTATCTAATTAATTTGAAAATCGAAGATTAATATATGACATAATTTTGTACTTAACTTCAATATGTTACAATGCATGTTTGTTCAAGACAATGCATTGTTTGTATTTTGTGACAAATCATGGGGCCGGTGTGCATGCACATAGATCTGCCCGTGCGTACGTGAATCCCAATTAGACAGTAGAAAAGAAATCATAAGAGGACAAACGGTAGCATAGCATATATAGAGTTATATTTTTATTTATTTTAATTCTACTGTTATCCCTTGTTATTCCTTTGAGAATAACAGGAAACACATGTTATTCCTTTTCCAACTGTTCACACTTTTCCACATACACGAATTTCAACGAAATAAACTTTTCGTGCACAAATCTCAACAAAAATCAACGGATCAACGGTTGGGATCTGAATAACAGATTCCAATAACAACATATTATCCTTTTGTTACTGCGACTTCTCCATTTCTTCCTTATCCAGTGCCTCCAGTGCATTCAGTGCACTCCATTTCTTCCTTATACAAGAACTGGCGGAATCAGTTCTATATTAGAGTTCAGAAAAAATTCATATCAGAAAACATAAATTGACCTGATACAATGACTATAAGTATATATAGCTAGGCGATGCCTTTCTCATGTGATTTAAAGTTAAAAGACTGTGCATCCGTGATTCTTTCTTTGGTTTTTCTTGTTCTGATTTGACTAAAAGTAAAAAAACATACCATGTGATTTACTAATTTGTATGTCCATGTGTATTGTAAGAGTGTCCGACATGGATGCGGCATTAATTAGAACGTGTCCGTGCTACAGCTACCGATGCCATAATGTAATTATGAAATATACACACTTCAAACATCACGCTTAAATACATTATAAGTTTTTTTAGATAAGCACGAAATGCAAAATATGTAAGGTTTTTACGAGCAATATATATTTGTTTCGCGTGCAATGAATCTGATAGATGTTATTAGGAACAATTTAGAAAATAAAAATAATGGAAAGCCAGCGGTTCATAAAATTGAAGTTTGACTACATCGCATAATGCGCAAGAAAATATACAAACGGTCAAATAATTACAGAATCAACATTCAAAAATAGATATATATATAACGGTCTTTTTGCCTTGCACTATGTACTTCATCAATATTAAAATATATATTCCCAAATGATAAATATGATCAAAATATAATAGTAGCAGCACCATATTTGTAAACCTAAAGAAGAGAAATATATTTGTTTCGCTGCTTATTAGTAACATTAAGTATTTTTTTTTTTTAAAGCCAAAGTCCGTTTCATTAGAAATGAAACATACGAGTTTTTACAAAATGAAAAAGAAAAAGAAAAATGCTGAAAACAAAATAAGAAACTGTAGTTGCAACGCTACTCAGTGCAGGGGATGTGCTCACAGCAGGCATCAAAATGAGAATTGTATACTACTTGACAAAGCAAACATCCTAAACTAAGCTACATCAGGGCTAAACAAAATGTATAATTTTAGGACTAAATAACGCAAGGCAGTTAAGTGGAATCATCAGAGATTCACACCACCATTTGATCATCCTCATGGGAAGCAATCTGAATGGGAACCTCATCCAGATACGGAGGCAGCCAAGCATTAACTTCCACCTTGATGTCCTCAAGAGGCTTACCTGACCAATATATAACAAGAGAAATGGTTGTATGTATAACATATATATCTACGAAATAGAATCATATTTTTTTGTCTCCAAATGCACCAAATAACTGCACTAATTACAATAAGGAAGACAATTTGTTTTGTTTTGTTGAGACTAAGGGCATATTGCACAACATCATTAATGGACTGTCATTTATGCATCAGATTCTGACATTGTCCCATATAGAACCAAATGTGTTTATTAAACCTCCACCACTATTTCAACAATAGAGCACAATTCATTCAATTGAGATATAAAATCCTCGTACCTCCAAATTTTTTGGCCAGACAAATAATGGACCAACTAAGGAGGAAGTAGATATTTCATTTTGGTGCTAGTACCTTGCCACAAAAACAATCTCCCATTGACTATTCTTTAAATAAGAAGACACAAAAGCTCTTTCATCTCATCATATGTTTGGCATGCTATAGTAAGAAGAAATAATTTAATATTTTAGTATAAGATATTTTAGGACGTGTCATTTATATGATTCTCTTTTTAGAGATTTATGTTGCTGCAAATTATGTTATTTGTACTCTATATAAAAATGAAGTCAAAAATACAATTAAGCTTTTTCATAAAATTTTGTCTCTTATTTTTCATCTCTCATTTTTTTGAAACCCTAACAGTATTCAATAATGTTACTTGGAATGATGGAATTTTGTTATCATTAGATATAAATTCCTTGTCCATATGATCAAGAAGGATGTGAGCTTGTGTCATAAATTATCTGGGTCATCCGGTTTTGAGAGGGTCAGAAAAATAAATTTGATCAAACCTAAAGAAATGCAATAGAGAGGGAAACAGCAGGGTTATTGCAAGAAAATGCAGACACGTTCTTAGCCGATTGTTTTTATTCATATTATTAATAAATAATAACAAATTAAATTGGTAGAAACCTTTTTCTTATAATTCATATATGTAGCAATAAGAATTGAAATTCTGGATTGCTTGTTTGAAGGTAATTATCGGACATCTCTATATTCTGATTTTTTTTTTTTTGATAGGATTCAATATTAGATATTGGTATTAGGCATTGGATTATGAGAATGTATTTAACAAGATAGTGGGTCAGGGGCGGATCTTAGTTCATTCTTAAGAGTGCTAAGCTATCCTATAATTATAAAAATATATTACTAAGTATATTAAATCTTCACTGAAATTTTCTTTTTATATGTATTAGCCCCTTATATAATATAATAAATTTGAAAGGGTTTAATGTAAAGTTCCGAAATCAAAACTGCTTATCTTTCCTTTTCATGTCCATATAGGCGCTTCAGTTTCTGGATCATCAGCAATAAAAAAAAATGGATAAGTTATTGCTCTCTCTTGGAAATATCAAAGAGAAGAAAACATAGAAAAGGAAAGTGTCCAACCAAATTGTAATTTATAATTCTTACCAAGTTAGACAAATACACTCTTAACTTTTTTTATTTATATAGAATTAACCTGAAAGCGTAATTATTTGTAAATTTTTTAATAATTGGCCTCTCAATGATCAGTCTCTTAAAATACTATATCAGTCCACCAAATAAAATTTATTTCTAACACCGCTAAGATGATTTTTTTTGTCTGTAATTTGTACACATAAAATTATAGGAAAGAGATACTTGTTCATACTTTGTTGGTATTAATTATCTATTGTGTCTTTTTATGAAATCAAATAGTGAAATATCTTATTATTATCTTGTGTTATATAAATATATTCTTATTAAACAAAAATAATTGTATAGCCCTCCTTATATCCTATTTCCGCCACCTGGGTCGGATTGAAACTGTTTTTAAAGTTAAAGGGAATGGAGAATCACATGTTTTAGGAATTCGACATGATTGAGAATTGTTACGGTAACATACACTTACAGATATTAGCCAATTGAATATGCATATTTAATTTGATATATTTGTTTACATTATCCAATCTATTTGTACTTGTTGTTATTCAAAATAAAACAATTATAAAGAAACTCATCGTTAAATAATTAATCAATGAACTTTCTAAATGATTGTCATTTGTTTTTCATCTGTTTTCTTCGGTGATGTAGGTTGACCGACCATCAAATGAATGCGAGAATGGCGTTTCATTGTCACGCTCTGTCGGGACGTGACAAAATGATATCAGAACATTCGTTCATCAATTGTATTTGCATTCTTGTTTTCTTTGTTATTAATAATCAATCTGAGTGATGTTTAAAATAATCTCATTATAACTTGATCACAAAGAATTATTGCGATCCATGAAACGGTTTTAACTCATAATTAGAGACGATTTATTGCTGCTAAAGTTTGTTTTAATTTTTCAGTTTCTCTTCATATCTATGTAGCCATAAAAAATAAAACCAAATTCAAAACCATGATGATTCATTGCAATTATTCATTACGACTCAATTCTTGAGTGCGGTAATGATTCATTATGTTTGTTTTATTTTTAATTTTTTTGTTCTTGAAGATAATGATGATGCCGATTAAAGTTATTACTTTTTATTGCTATGCATAAAAAAACGGGCGTGGTTGGACTTATTGGCGACATAATTTTTGTGCGAACCCACCATGGGCGAATTCGCATCCTCTGAGATATATATCTCAAACTTTGCGTGACTTTTTGAAATATCTCAATCGTTCAAATACATTCTACACTAATCTCAAAGCTCAAATAATACTGGCCCCCTACGGTTCTCCGAATAGGAACCGGACACGTCGGTCATGTAAAAATTGAGATATCTCAGAGGATCCGCACCCACCATGGGCAACTCTTTCTCAAGGATACAAGTTTTTCTGCTGTGGAATAGATGAAGAGAACTTGTCGCAGGATTGTATATGGTGCAATGATTGAAGATCGAAAATTAGGGTGCAAACTTGGTTACATAAATGAGGTAACAGAAAAACGAAAGAAACTTTAAACGAAGTAACGTAACATCCAATCGCGGTCATTCTAAATGCCACCATCACAAGAAGTATTAGGTTAAAAGCATAATTTTCCTCAAAAAACAAAAACAAAAAGGTTAAAAGCAAAACAACATCAAAGACATGGACAATGTTAAAAGTGTTAAAAGCATCTTTAATTGGTGTTTTGTACTTTTTACCTTAGTACAGATTCCAAGTTGATTGACAGGATTGTATGGCGTGGCCTTTTTAGGATGCTTTCTTAATTATATGCATGTCGCTTATTGAAAATAATTATTAATAAATAAAAGTAGAAATAGAGTGTTCATGAGCTCACCAAGTATCTTTGTGAGCTTAACTAAAAACTTATCGGATTGGTTTCAAACGACACATTCAAACACGTTAAATTTATAATTTTTCGAACTAAGTTATTATAAAATCAAATTTTAAAAAAATAATGATAAATGAACATATTAAAATTAACTTATAAAAATTTTTTTTCCACTTGATTTTATACTAAATTAGTTCAAAAATTTAAAAATTTGATGTGCAAACGCATCACTCGTTAAGTAGATCGGTTTCAACAGTTTGGATGCGTCATTTGAAGCCAATCCGATAGATTTTTGAGTTAAGCTCACAAAGGGCTTGGTGAGCTTAAGAACACCTTACTTCTACTTAATAAATAATATGCATGTATAGCCTGGCATTTAAAGCAATACAGAAAGGCTATTAACCCTTTTTTTTTTTTTAATTTGTCTACCTATAACAATAATTTTTCATTGGACTAGTTTTCAAAAAACGCTTTATAACTATTGTCAAATCTTTGAAAATCAGTCTTTGTCTAATACCTGAGTCAAAATGCTTTATTCGAGGTCATAGGTTTAAAGTTGGATTAAAAATCCTTGTTATAAATAACGACTTAGACGCTTATTCTATAACAAAAAAAAAAAAAAAAACTATTTCATGCATGCTTAAAATTTTGAAAGTGCCCCCAATGTTTGTTTAAATTTTTGATAATTGTTGTTAAACTAAATTAATGTTTTCGAATTCAACTAAAATCAAGTGAAATGGATTTAATTTATCAGTAATTCACCATTTTATTTTCGAAGGAATTTAATTTATGAAATAGAAGAAAAAAATTATTAATGACGTACATTCGAAACAATATTTGCAGAACAAATGATATTGAAGTTGTATATAATTTGCATTTACTAAAACTCTTCCAAACAATATTTGTAAACTATATATTGCCTTTACAGGACAATTCATATTTTTTGTATTTTACTAGACAAATATACATTGCCTCCTATAGTATCTCCGAGGTATAATATCTCCTACGTAGCCAATTTCTAAGGCCTGATATAGCCTCTTCTTTAGTCTACTAAACTACATGATGAGGAAAGGAAACTATTATATGCATAATTGCAGAGATAACTCAAAGCCTTATATTCTCCACTTGACTCTTCAGTGCATCTGTGATAGCATGGCACAGGAGAGAGAGAGAACAGATCCCGAGATCGAAGGGACAGTTTTCCCCGTGACAGTTCAAATTCCTGGCAACGCGATAGCAGCTCCAATTAAGATGAGGAAGGATAGTTTGTTCGTGCAAGTGTTCGACAAGCTAAGGAGCGAAGGTACCCACTGGTTTGATGCATCCTTAATGCTCATCTCAAACCAGGTAAAGTGCAATCCAGTATATATAGTTCAATGCTGCTCTAACTATGTATTGCTTAGTACTTAACTAGAAGTGTGCTCCTATTTTTTTTTTTTTTTTTAGATGTCTCAAATGCTGCTGTTGCTTCCTTACTGTGTAGCAAAACTGGGCTGGTGGAGAGCCACATTAGGAACAGCAATTTTTGGATTACTGAGCTGTTGGACGGCTCATCTCGTGCAGGTCTTTTATTTCCGATATTCCCCGACACAACGACAGCGTAATACCGATGAAGAAAATAAAGTCATTCAGGTATAATTACTAAAATGACGATTGGCCATTGGATTTTGAACTGACATGTCTTGAGATTGAACTCTGGAGAGAGGAGGAATAGCGAACTTAAGGAAATATTGATCAACAACTTTTCCAAACAAGCAAAACAAATTTTAGTGTAATGCATCCTGCGAATTAGTAACATAAGTTTTTCTGATATAAAGAAAGTCTTTGACTGCCCAATAACATAGCATTGCGTTGCTGATCGACTGCACAACCTGTTGTGTTATTACAGTCCCCGTAATGCAACTCTCTGATGTCTAAATAAGATATATAAACTCACTATTGTTTATAGCACAATCCATTTGGGTTACTAATAAAAAACTATGTAAAATTTTTAATAAATTAATTTTATTACAAATTACTAAATAATTTTTTTTTAAGAAATGTAATATAAATAATTCTAATTATAAATACATAATTACATAGGTATATGTATAAATAAAAAATTATCATATAGAATTTTACATTTACTAGTTACCCTATGGGTAATTAACGGTTACGAAATAGCTTTTATCCGTACCTTTATCCAATAAGATAATGAAAAATATTTACCCATACCCATAACTGATAAGCTAATAAAAAAAAATAAACTTACCCATAACCACGTTCTCAAACAGGGCACGCGTCGGGTAAATAATTTAAAGGGTATCATTGACATCCCTAATCAGGGATTAGGGACTTCAGAACTCAAAAGAGCAAGAGCCGGATTGTTCCTTTTGCGCATCTATAATACAACTAACATGGGGTTATTCGTTCCTTGAGCATAGAGTTCACTAATTTAATTAGTTATCAGTGCATTCCAGTGTTATTTAATTGACAAGATTAGCATCACCATTTCAGTGGGACAATTTGCTGTCCGATAGTTTCAAAAATCACGGCCACTTGAAAAAACTTGGGATGCTCGGAATGGGGTTTAATTGTGTTTGCCTCCTCACAAGGTCTATCATTCAGCTCAACTATGCTGTCAGGTTCTCTCTCCATCCTCTCTCTATAATCTAATTGCGTACATGCACGCACAACTTACTATTTAATTACAGCTGTTACTTACCCGTTGTTTCTCTTTCAATAATTGTGTTTGTTATCCAGCATTATTTATTTTACCAATGATAAATTGGAAAAGAGAAATTGGACCTATGCATTGGCTTCTTGCTGCCTGATTTTTGCAATCGTCCCCACCTTCAGAAACTATAGAATGTTGTCCACATTGGGTTTTGTCACGGCCACAGTGGCTGCTCTAACCATTGCAGTAGCTTCTTTGCAACATCAACCGGTACATATATACCTCCATTTGGTTATTATATTGAACTATTTTAGTTCAATTTAATGGAATTGATAATTTAATTATTGGAATGATTCTTTTTACATACAGGTTCAGGGAGTTAAGCATTCAGTAGAGTCCAGTAGTATCTGGTCTTTGGCATGGGTCGGTAGCACCATAGTCTATGCATTCGGTGACACTTCAGCATCAGTGTATGTTACTAATTAACACAATGCTTTCTATTGGGCATCTTACTATTATATGTTTAGCTGTTGGTACATGGCAGTTCACATATTTGATGGACAATTTTTTTTTTAGGGTTTGTGAGGAAAAAAACTCACAAACAGATCTCATTTACCATGGCAGTTCAGCCTCCTATTCCTACATCTATCTATTTACATTTACCAGTAACCTTACTGGATTTTATTGGTCATATGGTACCCTATTTTGCCTATGTTATCACCCTCCAGTGCTCAAATGATTGACCTGCTTCATGACCAGCTGCTGTGACTTGTACTCACCTTATTTCTCTTGCACCATAACATCCATACACCTGCCGCCCATGTAACATCCCACTGCAGACCAGCATCACCGATGGTTGCTCTGGTTTTCAAGGCGACCACCACAGTTGCATTTCCTGGGATTCCTGTTATTTCGAACCTTAGGGTCAATTTAATTTTAATGACAAATTTTTATAAAGCTGAGGTGCAATTTATTTCTAACGAAAATGAAAAGGCCGAGAGTGGGTAATAATAAAATTAGTTGGGCTTGGGAAATAATTTCAAGAACAGCAGGGAACACCAGCTATTTTATGGGAGAATAGAAATCAAAAGCTTCACAATGTGGTTTTAGGGGAGAATTCTTGGGTTGAAATTCTAGCTAGCAGCCACAATTATGTTTTTAAGATCTTCTTAATTCTAAATGTTGAACATCGACTCCAGCATGGCTTTAAATATTAGAACCAGTATCGGAATCGGTAACTCGGTTTTTTTGGCAAAATATTGTTTTATAAAAAACTGTTGACCCCTAAAAATATATACATATAAAAGAAAAAAAAAGCAAGAAGTAGCAACAAAATTAGGTAAAAAAAATAGAGACACTGTTGAGAGTTAAGTTTAATAAAGGACAAATATTTAAAAGGGACATTATGAAGTAGATTAAGGATATATATGTCAGATGTGCACTCCATATAAGTCTTGGGGTGGAATTAATGAAATGATTTTTTATCCCAAAAATCAATATGGTATCAGATCCATGATGACCAAAATTAGAACACTAACTTTCAGTATAAATTAATATACCTTTTAACTATAATTTCACTTGTGATCCATATTATAAGCGCATAATCCTATTGCATAGTATAATTGGGATGTCGATCTGTAGGGATAGTATATTAGATTATGAACAATTTTCACTAGTTCTAGATAGGTTTATATTAGGGTATCTTGAGTTTAATGTAGTGGCACTATTTTCACTAGTTCTAGATAGGGATAGATAAAAATTCTCTAGGTTTCAGGTTTTCCTATCATTCCTAATCATGCTAATATATGTATTCGGCTCATGTCTATGCCGCATGCGGCACTGTTACTGCTGTGTGCGGTATAGACTTTCCACAGGCTACCCTATCTGCAGTGCTGTCACTACCCGCAGGGTATTCTAATGCTTTGTTAGGCGTTTTGAAAAATTCTCTGATCTTTCGATCAGCTTTTGGGTTACCAAGATTAAAGTATTTTAAGTACAAAATTATATTATTTCCTTATACTACCCCGTAATTGTAGCCCAAATCCCGCATCTAATTTAGATACTTTCTAATGTTGTTCCCCGAATGAGTCTAGTTTGTCCGTAGAGAGACCAAACTTAACCTAAGATGCTTTTACTTTATCCCGCCAATGGATCTCCTTGGATTCTAACCCTAGTCCTTGAACCGCTGTCAAGGCTTGTTAGCCGAAGTGTTAGTTCTTACAATGTATTATCCTTTTCACACAAGGATGCAAACGACTACGCACCTATTGGTATGTGGAGGATCACTAGCATATAGTTGATGGAACTACGTATGCACGGATATTATAAAAAGTTTAAATTTCAAAAGAAATGAGAGTAGTGGGAGTAGTGGAGATCATGGGGGACATGGGGTCTACCCATGATCTATCGTGTTTCGAAAACAAATAGCACTCCAAAAATAGCATTTCTTGAGGATCACTTCAACTATAAATAGCGCCGAAGGTCAGAAGGTCGGCCTCCATATGAAAGTTCAATCTACGGATGAGATCCATCGATTGAACGGCTAGGAAGAATAGTCCACGGATTGTGTGGCCTCAGAGGTATGCCGCATGCGGCATAGGGGGAACCAGCATGCCTTTCTTGATTTAGTGTATTTTCATAGAATTTCAGAATTTTAAATGTTGTGCACTTTGTGTAGATTGTTGTATATGTCATACAATATCCTGATTTTATGTTATCTTCAATAATTGCCCACATATGACATTTTTGCTCTTTTTTTGGCATAAATATGCAACTTTCTCAAAAACACAAGTTTGTAGTAAATAAATTAGAAAAATGGCTACTTTACATTCGTTTTTCGTCATTTTTGTAAGAAAAGATAGTGATTTTCGCTATATGTTTGAGCATCATCAAGCCGCATCCATCCCTTGCGTAAGGAAGAAAGAAAAAACTTCATCAAAACCCTTCATTGCAGTATCGCGCCACAGTAACTACAGTACCTCTGTCACTATAGTGGCCTCTCTTCAACTGTCGCTCTACTCTAGTCACTTGTGTGTGGGGGCGGGGGTGCTTGTCCCCTAGACCGCCGTGTCGGGGGAGTATGTATAAGAGAGGCATGACCATGATGAATGAAGGGGCCAAGGCCTCATTAGAAGGAAAAGGAGAAGCATAACTGCCATGTGCTATGGGGAGTGAGAGAACGCTAGTGGGGGCAACAAGGATATTAAGGAGGGTGATTGCGACGTGTTCTGCTGTTGCGGGGTAAACTAAGGTTGAGAGGATGGAAGAACATTCCAAGAGTTAGATGAGAATAATGTGAAGCTGAAAAAGTAGGTAGAGGCTTCTGTGTTAGCGTCGTCGTAGTGATACAACAAGAACAATCAACATTGGAGCTCCTTCCGGTGGATATGAAGCTTGATAGACCAACCATGTACTTGAGTTGGTCATGATGGATCACAGGTGTCATGGCAGGAGATGCCTTCTGGGTTAATTGACATAGGAGGAGGAACAACTTAAACAAAGGACTATTGAGTAGAAGACAGAAAACAACACATGTCATTGTATACTTGGCTGCTCAACTCCATGGTCCAATCGATTGTTGTTACGGTTGATGGAATGAAAGGTGTGAAGGACATCTTGGCAAAGCTGTAGAGTACCTATCTTGGGGTACAAAATGAGGGTTTCCAGATTGAGCAAGAGATAAATGTTGTCTTCCAAGGAGATAGGATGATTCAAGACTATGACCACTTCTCGCCTGCAATGGTATGCAAGGATCTAGAATGGAAGAGGAGGGAGATCTCTGGGCAAAGGAGGACCATGAAGTTCTAGAAGCACCTAAACCTTGCATTTGATCTGAGAAGGGTAGTTCTTCTAGCTCAGATGAATATTCCCAAACTGGATGAGGCAATTGCTACCATGATATAGGAGGAGAGTCGTATGGAGTAACTATTTGAAGGCACTGGACTTTCAGGGACACAATCTGCCTTAGCAACATCGAACCCAAACACCTTTGGGAGTTAGGGTGAGACACACAAATGTTACAATTGTGGTGCGGTGGGTTATTTAAGCAAGGCCTATCCAAATACTTCTAGAGAAAGAGAGGTTAGGGGACAATGACAGCTTGACGACTATGGATGTGGTCGTGGTAGTCGATAAGGAGGCAGAGGTGCCTCATCTGGATGGTATAGAGACAATCTATCAATGGCTAAGGAGGTGGAGAAGATTCAGCTGAGGAACATGAGGTCTAAGAGTTATGAAGAATGATGAAATTGGCTAGTGATGATAGCAAGAAAGCCACTACTAAGAGAGCCTTGACACCTTCTTCACATTAGTCAGTTATGCTCATTTGGACACATGTACTCATGCACATGCACTTGTATCAATACCCACCATAAGAGCATCAGAATGGATAGTTGATTCGATGTATCTCAACATGTCATGGGAGCTCACTATGAGTTTCTTACCTACAGTCATCTAGCAATCCCAAAAAGCATTCATACTAGCGGTGGTACCGAACAACCTGTTGTAGGCAAGAGCACCTTAAGTGTACCAAGTCCTTGACCCTTTCTAATGTGTTGCATGCTCTTTCATTTCATGTAAACATGTTATCCATCAGTCATTATTCTTCAACTCAAATGCATTATTTCTTTTGATATTCCTAAGGTGATATTTCAAGAGAATGACACATTTCGGGGACTTGGGAATAACACATAGCATAGTAGGCTGGCACATATGGTGGATGGAGTAAAGGCAAGAGGAGCAGGTAGGAGTGTGGAGGATTAGTTGTTATGACATGATCAACGCATGTGGTATTCTTCTTTTAGTTTATTGAGTCTTTGTGTATGTCTTTGTATGAGAAAGCGGACAAACAAAAACTTGTGTGTGATACATGTGAATTTGGCAAGCATATCATAAGTTCTTATATGAGTTATGGTAATAGGAGCCCTTGTACTTTTGATTTGATATATTTGGATGTATGAAACCGTAAACCCTAAACCCTTACTTTAGCTCAAAATCTATATAATAATTACTTTAGCTACTTCACTATTAGATTATCAATGATTCAATCACATCAAATTCAGAATACTCTACTCAAACCTCAAGAGTCATAGACTGACTTTCAAGCATCAAAAGAGATCAAGGAAACTATCTAATCAAGATACCAGAAACTTGTATCACTCATACGAGAGGGTTTGCATCAGCCATGCATGAGGCATCTATAACTATGGCTATAAATTGCATAAATTGAATCTTAACCAATCATCTATGCTCCTATCATGGTCATTTGCAATCCTATCGAGCAACCATGTGCTCTCATACCACTGATGATATTTACATGCAGCTAGATGATGCAATTTTAAATTTTCTAGCCTAATCATGTACGATCTTACGACCAAGAAAGCAAGCATCCATGCAGTTTATGGTTCACATCACACATGTGAACAAACATAGAGTTCAAAACAGTATTTTTCCAAGTGAATGGAGTGAGAGCAGGCAAAGTTAGTACCTTAGTCTCCCTTGTGCCTTCTTCTCCAAGTTACCACAATGTCAATCTCAAAGCTTGATCTACCCAAGGTTTAATTGAGAGAGATTATTCCAATACTAGATGCAATACAATCTGACCATGGAATGAATCAAAATAACAAGCAAATGCTCAACACATGAGCAACTCAAATGAGCGCAAAACAATGAGAGAAAGAGGATCAAAATGAGATGCAAAGATAGATCTAACACAAGATCTAAAACAAAAATGAGAAGAGGAGAAGAAAGAGATCCAACAAGAGTCCATCAGTTCACTAAGGCTGATCGACCAAGAGAGGGTGGTGGTGGCGGCCGCCGCTAGAGGAGGGAGGTGGCAGCGCCATCCAGCTGGTGATGGAGACCTGAGGTGGAAGGCGACGGCCTAGGAGGTGGCGGCCTTAGTTGGGTTCGGCCAAAGAGATAGAGAGGATGAGGGTGGAGTGGGGAAGAATAAAAGTGGCTATCTTGGAGAGAGAGGGTAGATGATGCCCTTTTAAATGGAGATTGTCATGTAAATATAAAATTATTATTCTTTCCAACAAATCAATGAATGAGATTAACCTCCATGTGGATATATTGGTAATAAAATAATTTGTTGGTCTAATGGATCAGCACTCCATCTAAAAGTCCTCTTAAATATATGAGGACCAAGTGGATCAAACACCTTCTCCAAGTCTAATCCCAATTTCATTAGATGTTCACCAGTCAACAATTACTCCCTATCATATCTGTCATTCTCGCATTTGACTTTTGTTGACCAAGGTCAAGTCAAACTTGTTTTGGCAATAAAACCCAAACTGTTAGTCTGTTTTGTGCATTCCACATATCCACGCAATTGTTGAATTAATCTCTATCTATTGGCGCAATTAATTTAACTAAATGAATATGTTCAATCAACCTCTTTCTTAATCATATTAAACAACTTCTCAATTAATTTTTACATCGCATGTACCAAATTAATTCAACAATTGATCCACATATATATATATGTTAATTGAATTCCACATGTAATATCTCATATCACATGATACATTCTAGGATTTGACTTAGTATTATCTCATAACACCATTAAGTATCTTACCACAATACGATATCTCAATAGGGACATTATACGGTGTGACTGCTTTGGATCCGTATTTATGTTGGCAATGAAATCACATTCCATTCAACATAAATAGCCTCTAGTATAAAGCTTTATGATTACCCAATTAATACAGATGACATGTTCCAAACAATATCATTGATCCAATATAGATAGTATCATATATTTTCCATGTAATTATCCATTATCTCATGATATCTATAATTGATATGTTCAAGTATTAGGATTGTGTCATCCTCATGAACTATATCTATTATGTTTCTTGAATAGAAAGTTCGACCATATAATGTATGATCAACATTTGATCATACTACATGCATTACAGTCTTGCTTCATCAAGGGGCTCTTAGATCTTTTACAATATCTACTAGTATTGCATAAGAAATAATTGCCATCTTGATATTAGCAAACTTCTCTATATGAGGAATGTAACCTTCAGTACATTGCCTTTATAATTGTTCTTTGCAGAAAGTGTTAGACAATACTACAAGACGTATTCCTTATATATGAAAACTGAATAACTCAGACATAAGATATTTACACCATGTGGACATATAATGACACCAAATGCAGAATCCTATCAATGTTCATAAGGTCATTCCAATGTCATATTCCACTAATATGCATATGTGAGATTAAACTGATTCACAATTGATAGATCTATGAAACACAATAAACATTTAATCCTCACACTAATCTTATCTGTAAATAGCATTCCTTGCTAAATATAAAGATTAGGGAAATCTAAAGTTAATACTTATTATGAAATAATGTATTGACAATCTTGGAATCTTATTCCATATACTATTAAGTAATGTCAGACTCAAGGAACAAGTCGATTAGATCAACCATTATATGAACAATATTATAGAGCAACATTTGCTCTAGGGCACTAACTCTATCTGTCTCAACCTCAGGTCTACTTTACCATATTTTTGGAGATAAATAAAAATAACAACTCAAAATGGTAAAGTATAATAATCATAATCTTCATTATTTTAATCTTCTAGGATCTTCCGTAATCTTCATGATTCAGCATTTCTTCAATATCTGACATTCAAAATAGCTCGTGTGAATTTTCCGTTAGATCATATTTATCAAATCATTCCTTGTAACTTGAGAAGATCATGCAATAGATTATCTTGTGCAGCTTGTCATGTTCTGACTTGTCATGATATGCACGTTGACTAGCTTTGACCTTCGGACACAACTTGTTAATCCAATTTGTAATAATGTAAATTGTTGACTTGCTTTGACCTTTAGTCACAACAACTAATCCTACATACATCTCAAACATAGAAACTATAAAATTCAATGAGTATATATTTTGCAAATTAGTCGAACAACACAAAAGATTGCTGACAACAACAAATAGCACAAAACATGAGATTGATGTTTTTTTTATAAAGGACAAGCTAGATAGTGGACCACTAAAGCTGAGTCATGTTCTGATGGAGGACTAAGTGGCTGATTTTTTCACAATGTGCCTCATCTCTTTAGGTCTTTGTAGATTATGTCACAAGATGGGTTTAGTAGATATCTTTCGTCTATTTTGAGGGAAAGTGTTGGAAGTTAAGTTCAAAAAGGACAATTATATAAAAGGAAAATTATGAAATAGATTAAGAATCTATAAGTAAGATGTGCATTCCATATAAGCTTTGGGATGAATTAATGAAATTATATTTTTTTTACCAATAATCAATTAAAAACAGTTCAAAAACAAATGTAAAAATGCAAAATGAAACTGTTTAAATGGATGATTCCAATGAGGGAAAAAATGGAGAGGACAAGGAAAGGCTCGAGGCAGCCTTATTTCTCCCTTATTTTTTTTGTTTGAACCCAGCCCACAAAAACCCTTCTACAAAATTCTTTTGTAGTGTATGTACGTACAGCAAGTCTAAATGGATGAAGTGGAGCTTTCTTCCCAAACAGCTCAACAAAAAATCAAAAGAAAAAAAAAATGGAGCTCGGGTCTCACAGAGAAGAAGGAAATTGGAGGGGATAGAAAGAAGAGAAACTGAGAACCAGCCCATAAATGAAGACTCGGTGAAACTCAGACCGGTCTAGTCAATCCAGTTCACCTTGTTTTCGCTGAAAAATCGTACGCTGCATAACTTGCTCCATACATATATACATGTTGAACTCCATACGGTCCAAGATTGAGCTTGGGTTTATACCCTTGTGATTGCTTAATTAACACAGAGGGTCCTATTAGTTACCATCCACTTACAACACAACTTTTATTTTTTATTGTTGAAAGTTGATTCAAAATTAGCTTTTAATATTTAGAGTTTTGTTGAGAGTTGCTCCAAAATTAGCTCTTTATATTTAGAGTGCTATCTAGGAGCGTGTAGGTTTTTAGTGGGTTCTATAATTAATCATGTAGGTAATGTTTGCAATAGCAGGATAGGTGGTCCGGGTATATTTCTATTTTCGGGACTACTTGTAATAGGAGGATAGGTAGTGGGGTACTAAACTTAGATGATCCAAATTTAGTTGTCGTAGGGATATAAATTTAGCATGTTGTGTAGTGGCAGTTTAATTTAGCAAAGTTGTGGGTACTAATTTTAGATATGTTGTACTGTTATAAATATCGCAAAACTCTACGTAATTGAGTAAGAGATAAAGGAAATAAAGTGTTGTTTCTATTCAGAAAAATATTTTTCTCTCTTCTATCATTTGCATACTGGCACAAAGCAGTGCAGTATTGCTGAATTTATTCCAACACGTACTTCTATTTTGATTAAAGGCTCCCGGTACACCCTAGCATCTTTTAAATTATTTTTGTGAGAATTGAACCTGTGTCTCTTCGTCATGAGACAGTGTTTGTGCCACTGGTTAAGTTCGCGATTACAACACACAAAAGTTAGTTACATCACAATTAAAGATTTCTTCTAAGGGATCTTTTGTGAATTTGTTAGTATATCTGTAATAAATAAGATAAATTGCATGCAGGGAGACTTTGGTGACTATCAAGGATAATAAAAAACAGTTCAAATATGCATTCTGTGGATCAACGGCATATACAACCTTATTGAGTTTGGTAGTTGCCCTGAGCTCCTACTGGGTTTTCGGTGATCAATTGTCTGAAATTCCACCGGCTGGACAACCCTGCGTACTCGCATTGCTGCCTCCATCTCATTTGTGTGATATAGCATCAATATCATTGCTGATCCTTGAGCTAGTCGGCATAGGTTACTCACTGTATCCACTATTTATGTACATAAAAAGGATCATAAGTGTACTACCTTGCTTAAAAGATAGCTGCCATTTCTTGCATTGTGTGGCCCGTGCTTCCGTTGTTGGTTTAGTATGCATTGTATCAGTTGCCATTCCTTTCTCTGGTTCCATGGAGATCACCACTCTTGTTGGGTCACTCATCGTCAGCCAGGCAATGTACATAATTCCAGCTGCGGCACACATGCTCTATTTTGGATACTCTCAACACCGCGAGGTAAATTCATGCATGATCTATTTTTATGCTTATCTTACTTGTAGCTCTTTCAATTAGCCACAGTTAATTTCAGTCTGCTATCATGCCAATGTTCGCAACTACCAAACTCAGTAATTTAGTAAATTTTTTTTAATGCAGGATGCTGAATTGAGTGGTTTTTCACTGATTACATCATACTTGATTAACATAATACAGTTTGCTGGAGTTTTCATCTTTGTAACAATGATGGGCGGCATAACCAGCATAAATAAGGTCTTTCGTTCTCACCACTTTCACCGTTCTGATTTTTGGAATAGCTGTTACTTGTGTGCTGATTTACAGCTGCCCCCTGATCTAGGACCCATTAACGCTCCTGCTCTTGCTCCGGCTCCTAAGTTTGTCCATTAACATTGGCAGTGTGTACAAGTATAATTTTTCTAGTAACTTTCCAGTGGTTATGAAACTTCTCTTTGCCTATGATATGTGGTGTGCAATTGTGGCTTGATAACTCGGATCATTTCTGTAATTTTGGATTTGTTATGGATGTTATTGAAGTAATCAAATCTGTTCTATGTACTGTGACTGAGCTATTTTATAAGTAGTTCAAATGGCTTATTTTTTCTTAAGCAATATAGTTGGCATGCACAGCTGCAGATAAGGACCAAAAATACAATAATTCAAGAATGGAAACAACATTTGTGACTCGTTATTTGATTATACAACATAGAGGTTTTAGGTTTTCAAATCATCAAACAAAAAAACTAGTTACTAAAATCTAGAGGTGATTAAAATAAAAGTAGAATCCATGTCTAATGACCCAGGTTTAATACGAGGTTACAGACAATTACTGTGAAAACACGAGCAATTAATGAAACACAGAATGAGAACAGCAGAAAACACGTAGAAGTACCATATAAGAAAACTCATAACTAATTAATTAAATTAGTTGTCCACATATCGAAGCGGAACGGTAAAAACAATCAGCTCTAAAAACAGAATAAACCAGGTCAAATTACCATATAAGATAATACACACAATTACCGACGAAAAATATGATTAGGAAACAAGTGCACATAACGGATTGTCATGTACGTGGTTCAATAAACTTTTCTGTAGCATTGTTTGTTCCTAGAACAACATGAAATTTATAGAAAAATAAGAGAGGGACTTGATGCCGAAATTTTTATAAATATACAAAATCAGAAATTAATTTAACAATCTATACATTTTTTTTAACATAATTCAAAAACTGTCTATACCGATAACAAAATAATCGGTTACAGAGTCCAAAACAAATAACCTGCTCATCGGTTTCATAAAGCTTGAACCGATGACAATGTCATCGGTTTAAGCCAAGAACGGTTTTTGATGCTTTCTCCACACTTTTTGAAATAACGAACGACTCAGATTAAAATACTGTTTGTAATCATTACACCCAATTTCTGAAATTTGAAACCGATTACATATCCATCGGTTTTGAATTAAAATAATTTTTCATTAATTTTTTTATTTAATTATAAAATGTTATAATTTTTTTATTAAAATATTAGAAATATTTTTATATTTATTTTTAAATTAGATAGAGTACCATATAATTTGATTTATTAGAAAGACTTAAACAAATAACCCGGATCAATATTTTTCATCGCTGTAAGAAAAATTAAAAAATTTCTTTGTGTATTATTAGAAAAAAATAAAAATGCTTTGAATCTGAATTATTAATCCCGGTTCAAAAGTCACTTCAACGTAAATACAGAAAATATTATGGTCTTTCTATTTTTGAAAAAATAGAAATTTTCAAAAACTTTTCATGTTACATGTAATCATTACTCAAAAATCAAAAAATATTTTAAACTTTTGAAAAATTTTATTTTTTCAAAAATAGAAAGACCATAATATTTTCTGTATTTACCTAGAAGTGACTTTTGAACCGGGATCAATAATTCAGATTCAAAGCATTTTTATTTTTTTCTTATAACACAAAAAAATATTTTAATTTTTCTTACAGCCATGAAAAATCCTATTTGAAAAATATTGATCCGGGTTATTTGTTTAAGTCTTTCTAATAAATCAAATTATATGGTATTCTATCTAATTTAAAAAATATATAAAATATTTCTAATATTTTAATAAAAAATAAATAAATTATAATATTTTCTAATTAAATAAAAAAAATAAATGAAAAGTTATTTTAATTCAAAACCGATGGATATGTAATCGGTTTCAAATTTCGGAAATTTGGTGTAATGATTACAAACAGTATTTTAATCTGAGTCGTTCATTGTTTTAATTTAGTCGTTCGTTGTTTCAAAAAGTGTGCGGAAAGCATCAAAAACCGTGTTGGACTAAAACCGATGGAAATGTCATCGGTTCAAACTTTCTAAACCGATGAGCAGGTCACCGGTTTTAGACTCTGTAACCGATTATTTTGTTATCAGTATAGACAGTTTTCGAATTCTGTTAAAAAAATGTATAGATTGTCAAATTAATTTTTGATTTTGTATATTTATAAAAATTTCGGGACCTGATGGGTCGAGTTTAAACGGAGAAAATACCAATGGAGGGGCACTTCAATCACTTTTAATTTCATCTCCTCCTCCAGACCGGAATCAACATTCTTCTATTTTATTATTTTTTTTTTCTAGATTTCTCTTACAGATCATCTCTTTTCATTTTCTTTATTTGGCGGAGGCTGCTATTCTTCTCTTTTC
>JAJHPE010000002.1:2369789-2387954 GCA_024447655.1 Carex scoparia | reverse complement strand
AAAAGGGTTTCGAACTATTGAGTTAGATTCGACTTCGATTCGTTGAAATTCGAACTAGTTCGATTTGGTTCGTCGAACCGACTGAGAACGGAGGAGACAGCGCAGGAGCGGAGGTAGACAGCCGGAGATAGGTCGTCGAAGGAGCGGAGGAGACGGAGCGTAGAAGAGATCGGAGGAGTGGATGAGAGAGCGAGGAGGCAGTCGGAGATGATAGTTCTGAGCATTCTGACTCAGCCCATCCTAGTGGAGAGAAAGAAGAGACGGGGAGAGAAAGAAGAAAAAGGAGAGAAAGAAGAGATGGGGAGGAGAGAGGAAAGAGAAGAGACAGAGGGAGAGAAAAGACAAAAATAATAAAAAAATGAGTCTAAAGTCCGAATATTTTAATTGATTCGCTGGTTTTCGCTGGTTTCGAACTTATTTCGAACCTTTCGAACCTTTCGAACCGAACCTATACAGGTTCGAATTTGGTTCGAAATTAATTCGAATCGAACCAGTTTGATTTCTTTCGAATCGAATTTAATTTCGAATCGAATTTTTTTCGAACTTTTTTCGAATCAAACTTGAATCGAATTACGAATTACGAATTTTTTGTGCAGCCCTATTTGCAGCGCCCTGGTGGTTGATGTGTGCGTGACCTTGAACACCTTGTACCAAGATGAGACTCCAAAGTAGAAGCCCTCCACAGTATCCACCAAGAAATTAATTAGAAACCAAATTTTCCTCTTACTAGAGAGTAGTAATTTGGTCGCTCCTTAATCCCTATCCTCCAAGAGAACAAGATCTTGATTCTAGGGTTTGTGGGTTCTCAACACATGAGAGAGAAACAAGAAAGAGAAAGAGTTTTGACAGAACTTCAACTCTCAAAACGAATTGCACTCAAAAGGAATGAGAGAGTGCATATATAGCAAATAAGGAATGTAAAATTCTGTTTCCAAAATTAACTCCGTGTTCTACCACGTTTTTGACCACGATCTAATTCGAATTAGATTCTGCTCTCTGAATAAAGGTTATAGATCTTTCTTTTACCTTTCTATCCATATGTGGTACGCTTAAAACAAACATCGTATGAGGGTGTTATGGTCAAAATACGAAACATGCGCAGCAGTTTCCAGAACATAGTAGTCTAAATTTAGCACCACGTTCTACCACGTTTTTGAGCATGATACATTTCTAATTTGGTTTTCTTCCAGAAATAAAAAGTTCTAGATTTTTCTATTACCTTTCCAGAAAGATATAGAACGCTAAAAACGGATATCGTATTAGAAATATATGGCCCAAATAAGAAACATTGCGCAGCAGCTTTCAGAAAACGTGGTAAACTATTTTGGGCTAACTTTTAATTATGGAAACAATTCTTTAAATAAACATGAGCCATAATTAACAACAGCCATTAGGCTTTGTTTATTGGGCCGAGTTTCACTTTCCTTGTTTGAATTAATCAAATATAATTAATCTAATTAATTGTAATATCATATATAATTATCCAAATAATTATATTTCTCATGTTCTAGTGGAGAAACCAATTTATTTATCATGTCATACATGTCAAATAAATTAAGGAGCCTTTCTAATTAATTCCTTATTGGTGTGACCCTGTGGCATGTATGTCATTCGGCAATAGAATCTGAAACTCTTTTCGATTCCATAAATTACAAGCAGCACCTAGCAATATGCATTGTAATTACCCAAATGACACAGATGATAAGTACCATACTGTATCACGATCCCTAAGCAATAATTGCCTCGTGTCAATTCCATGTCTCATGATATCATGAATAGATCCAAGGTAGGAGTGTGTCATCCTTGCAAATCTACTCGTTTCTTGATTCCGAAATAATTCAGTAATTATGATTAACTCCTTAATCATATGTGCACATACTTATATTATTTCATCAAGGGGCCCAGTGATATCATCACTCATTATATGAGGGACATTGGTATTCTTGATAATTACTATCTCTCAACATAAGAAACACATACTGAGATAGAATCTGTATAATTGCCAGTTACGGACAACGTTGGATAATATCCACGAATATATATTCCCATGTGAGAGAAACAATCATCTCATACTTTAGAATTCCAGATACAAATAAAACATTAATGACACAAACACAATCCATATTAAATGTTTTACTTTGGTCACGTCCAATCCCCTGATCTCCATCAGGTATCCATTTGATCAGATTGACAACTCCTTGTCATATGATCTGCAGAACATGATCATCATCTAATCCAAATGCTAATCTTATACCGGTAATTAATGTCCCTTGTTAATTACCAAGACTAGGGACACTTTAGAGTATTTATTAACACATGTATAGAGTTCCACAATTCCAAGTCCTCAACCTGAATGATCTATAATTAATAAAATACTCAAGGAACAAAATGATAAACTTAATCATTCAATTATATAAACAAAACTTAGAAAACAATCATCCTATGATTGGCTTCTAGATCACAACACTAACATTTGGCTCCTTCACATTTTTCTCATGGCCCAATTTCTAGTCAGCAATCAATAGGCCCTTTATTTCTACCTCAAACCCCATTCGATACTAGGCCTATGGCGTAACCGACTTCTGATAATTTTCAGCTTTTATGTGAAGCCACGCTAGCTATGCATATTTCTCCCACCGCCTCTCCAGTCTGATCTGGATCTACCTCCTCCAGTGGCACCCAACTTGAGAACCAAGTTACTCCCCTAAGGTGTCTGCTCATGTTTTGGGTCTAGTCAGGACTTACCACATGACCACAAGGACTTGTGACAATACTCGACGTCCCAAGAATTTTCCGGATCATGAGACCTTTATCATGACTAAGCACCCGCTACTGTCTTCTCCTCTTGATGAACCATCTTCATTAATTCACTATTGCAAACAAACATTCTGAGTGGCACCAGATGTCTCAAGAACTAACGGCTCTTGCGAAAATTGGTACCTGGGTTATTGTTCCTTCTCAACCCGATAAACACGTCATTGGGTCCAAGTGGATCTATAAAATTAAAAGGAAAGCTGATGGATCAATTGAGCGATATAAGGCACGCCCTGTTCCGAAAGGGTTCAATCAAGAGGCGGGCATTGACTATCATGAGACATTTATGCCGGTTGTCAAACCTACCACTATTTGTGTTGTCATCTCTCTTGCCATTTCACATAATTGGCCTATTCGCCAACTCGATGTCAAAATGCTTTTCTTCATGGCAACCTTCAAGAACAAGTTCTTATGTCTGAACCTCTGGGATTTGTGGATTCTTCCTTCCCAAACCATGTTTGTCTCCTCAAAAAGACGCTTTATGGTCTCAAGCAAGTGCCTCGTGCTTGGTTTGACAAGTTGGCTTCGGTTCTTGTGAATCTTGGATTCAAGGTATCTCAATCGGATTCTTCTCTATTCATCCTCAGTGATTCTAGCTCGATCAATTACCATTGTTTTGATCTATGTCGATAACATTATAGTTACCGAGTCCGACCATGCTCATGTGACATCCCTTATTTCTTCTCTTGTTTCGCAATTTTCTCTCAAGGATCTTGGGCCCCTACATTTTCTTTTGGGGATTCAAGTCAAACCTTATTATTCTAAGGGTGTCACTCTCTCATATCACAACCGCATTATATTCAGGATCTTCTTTTTTCGTGCCAAGATGGATGGGGCAATCGACTTCGGGCTATTGTGTCTTCCTTGGCTCCAATTATAGGTGTCTCATTCTAGCACAAATGCCAATTATAGGAGCATGGCTAGGGCATGCACAGAATTAATTTGGCTATAGCTACTTTTGCGCGAACTTCATGTCCCACTCACTTCTAACCCGATTATTTGGTGTGACAACTTGGGAGCCACCTTTCTTGCCTCCAACCTGGTGTTTCATGCCCACACCAAGCATATTGAGATCGATTTCTATTTTGTTCATGAAAAAGTTGCTAAAAAATAATTGGATGTTTGCTTCATTTCTTCCAAAGATCAGCTAGCTGATCTACTCACCAAATCACTCTCCTCTGCACGCCTTGTGTTTCTGCGTGACAAACTGACTCTTTAGGATATCCCTTGCTCTGTTTGAGGGGGCTATTAAACTATAGCGCCATGTAACAGAAATTAAGTAGATTGGAGTAAACTTAGTTACAGTTATTACATCTCATGTTTAGCCTCTGTATAGGATTGATATTTGCCTATAAATATAGGCCTTCATTTGTAACAGAGATCTGAGGATAATAAAATCAATTCATTCTCTTCTAAATTCTCTAAACCTGTTATTTATATAAAGGAAAGGAGCATATGTGCCTGTTGGCTGTAAAATATTGCAGCCTCCCATCTTAAAAGTTTATATGGGCTGGAGCAATTTTTTTTGGGCCTTAACATCTTCATTTAATTATATTTTGTTGGTCAAGCGCCCTCTCTTTGGAGTTACATTGGAATTAACTACATAAACTAAACTTTGACATAAACACGAGGGGAGTGATATAAGAGTTTGGGCCCAGTTTTATATGCACTTTGACCCAAGAGTTTGTTTGAGTACTCTTAAGCCATTTGTACTCTTTTTTTTTAGAAGGTTGACAGCGGCTGTCAGTTACAGTAGCAAAAAGTAAAAATCAGAAAAAATAAAACTACGAAAACAACCAACAAACATCAAACTACTTCTAGCAGTATTGCATCCACAACTTTGCATCTTGTAACACAGTCCTCAATAATCTTCAAAGGAAATTTTTTTCTTTCGAAGATCTTTATGTTCCTCTACTTCCAAATCGTCCAGCAGGTTGATATGAAGTAAACCGACCACTGCTTTGTCCCCATCCCCATCCTTGCTGCATTACACATCGATTTTTTCCAAGTAGCCTTCACCGTTCTCTCTCTTGTCATGAGACGCACTCCTAGGTTGGCTTCCATCCTATCCCACAGTCGGATTGCCTTCGGACATGTAAAGAACAGGTGCAATATGGACTCTACCTCACCTAACACGCAGGAGTCACAATTTGGGGAACAATTGAAACCTCTTATTACCATCATTTTGTGGGGTAGCAATCTACACTTCAATAGCAAATAGATGAAGATGCGAACTATTGGAGGAACCTTATATCTCCATATTTTATCATATGGCCAGGCTATCTTCCCACCTCCCACCAACGCCGAGTACACGGACTTGGCCGACTAGTGGCCACTGTTTTTCCACCACCATATAACCTGATTTGCAGAGTTCATTACTCGACATGACCAATCAAAGATTGTGTATATGCTGGCCATAGTGGTCCCGAAAAAGGATCCCACCTTTGCCCACCGTGCTATGCCTACTAGGTTACCCAGTTTTTGTTTTAAAGACACAATTTTCTCCGTCCATAGACAATTTAAATTGGTATACAATCTCCACCACCACCTTAAGAGCAAAGAAATATTTCTCAACCGCAAATTGCATACTCCCATACGTCTCCATTCTTTAGGCAAACAAACCGTATACCCGCTTTAATGCCCTCATTTTTTCCCCACAAAAAACCCCTTCTAATTTTATCCAACCTTTTAAAGACCCATTTGGGCAACTAAAAATAAGCCATAAAATAGATGGGAATAGAGGAAAGAACGGAGTTAACAAGTTGCATCCTGCCACCTCTGGAAATGAGTTTACCTTTCCATCCTTCTAAATTACTTTCAAACCTTTGTATTAACGGCATGAAAAGATCCTTTGTCAGTCGTCTCACTGTTAGTGGCATTCCCACATATATCGTCGGGAAATATGAACGGCGACATCCTAGGATCAAGTTTGCTCTATTGCATTCCTCCTCTTGCATATTAATTGGGATCCGCAAACTCTTATCATATTTTATAAGCAAACCAGAAATTGCTGTGAACATTCTCAGGATGATTTTGAGTGAGATCAGTGTTTCTTCGTCCGCATTGGCAATGATCGCCGTATCATCGGCATATTGTAAGGCCATCACCGCTTCTCTCAACCTAGAAGATAAATGTTTAGATAAATTTTGATTTAATTTACCTATCATCCTCTTTAGAACATCCATCCATCGCCACATTAAAAAGCATCAGAGAAAGCGAATCTCCTTGCCTCAATCCCCTTTTATGACTAAAATATTGTGAGATGTCATCATTTACCACCACTCTTGATGTGGCCGATTCCAGTAGGGTTCGGATCCACCTCAACCACTTTGGCGGGAAACCCCTAGCCCTTATCGCATTAAATAGGAACTCCTAGCTTACAGAATCAAAAGCTTTTGCAAAATCAATTTTAATAAAAACCGCTTTTCTCTTTGATTTGGACAGATGGTGAATGATCTCACGAGTGGTGTTGAAATTTTCAGCAATTTGCCTACCCTTGATAAAGCTGTTTGATTCGGTGAAATTAGATTTGAGAGCTTATGACCAAGTCTATTTGCTAGAAGTTTCAATATAATTTTTGGAAGCAAATTGATCACACTAATTGGCCTAAAATCACCGACTCCTTCAGGCACCTCTTTTTTTGGTCTCATCACCAAATTTGCTCTATTTATTCCATTCAACTCTAAATTGTTAGAAAAAAATTGCTGGATCATAGAAAGGACTAATTCTTTCATCTCTGGCCAGAAATTTTGCATAAACTCATTTGGGATTCCATCCGGGCCTGAGGCCTTATTTCTTGCTAACTGTTTAATAGCATAAAAAATCTCAATTTCTGTAAAAACATCCTCTCAATTTTGTAGGTCCCCATCTACCGAATAGAGTGCTTCTGGTTGGAAACCTAAAAGTATTAGTTTCAGTTCCAAGCAAACTAATCATGTGCAGCCTAAAGGCATTGCAAATCTGTCTAGAATCAGAGAGTTCGGCCCCTTCAAACATCAATTTTAAAACTCTGTTTTTATGCTTCCTAGATGAGGCAAATGCATGAAACAATCGGGTATTTTTGTCACCTTTTGCAAACCAATTACAACGGGACCTTTGTTTCCATCTTTCCTCCGATATGCAAGCCAATTTGAATGCCCTTTCACGAACTAAAATTCTGAACTGAAATTTATAGTCTTCTAAGTTTCTCTTTTCTTCTATTTGGTCAAAAACCAATATGGTTGCTTTACAAAAATCCAACTGCTTTTCCAAATAAGAATTTTTTTTGCAATGCCACTCACGCAATTTAGTATGAGTTTGAATTAACTTTGCTTCAAAATCTGAAACAAAATAATCTCTGTTGGAAAGCGAACTTGACCAAATGTGCTTGATAATATCTCTGCTTGCATGATTTTTGAGCCAAAATAGCTCCAACTTGCATGGTCTCTTGTATGGTTTTGGTTTTGTGCAGAACAACAATAAAGGTGAATTATCTGACACCGTCATTTCAAGGGCTTCTAACAACACAATAGGGAAATAAGTGGCAATATCTGTTGAAACAAATACCCTATCTAGCCTTGATAAAGAGGGTTGTGGCCTCTTATTCGAATATGTGAAAACCCTATTTTTCAATTCGACATACACCATCTCAATGTCTTTAATGAGATCATTCAAAGAACACATGAGCGAGAGACCACGCATGTCTCCCGACCTATCAATTAACCATCGCACCATGTTAAAATCACCACGTAAAATCCATGGACATTGCACCATTCGAGACATCACTCTAATCTCATTTAAAAATGAGGGCTTTTGCAAGTCACTGATTGGTCCATAAACATTCGTAAACAACATCTTACCTCCCAACTGGTTTTGCCTCAGCAAGGCCGAGCATGTGTGAGTGGTAGACCATGAAGAGAGAAGTTCATAGTTCCGTTTCCAAGAAATCAAACAACCTCCGGAACTATTTCTAGCTCCAATTGCAACACCATTTTTTTCAAAAAACGTAGGCAACACCCTCGAGTAAATATTAACATCTAATTCATTCCAGTTTGTTTCTTGGAACATGCACACATCACGCACAACATTGCATTTAACCAAATCTCCCAACCCTCTACATTTCCACGAAAAAACCTTGAATTTTTTTGTTTCAGCATTCATTAAAACTGGAAAATAAGCCTCAAAAACTTACAACAGAGATAGAACTAGTTGCCTAGTTCTCATTTGCCGGTTGTTTTTCCGGCAACTGCATATCCTCAGCCTCAATTTCTGATTCAAAGAGCTTCCTCCATATCAGAGTCAAAATCTCCGCAAGCCGCTTAGCATTATCCTCATCTACAATAGTCTGCACCTCATCAATTTTGAACCCACAACCATTAGCTAAAATAAAAGCCATTTGTAGTCAAAACTCAAGTCTTCGGCCATATCGAGTCCAACGTGTTTCTGCCTTGAGAATCAGCCTTAGTTCCTTAATTAATTAACATAGAGGATCCTATTAATTAGTCTTCAGTCTTTCTTTCACTACAAGAAATATAGGTTTTCCCGGCGCTCAAATACGCCACCAAAATCTATAAAAAACGCCTTTAATTGGCTTTCCCGGCGTTTCAGCAAGTGCCACTGATACCAGCATCGGAAAAAGCATTTGCCGGCATTTCGAGGTTCTTATGCCGGCATTTGTCAAACGCCATCTGAAATTAGGATTTCTCGGCATTCAAGAAACGCCTGCAAAAATTTTAGCCTTTGCCGGCGTTTATTTGTCCTTTTCCCGGCGCTTCATAAACGCCAGTAAAACCACAAAAATATTATCAAAAAAATCAAAATTAGTATTTCCTGGCGTTTAGGAAACACCGGTAAAAATCACAGAAAAAAAAATAAAAAATCTCTTGCGCAGGAAATCCATAACAAGAATTATAACAAGAATCATAAAAAAAAAATTACATTATTATTAGTAAAAGACACGACCACACATCTAAAATACGCTGATAAACATAACAAGAATTATATACAACATTTCACTTGAATAGAAAATCCAGAAAACACTCAACTTTTGTAAATAAAGTATTGAATTATTGTATACCGGTCCATCATCATTATAAATCTTTTGCCCTAGCAGGACTCATGCCATTTCTCCCAGCCTGAAGAAAATTAGAAAAAGAAACTGAAATGAGATGGTCAAGGAAACACGAGGTCTTTTTATAATTCATTCTTAGAGAAAAATGAAGATGCCAAATACAAATAACTCTCCAGTGAGTCCAGTGCATAAGTGTATATGATAACATCCTACAAAACTGATACCGTTGTTATGTTGCAAAAAGCAATGCAAAAAGGGTAAAAACCATAACCTTGTTCTGTCAGATGGCTTAATATTCTTTCCATATATGAAACTCGAATGCTTCCATCGGCATGCAAATAAGATCTCAATAATCCCATCGAAACCATCTCCTCTAGTTTCGCCCTGAATTCATCACCATTGAGAATTCAAACTAATCAATCAGCATAGCAAAACACACTTGCCAAACTAGTGCCAGTTATCAAAGGTTGAAAAATATGTACCTCTTGATCTTCGTCATCTTCATCGTCTTGATAGTCATCATCATCACTTCACGAAACTGAATATTTATTCATGGCCACAGTTTTAAAAATGAGGTGGTCAATATTACAAATAAGCCTAACATTTTAAAATAAAAATTTAATTAATTTGTTTCACATAGTTTTTGAGAAGCACCAGAGAAGGAAAAAGAATCAGAAAAAATGTAGTACCGGCTCAAGTGTTCGTCTAAATTTAAAACATGAACCTTGAGAATTAACTACCTCCTGTACTGTGAAGAATTGCCTTATTTTTTTCCTTGAGGCGCTTTGACCTTCCTATACTAGAAACCATCTTCAACTCACCAGGACAAAAGAGCTTCCTTCAACTTTAATACAACAACTAATCAGAGACTGTTTTCTACAAAATAATCTTTTCTTTAATTCGAATTTGCATTCCAAAATATTGCTTAAGTTTTCTACATTGTCAATCCAGTATTCTCTGAAATTTCCATTAGAAAAGGCTTATCTTACAACTTTTTACGTCCTATCAAAATATCCTGGACCTTCCCAAAATTGAACCAGAATGCAGAAAATTTTTCAGAGAACTCCCTAATTCATACCAGAATTGAAAAAAAGAGGCTGGTACAGTGCTGGCATAGATGATTATAGAGCAAAGTTTGTCATCGCTAATCACATCAATTAGGCCAAAGTGTCAAAATATCAGTTTAAGAAAAGGGCGAAGAAAATGGCGGAGGTGGTGGGCACGAGCGCAACGGGATGGCACGGTAAATATATATTTTGTTGTAGTGACCTTAAAAGAGAGAAATGCGGAAACCATAATGACGGTAAATATACAGTATGATGCAAAAACATAATGTCATATACTAAAAATCTTACCAGGAGAAATGCGGAAACCATTAGGACAAAAAATCTTCTATAGTTTCTACCAATGTAATTATCAGCCACTAATAGATAGGAAAAAGAAGCACATATTAGTTAAACCACAAGTAGCGGCATGTTGAAAAAATGATAATCATGAAACAGATTTAGAGTAAGAAGTTGTAACATCCTAGTTTTCGAACACTTGGACAAATTATTTAACTTGAAGTGAAATGCATTTCAAAATAGCAATATGGATTTCCTTGTATATTTATGAACCATTGTATTTCTATAATTTGAAATCAATACACTACAAATATATACGTAACATTTTATTAATTTAAGGTATGATTGTAAATATATAAATTGCGTCAATTCAGACTTATTTGTGAGTTTTATTCAGTTGGAATTTTGTTTTATAAAATATGTAAATTACTTTTACTAGGAGTACTAAATAAAGAAGTTAAATGAAAAGATCACTAGTACAGAAAAATACATTAGTCACGGTCAAAAATAAAGATTAGCCACGGATGTACTACCGTGACTCATGCAGCCGTCTGTGAAAGTCTAAGGTTTACATCCACGGTCCGAGAACCGTGACTGAATTTAAATATCACCCACGGCTCTTGGTGCTACCCTCACACTTGCTGATTAGCGCTACCTTTTACCCACACCCTTTCACCCAACCTTTCACCCACTGTGGTATTAATATTGCTTATTAGTGCTACCTTTTACCCACACCCTTTTACCCACACCCTTTCACCCACGGTGGTATTAATATCCGTGGGTGATGCTATTTTTTTAAATTTTTTAATAGTGCTTTTAATTGGCTAGCAATATTCATATATTTAATAGTCATTGCAAATATAAAAAATCATGCAATTTCCAATTCCGACTATAACACATATATACTAAAATCAGTAAATTAATTTGAACCAAATATCACTACATTAATTTGAACTAGAGTTACACAATTCCCAGCACAACACATACCATATTTGCACTTCCATAAACTGTGTCCTACAACAATATAACCAACATACACATTCAAAAGTAAACATTAATTAAAACTAGAATTACAATTTATTTAGAACTGATCACTTTAAGTGCTCATCCATGAACACTCCAGCCCACATGCACCTGATTTCATTGAGCTGCTCCATCAGGTAGGGCGAACCATCTGGTGAGGGAAACTACATGCAATTGTAAAAGTGCTGCTATCGTTGGTACAAAGGAAATAAACCAATTTACATTAAAACAAACTAGATGTGAGCCGTCCTTTAATTCTTCGACAACTCCCCTTCTGCCATAAAAATCCTTTACCAAGGGCTGTAGGCTACTATTCCTATGCCAGTTCTCTGTACAACCAAAATGCAACTAATCAGAAACCTTAATTAACAACACTCATATATCTGTGTCTCAGTGGGCTTGTTTTTCATCAACAGATCAAATCTACACTATTTTTTTTAATTTCTTTTGTGCTTAATTTTTTGTGTGGATGTGAAACTGCATATGAGGTATCTTCAATTGGGACCATATAAGGTAAAATAGTGGCACAATTTCTGACTCGATATCACAGGTCCAGAGGGACCACTCCATCTGCAAAGCAGTGATTGGATGCATGGCAAGTGCATGCCTAATTGTATCAGGACTTACCTCCAACAATCCTATATACTTCACCTTCCCCTCTTCAACTAGCTTCTTTAGTTCCCCAATCTATATAAAACAAAAACTCAATCTCATAAGTCACAAGGCTAATGCCTGCTGATTGGTATTTTACTTCAAGAATCAAATCTCTAGAATTGATGACTACCAAATTAAGATTTTGTTAATATATGATATGGCCCAATCAATTGATAATTCTTAACAAGGGAAAAGAAAAATGAATTAGTTATAAAATAAAGAATAAATAAGATAACAACTTAATTACAGTTTCCTCTATATGAATGTTTGTATTGATCCGGTGCTGGTAGTAGAGATCAATGTGCTTAACTCCAAGTCTTTTAAGGCTAGCCTCGCAACATGTACGGACATAATCTGGCTTGCCGCATATCTCAAAACTTCCAGCAGCATTTTCTAAAAGCCCAAATTTGGCAGCCACTTGCACCTTTCCATTGGCAAGTGCTTAAGAACCTGATAAATGAAAGCCTTTGTAAGTTAGGAAAATAAGAAGTGTTTTGGTTGGCAACTTCAAATGAATGTGTGAGATTCAATTCCTCCTTTCAGTAAATTTTAAACATAATTCAGCAACCTTAATTTTTTTTGTTGAATTTGCCTAAAATAAAGTAGTGAAAGTAACATTATAATTGAGTATATAACAGAGTCTTCTTTATGATCTGAAAGGAGTTGAGCCATTAATTTTTTTTTCTTTTGAAAACTCTGCAGAAATTAAATTCCCAAGCAGCCTGCTTATGCATGCAAACAAAATATGATATTTAACAAACAACTCAAAAGTCTAGAATTAACTAACCTTCCCAACCAAAATCGCATTGGTGTGAGGTCCGTATATATCCAAGGTGTTAAAGAATGTGCGTTTTATTATCGATATGCCGATGCCGTCAGACACCAGAAAGTTGTAACCTCCTGAGAGCCCCATGCATCCATAACCAAGCTTTGTGTTTTAAATTCAATTTCTAATATATTGGAAGGAATTTGTGTCAGGTCCCCGTAAAAATGACAACTAATCTTTGTGGAATTTTATCGAACACCTTAAGGACACAACTAAATAATATGAATTACCAAACACCAAATAGACAGGTATCACGCCATGACCTTCCAAATAATCAATGAACGACACAACAATTTCATCTAATTAAAATATTTGGACATGGACAATTATTGAGTGAAAACAAAGAGAAAAAACGATATTTACCAAGAGAGAGACGGGGGACAGCATCGCGCTGAGCGGCGGAAGGATGGGGGCGCAAAAATACTGATCGGTGGAGAGTAAGGTGGGCAGATTTGCGCTGAGCGGCGGTGAGAGAGGAGGCCGAAGTTGCTGATCAAACGACGGAGAGATCGATTTTCAAAAACCCTCGTATTCAGTTTTTGAGGAGAGATGGAGGAGAAATGAAAACTACAGTAAGAGACATTACGATCTTCTATACATTCCAATTTAGAGAACCATCGTGAAACAAGTAGTACTAATGTATAAATTTTGAAGTCTGTTATACAAAAGACAGTCCTATTTTATTCACGATAAATCTGTATAAACCACTAAATAATCCAGAAAAAGAGAACCAAAGATTTGGTTCATTTGTGTAACAAATCAGTTTTGTACCATTATGCATACTTTTCAGTCCATTATACAAAAGTAATATTTTGTTCACAATAGATCTCAGAAAGCCACGGAATAATTCAGAAGAAATTATACAAGAAGTAATGAAAAAGTGGGACACTTGAATTTTATTTAAAGATGAAATTATTGAAAAAGTATATAAATATGCAAGTTTATTGAATGAAACAAAATTGAATTTTGCTTAATTAGGAGAAATTTTCGAAGAAATATAAAATAGATCTTTATAAGGATGCAAAATATTGTGATGTCAATTGTTCTCAGTTTCAGCAACTTTTATTAACTCTTCCACACCGGCTAAATATTTAGCATTAATACGTAATATTTCATATATACATCCAACTTCGATCAATCAATAATATAGAATTGCAATTTAATATATTATTAGAGACCACCAAGTATTTAATGTAGGAATTACACATGGCCAGATCAAGAATCCTAACTAATTCTTTGAATACTTTGTCTCAGTAGTCAACACGTATGAAAGATTTAGTATTTAAAAAAAATTCGGTAGCATTTTCCATACATTCAAGTTCAGAATAAACCGAAACCGGGCAGGTTTACAATCTGGCTCGGTATTAGGACCGGACATGCAATATAACTTGACATATTTTAATTAAACCGGCCGGTTTATGAAAAAAAATCAGAGTACTAAACCAAAACAAACCGGTTTTGTATTGGTTTTGTTTCGAGCCACCTATTTCCAATTATGAAAAGAAAGGTGTGGTTTTTGAGAAAAAAAGTAGCAACTTTCTAGAAGAAAAAGTGAAATCTCCTATGTATTCTGTGGTTGATTCCGTGTAGTTATTTATGTTTTGTAAAATACTTTTGTAAATAATTGTGTGTTTGAAATAATCCAACATTTTTTACAATATTATTTTTTTTAAACATAAAAATTATTATTTGTTTGATCACAAAAAAATAAATAATTTCTATGTAGTCATTTATGTTATTCAATTTTAATATTAAATATTTTTTTTTAAAAATTAGTGGTATAAACCACTGATTTTCTATTACTAAGAAAATCATACAAAAAAACAGTTTGGTATTGAGTAATACCACTGTACCGATACCTAGCCAAGAGCCAACAGAGGCAAACAAACTCTAGACAATATACAAAACAAATTACAAAACACACACATCAAATCAGCATTGTTTACTACCTGATACAAAATTATTTCTAAACTAAGCAAACAAAAGAAAATCATATAGTAACCAGTAGCCTTCTATTCCTCATTATCATCTGTGATAGTTAGTATTTCAGTATCTCTTGGCTCTTCCATCTCACTTGAGCTAGTCACGGTGCCAAGCATACGGACAGGGCCGGTCCTGAAGATTTTGAGGCCTGGGACGGGAGAAAAACTTAGGTCTTTTATATATACATTTTTTTATGAGATCAGCTAATACACTTCTATAAGTTATTAAACACTATATGTTTATAAGTATTTTTTTGTATTTTCAAAGTTCAAACAATAGATCTAAACCGTTCAATATAATATCCATATTAAAACGTACTTGGAGACTATATTTTATAATTTTTGAAATTTTTTTACTATTTTTTAAGATAGATAGAAAATTCATTGATTCAGAAGATTCTGGACCATAAAAACAATGATTTTCTACCTATCTTAAAAATTAGTAAACAAAAAAAAATGGGATGAGGTTTGGTCCAAATAGCTTTGGACCCAACACCGTCCAAAACCTCCAAAAATCGTACGATTAATGTCCGAACAGTCGATATGAACCGCTCAACATGATTTTCATATTAAATTTTTATTTTTTAGATTTTTTTTACTATTTTTTTAGATACGTACAAAATCACTGTTTTTGGACCGTTCAGAAATAGTGTTGTTGTACGTATCTAAAAAAATAGTAAACAATTTCCAAAAAAATATAAAATTTGGTCTCTTAGCACATTTTAATATGGAAATTATGTTGAGCGATTCGGATCGACTGTTCGGACTTTAACTGTACAAAATATGTAAATTTGGTCTCCAAGCACGTTTTATTATGGATATCATGTTGAACGATTTGGATCGACTATTTGGACTTTTAAAATGCAAAAATAACTTATAAACATATGGTGTTCAAGTACTTATGGAAGTCTATTAGTCAGCCTCATTTTTTATTGATATGTCAATAGATTATAACTATTTACATAAAAATTTGAACTCGTTATATATAAAAAATTCGAGCTTTAATGTTTTATTTATTTTTAATATATACAGAATTTTGTTTATATATACAAACTATTTTTTTTTTAGGGGCCCCTTGAATTTTGAGGCCCGGGGCGGTCGCCCTGGTTGCCTAGCCCCAGGGCCGCCTATGCATAAGGATTGAATCCAGAGCATCCTCTATGAAACTGACCAATGTAGTTCCTATCAAACCCTTTAAATCACAAGGAAAAATAAGATTTAATTTAGATGTTAAGTCCTACTTTTGGTTCAGTGCCCAAAATCGAGCAACCGACATTATCTTAGCAGCCAAAATCTTTATATCATGTACCTGTTCATTCTGAAATATAATCCTACTGTGATCATTCCATAATTTCTTTTATGAAAAAAATGTATTCCATGATATTTTATAAAAAAATATCTGTATGCAGGTAAAAAAAATTATTGATGAAAAAAAATCAAAATTATAAATATATGTTAATTTAATTAGAAATAACAATTTTAAATGGACGAGACCAAAAATTCCAACTAAAAAAGTTTTAAATGAAGGATAATGTCCTTTCTTCACAAATTTATGTGTATTACCACGTAATACAAATACATGTCAATTTAATTAGAAATAACAAGTTTTAAATGAAGGAGACAAAAAAGTTCCGACTAAAAATTAAAATAATAAAAATTCTTGAATAACTCACCCGTAAAATAAAATGGTATTTTTTTAATATGAACCACCTTTCTTCACAAATTTATTGTGTATTACCAATTAAAAATACATGCAAATTTAATTAGAAATAACAAGTTTTAAATGGAGGAGACAAAAAAATTCCAATTAAAAGTTACAATAATAAAATTAATTGAAGAACTCACCCGTCAAATTTGATGGTAGTTTTCTTGAAAAAATGATAATCACCTTTCTTCACAAATTTACTATATGTATCACCAATACAAGATAACTTGATCATTCCACTTGTTTATATAGGACTTTATATTTATAAATGGAAACATTTTTCAATTATTGTTAAAAATAGAAACCCTTTTCAATTGTTGTTAAAAATAAAAAAACTATAAAAAAAGTATGAGGGGTGAAAAATTACAACTTGTTTCCAAAATTAATTTTGTTATATTACAAAAAATAATTACATAAAATGGGCTAAGAACCATATTATATAAAAAAAAATATTATATTTCCTAAAATTAGCGACAGCACTAAGCAAAAGTAATATATTTTTGTACCTCGTTGAAATTTTTTGGATGAAAATACGGAGCATAGAAAATTGAAAATGTGAGATCTGGGTTGGGGAATTGTTAATTGAAACGTTTGTTTCCTAAATATAGAAGTTATATATTTTTGTACCTTAATTTGTTTCCTAAATATAGATGTATTAGATGGTGGTATGTATTTTCAAAATTATCTTGCCACATTTCCAAAATTAACAATGTATTATATTTTTTAAAATTAATGATAATATTATATTTTCAGAATTAACTTGTCTAGTATCTTTCGGCGCTAAAAAAAATGCTGACATATGGCATAGGTGCGTTGTCGAATGAAACGCCGGCTTTTCTTTCCACGTCAAATTCAGTGGTTGGTGTTTAACTCGTTCCTAATTATGGTCTAATTATTCCATATAAGATGATGCTTGCTTGTTTTATGTATAAATTATAATTAATTATATGATATATAAACCTTTATCCGTAGCCAACTATATATGTGTGACCAGTGTTTTAAAATTTGGTCTATTCGGCCGAATATTTCTATTCGGTTGCAATCCGAATAGAAAATCTATAATCGGTCCGAATATGAATTTTAGAGTATATTACCGGTTTAGAGTATATTAACAGTGTGTCATACCACATATTACCGTATGCTTGTTTATATATGCAAATTCTCATTTAAAATCCGCTTATATAAATCCGAATAAAAATCCGCATATGCGGTCGCATACCGTATATTCGATATTCGGTGGCCTTCCGAATACCGAATAAGAACCGAATTTCAAAACACTGTGTGTGACAAGAACAAAAAGCATACACAATGCTTTATTTTTTGGTAGTAGCAGCATTTTTTATTATAATAATTTTGTGATTTTTACCGACATTTTGAAAACGCCAGCAAATGGCACACAAATGCCGACAAAGCCTACCGAAAGCGCCGGGAAAGGGTAAGAAAGCGCCAGGAAAGACTAACATACTTTTACTCAACTATCTTTACTCACACCTCTTTACCCACGGTTCAAACCTTTTCTCACACCCCTCTACTCACATCCTTTTACTCACTGCCCAAAGGCGTGGTTGAATGCTAAACTTTCTTTACTCACACCTCTTTACCCACGGCTCAAACGTTTTCTCACACCCCTTTACTCACACCCTTTTACTCACTGCTCAAAGGTGTGGTTGAATACTAACCTTTCTTTACTCACACCTCTTTACCCACGGTTAAATTATTTGAAATACAACAATCACGATTGAACGATGTATACCTGCCCATCCGACTAT